>JARQOD010000002.1:97856057-97908614 GCA_033576555.1 Oophaga sylvatica | reverse complement strand
AGAGCTATACCCCCTGAACTGTCTACAAGATGTTTACTAAGTGTTCTGTACCAAAGATCGCATGCCTACAAGCATTCTATCAATTATAGGTATTCCTGAAGTTCAAGATTACCAACCACTTCTCGCCACATCTTTAAGACGAATAAGTGCCTTTTAATTAGTGACATTATTGTCTACAGACTTTCACGATTGAACATATGGGACTTTGCCTTAAATTTTTAAACTTTTCATTACTTGTTTTATGTTATACTATGTTAATCTCCCTGACCTACAGTACAGACCAAAAGTTTGGACACACCTTCTCATTTAAAGATTTTTCTGTATTTTCATGACTATGAAAATTGTACATTCACACTGAAGGCATCAAAACTATGAATTAACACATGTGGAATTATATACTTAACAAAAAAGTATGTAACAACTGAAATTATGTCTTATATTCTAGGTTCTTCAAAGTAGCCACCTTTTGCTTTGATGACTGCTTTGCATACTCTTGGCATTCTTTTGATGAGCTTCAAGAGGTAGTCACCGGAAATGGTTTTCACTTCACAGGTGTGTCTGTCAGGTTTAAGAAGTGGGATTTCTGGCCTTATAAATGGGGTTGGGACAATCAGTTGTGTTGTGCAGAAGTCTGGTGGATGCACAGCTGATAGTCTTTTGTGAATGTTCTTGATTCTGAGTTGGGGCTCCCTTTGGTGGCTGTTGATATTAATGAAGCTGCCTTGACTGACAGAGGCCTTTCAGCTGAGGATCCAGCTGCGGACGATTGGCAATCTGGGAGTGATGACTGGGGAGATTTAAGGGAGCAACTTTCCCATGATCCTCGCCAGTGATTAGTTTTCTTTCCTGGTCCAGTTTGGAAGTCAGCTTGCTGCGGGCTCCTGCAACTTTCAGATAAGCTATTTTCTGCTCGCTTCAGTGATTTTGTTTTCTTTTGTTTTTCTGCCTTCTGTGTGAGGTCAGCCGGGTCCCCCTGCTGGGGCCTGCGCTGGTCTCTGTTTCTCATTTACTTCGGTTTATTTGTTCAGTCCCTGTTATTTCAGTGGCTGCTGGATAGCTACCTGTTCACACCAGAGTTCTGATCTAGCGGGGGGAGATCGTGTGGTCTCAGTATTTTTTTTGGAATCAGAAGTGCTGGAATTTTTCCTAGGGTTTTGCTGGATTGCAGAAAGTATTCTTTTCTGTCCTGTCCTATCTAGACAATTTTGGGCCCCAGCGTTTGCTTACTCTATTTTCTGCCTACGTTTGTATTTCATCTTGTCTATCCGCCAATATATGTGTGGGGGCTACCTATTCCTTTGGGGCGCTCCTCCGGGGCAGTTAGCTTTCCCCTTTCTGTCTTTACGCTTAGCTAACTCTCCGGTTGTGTCGAGGCGTCTAGGTCATCATAGGTACGCCCCACGGCTGCTTCTAGTTGTGCGGTTAGTTTAGGGATCTGCAATCCATTAGTTACCAACCTCTCTGGGTGACTGGCTGCCTTCGCTATTTTTGTTACTGTCCTCCTCGGCTACCATATCATAACAGTAGTCCTACTGAATAGACTGTTAGAATTTGTATTATGGCAAGAAAAAAGCAGCTAAGTAAAGAAAAACGAGTGGCCATCATTACTTTAAGAAATGATGGTCAGTCAGTCTGAAAAATAGGGAAAACTTTGAAAGTGTCCCCAAGTGCAGTTGCAAAAACCATCAAGCGCTACAAGAAACTGTTGGCATATGCAACAGATTAGAACTTATTATAAGTAAAAGGAGGACTTTATGCTGACCTGACAGTAGATGGCGATGTTGTGTAACGTTTCCTTCTGTTTAATATATTGTATAAGAAATAGTCTCACTTGTAGTTTCACTTTCGTTTTGTTCCTGTTTCCTGATGCAATGCTGAAATGACTGTGCATTTTCCCTTTACCTCATGTTGCTAGAAGTAAAAGCTTGTTATCCCATGCAGCCTGCTCTGTGAAGTTTTCTACTGCAAAGGAGTGGATTCAGAAGCTGTGCAACAGGTTATGGGCCCAGACACCCAGACACAGGCACCCAGACACCCAGAGAATCCAGACACCAGAGAATCCAGACACCACAGAATACCAGATAACCAGGACACTGGAACTCTCAGCAAGACCCTGGTGAATGCAGAAGACTTCTTCAGTGCAAGTCTCTCCATACAAGTAAGATAAGTTAAAAATGACAAATAGCACAGAGCTAAAACTCATAGTAGCTAAACTGAATGATGAGAACTATCAGCTATGGAAGTTCAAAGTAGAGATGTTATTGTCTAAAGATGATCTATGGGAAGTAATCACTACAGATAGATCTGATCAGGATAATCAGACATGGGATAAAAAGAATAGACAAGTGAGAGCCACCAATAGCTTATTAGTGGATGATGCTCAATTAATACATATAAGAAATGAAGAAACAGTGAATTAAGACAGCTGTATGAAAGACCCAGTTTAAATCACAAGTTATTTTTATTAAGAAAACTTTACAGTATGAGACTAAGTGCAGACAGTGACATGCAGAAGCATATGTTCTCTATTATGGAAGTGATATCACAGCTAAGATCTATTGGTGAAGATGTTAAAGAAAGTCATATAGCAGCTATATTGTCGTGCAGTTTACCAGATTCATATACAGCTTTAATAAATGCACTAGAGACAAGACCTGAAACAGACATTGCATTAGAGTTTGTGAAAACAAGACTCATAGATGAATATCAGAAAAGAAAAGAACAAAGCAATGATTCTTCCTCTGATAAGGACAGTGAAAACGCTCTTAAAGTTACAGAATTTAAAAAACCCTATAATAAAAAGACAAGAGAATGCTTCAAATGTAAGAAAAAAGGTCATTTTAAAGAAAGACTGTACCATATGGAAAGTGGAACAACAAAAATTACAACATAAAAAGCATACATAGAAAGTAAAACACACAATTTCCGATTTGTGTGAGAATAATTGGAATGGCACATTCAAAATAACAGACAAGAAATCATCACTTAGTTGGTTTATTGATTCAGGAGCAGCGAGTCATATGACAAGTGACAAGAATTTCTTTACTGATCTTGATTTAACCCCTTCACCCCCAAGGTGGTTTGCACGTTAATGACCGGGCCAATTTTTACAATTCTGACCACTGTCTCTTTATGAGGTTATAACTCTGGAACGCTTCAACGGATCTTCGCGATTCTGAGATTGTTTTCTCGTGACATATTGTACTTCACGTTAGAAGTAAAATTTCTTCGATATAACTTGCGTTTATTTTTGAAAAAAACGCAAATATGGCGAAAATTTTTAAAATTTTGCAATTTTCAAACTTTGAATTTTTATTCCCTTAAAACAGAGAAATATGTCACATAAAATAGTTAAGAAATAACATTTCCCACATGTCTACTTTACATCAGCATAATTTTGGAACCAAAATTTTTTTTTGTTAGGAAGTTATAAGGGTTAAAAGTTGACCAGCGATTTCTCATTTTTACAACAAAATTTACAAAGCCATTTTTTTTAGGGACCACCTCTCATTTGAAGTCACTTTGAGGGGTCTATATGGCAGAAAATACCCAAAAGTGACACCATTCTAAAAACTGCACCCTCAAGGTACTCAAAACCACATTCAAGAAGATTATTAACCCTTCAGGTGCTTCACAGGAACTAAAGCAACGTGGAAGGAAAAAATGAATATTTAACTTTTTAGCCACAAAAATGATCTTTTGCAAACTTTTTTTTTATTTTCACAAGGGTAAAAGGAGAAAATGGACAGATAAGGTTGTTATGCAATTTCTCCTGAGTACGCCAATACCCAATATGTGGGGGAAAACCACTGTTTGGGCACACGGCAGAGCTCGTAAGGGAAGGAGCGCCGTTTGACTTTTTCAAACTAAAATTGGCTGGAATTGAGATTGGACGCCATGTCGTGTTTGGAGAGCCCCTGATGCGCCTAAACAGTGGAAACCCCCACAAGTGACACCATTTTGGAAACTAGACCCCCTAAGGTACTTATCTAGATCTGTTGTGAGCACTTTGAACTCCCAAGTGTTTCACAAAAGCTTATAATGCCTGTGTGTGAAAAAAAAAAAAAACAATTTTCCACAAAAATGATTTTTTAGTCCCAAATTTTTGAATTTTCCCAAGGAAATTGGACCCCAAAAGTTGTTGTCCAATTTTTCCTGAGTACGCTGATACCCCATATGTGGGGGGGAACTGTTTGGGTGCACGGCAGGGCTTGGAAAGGAAGTAGTAACGTTTTGGAATGCAGACGTTGATGGGGGTCATGTTCCGTTTGCAGTGCCCCAGATGAGCCTAAACAGTGGAAACCCCCCACAAGTGACCCCATTTTGGAAACTATACCCCCTAAGGAACTTATCTAGATCTTTGGTGAGCACTTTGAACCCCCAAGTGCTTCACACAAGTCTATAATGCCCGGGCATGAAAATAAAAAATCCTATTTTTTTCCCACAAAAATTATCTTTTAGTCACTAATTTTTTATTTTCTCAAGGGTAACAGGAGAAATTGGACCACATAAGTTGTTGTCCAATTTGTCCTGAGTACGCTGATACCCCATATGTGGGTGGGAACCACTGTTTGGGCGCACGGCAGAGCTCGGAATGGAAGGAGCACCATTTGACTTTTTCCAACCAAAATTGGCTGGAATTGAGATTGGATGCCATGTTGCATTTGGAGAGCCCCTGATGTGCCTAAACAGTGGAAACCCCCACAAATGACCCCATTTTGGAAACTAGACCCCCTAAGGAACTTTTCTAGATCTTTGGTGAGCAATTTGAACCCCCAAGTGCTTCACACAAGTTTATAACGTAGAGCCGTAAAATTTAAAAATCATATTTTTTCCACAAAAATGATCTTTTCACCCCAATTTTTATTTTTCCAAGGGTAACAAGACTCCAAAAGTTATTGTGCAATTTGTCCTGAGTGCGCTGATACCCCATATGTGGGGGTAAACCACTGTTTGGGTGCATGGCAGAGTTTGGAAGGGAAGGAGCGCCGTCTGACTTTTTCAACGCAGAATTGGCTGGACGCCATGTCGTGTTTGGAGAGCTCCTGATCTGCCTAAACAGTGGAAACCCCCATAAATGACGCCATTTTGGAAACTAGACCCCTCAAGGAACTTATCTAGATGTGTGGTGAGAACTTTTAACCCCCAGGTGTTTCACTAAAGTTTATAACGTACAGCCGTAAAATAAAAAATCTTTTTTTTTTTTTACAAAAATGATTTTTTCGTCCCCAATATTTTATTTTCACAAGGGTAACAGAAGAAATTGGAACCCAAAAGTTGTTGTCCAATTTGTCCTGAGTACGCTGATACCCAATATGTGGGAGAAAACTACTGTATGGGCGCACGTCAGGGCTCGGAAGGGAAGTAGTGACGTTTTGGATTGCAGACTTTGATGGAATGGTCTGGGGGCGTCATGTCACATTTGGAGAGCCCCTGATGCACCTATACAGTGGAAACCCCCCACAAGTGACCCCATTTTGGAAAATAGACCCCACAAGGAACTTGTCTAGATGTGTGGTGATGTAATACTATTGTAGGAACTCGAGGATTCTGATAGCATGGGGCAATGAACAATCAGAGACGGGTTTCTTTGAATGCAAATAATGTATTTGTGAAACAGCAAAACACCCAAAACAATATTCAAACAACCCGAAGTGACATGCAATGAGTCCATATATATATACACAAGTCCAGTTATATGAATCCGGATATATAAGTCTTTGAACCTCTATAGCGAGGGTGGTAAAGTTCTTACGACGGAGTCCTCACACAAATGTGACCACAAGGTAAGTCTGATGCACAGTAACGTGGCTGGATTTACACACTGCTGGTGTGTGAAAGTCAGATCCAGGTGTGCAGAAAACACAGGGAGGTCCAGGAACAAGTTAATCTCAGTTGTGGCTTAATTCAGTGAAGTCCAACAACAAGTTCATATGTCAGTAAGGTTCCAGTAACAGTTCCAACAGCTCTCACCAGAGGTAATGCACAAAGGGTTAAACAGCAACAGTTCAGAAACACAGTTCTTATCAGATGGAGTGAACCAAGGGTTAAATTCCCAAGTCAACAGTTTAGTGATAACACAGTACTTTGTGCAACTTACATATGCAGAGAATGTCCAGAGCCATGGGTAGAAACTGCTGTGGCTGAGAAACACCTGAAGATAAGGCTATGCACTTTCCTGGTAAATACACAAAAGATCTGTGAGGAACAAAGCAGCTGGGTTGCAGGGAAACGGAAGCAGAATATTCCAGCAGTGAAACCAACACCTGAGCCAGGCTTTAAACAAACGAACAGGAAGTAGGGCACACAAAACAGCAAACTCCATTTTAACAAAGGGCAAAATCATTGACAAAGTTACCTAGAAAACCCGGAATACTGACATTACTCCCCCCTAAAGACGGCTCCGGACGGTCCTGGACCAGGCCTGTCCGGGTATCTCCGATGAAACTGAGCAATCTTCAGAGGCGCATTGATGTTACTTACTGGTTCCCAAGAATCATTTTCAGGAGAGTAACCTTGCCATCTAACTAGATACTGAAGCCGGTTTCTATGAAGTCTCGAATTAACAATATCCTGTACCACGAATTGTTCTTCGCCATCAACCAACACTGGTGGAGGGGGAGGTACGATACGTCCCTGAAACGTGTTAGGAGAGACTGGTTTTAATAAGGAAACATGAAATACTGGGTGTACCTTTAAAGTCCGTGGTAGCTTCAACCGACAGGCAACAGAGCTCACAATCCCAGTGATCTTGAATGGACCGATGAATTTCTGTCCCAGTTTCTGCGAAGGAACACCCAATTTTAGATTCTTGGTGGACAACCAAACTGAGTCTCCTACCTTATACATAGGTGCTGGTTTCCGGAATCTATCGGCCAACTTCTTGTAACGCTCCTGTGCTGTGGTCAGGGAGTCCTTCAAAACTTCAAGATTACGTTGCAACGCCGTCACTCTGTCTTCAACCGCTGGTACCGAAATCGTAACCGGAGACCTAGGCAAAATACTTGGATGATAACCCAGGTTGGCAAAAAAAGGCGTTACCTTCGTGGAACTGCTTTGGGAGTTGTTGTACGAAAATTCCGCTAGAGGAAGTAGCTTCAGCCAATCGTCCTGCAAATGACTGACGTAACAGCGTAGATATTGCTCCAAGGGTTTGATTTGTCCGTTCGGTCTGCCCGTTGGTCTGAGGATGGTATGCAGAAGACAAGCAAACATTAATGTGGAGCGCAGAACAAAATCCTTTCCAAAATCTAGAGGTAAATTGTATTCCCCGGTCAGAAATGATGTCATCTGGTACCCCATGCAGCCGGAAAATGTTCTGGATAACTAGATCTACTGTCTCTGTAGCTGAGGGAAGACCAGCACACGGAATGAAATGAGCAGCTTTCGTTAAACGATCTACTACCACCAAATAGTATTTTTACCACCAGAGGTGGGTAACTCCACAATAAAGTCCATCGAAATAGACCCCCAAGGGCGAGACGGTACAGGTAGCGGTTTAAGAAGACCAGTAGGTGAAACGCGAGGAACCTTGTACCGGGCACAAACTTCACAAGAGCGGACATAGTCATTCACATCCTTCAAGCAGGTAGGCCACCAAAAAAAACGAGTTAACAATTCCTGCGTCTTCTGTACCCCCCTATGACCAGCCAATTTAGAGTCGTGGACCAATTTGAGAACTCGAAGTCTTACAGCCTCTGGGACATAAATACATCGATCTCTAAGCCACACACCATTCCGAAGGACAAGATTCACATTGTCAGGTGGAGCTGCAAGAAATACGTCACCGTCATAGGCCAGCTTGATCTCCTGCCACAAGTCCCGGTTCCGGAGCACTCCAACGAAATTGGCCTCCGACAAGATGGTCTTCGACGGGGTCCCAGGCACGGAATCCACGGTATGGATTCGGGATAATGCGTCAGCTTTCCCATTACGTGAACCTGGGCGGTACGAAATAATAAAATTAAACTGGTTCAAGAACAAACTCCACCTAGCTTGTCGAGGAGAAAGACACCTGGCAGACTTAAGGAATTCCAAATTGCGATGATCCGTGAGTACTACTACCTGCTGAGTTGCCCCCTACAAATGGTGTCTCCATTCCTTAAAGGCAGAATAATTGCCAAAAGTTCCTTATCTGCCACATCATAGTTAAGTTTGCAGAAGATAACCTACGAGAGAAGAAGGCACACGGGTGCAGCAAACCTTTGTCTCCGGTACGTTGTGAGAGGATAGCTCCCAATGCACAGTCAGACGCGTCCACCTCCACGATAAAAGGCTGTGCAGGATCCGGATGCATCAATATTGGAGCCGTGGTAAAACAACCCTTCAGGCGATCAAAGGCTTCCTGAGCTTGCGAAGACCATTCAAACTTCTTCCCCTTCTTGGTGAGGAGAGTGATGGGACGGACAATTTCTGAAAAATTTCGGATAAACCGTCTATAAAAGTTAGCAAAGCCAATGAATCGTTGTACCTCCTTAATGTTTCCTGGTACCGGCCAGTCCAAGATTGCCTGGATCTTGCTGGACTCCATATTCAATCCCTGAGGCGAGATAACATAGCCTAAAAATTGAATTTCAGAACAATGGAACTCACACTTTTCGAGTTTGATGTACAAATGATTATCTCTCAAACGTCTAAGTACGGTCTTGACATGTTCCTGATGTTCCTGTAAGGAGTCAGAAAAGATTAAGATGTCATCAAGGTAAATTACCACATATTGGTCCAATAAATCCCTGAAAATGTCGTTGGCTAAATGTTGAAAAGCAGCAGGAGCGTTACAGAGTCCGAATGGCATCACCAAATATTCAAAATGTCCATACCGGCATCTAAAAGCTGTCTTCCATTCGTCTCCGGGCCATATACGGAGTAAATTATATGCCCCACGAAGATCTAATTTGGTAAATACTTTGGCCTGGCGAACTCTTTCCAACAATTCTGGAATTAGGGGCAACGGGTACCTGTTACGAATGGTTACCTTATTTAACTCCCGATAGTCAATGCAGGGTCTTAGAGTACCATCCTTCTTCTTTACAAAGAATATTGGAGCTCCCGCTGGTGAAGAAGATGGTCGGATAAACCCCTTGGCTAAATTCTCATCTATATACTCTCGTAAAGATTTTAATTCCGGAGCCGCCAACGGGTAAACATGGCCGAAAGGAATCGCTGCTCCAGGAAGCAATTCTATGGGGCAGTCATACGGTCTATGTGGGGGAAGTTGATCTGCCTTCCTTTTATCACAAATGTCTGAGAATTCCTGATATATCAGAGGGAGAGTAGGTACCTGTATCACCTCTACCAAGTTCTGGGTAACTGGAGCCGCTACAGTTGGACTGATGGTAGAACTGCACTTCGGGAGAAAGGTTATCTCTTGGTTTCCCAATTGATGATTGGATTTTGTGACCGTAACCAGGGAATTCCTAAAATTACAGGAAAATGAGGAGAAGATATTAACATGAATGAAAGTGTTTCTTGATGGTCTGGTTCCATCTTACACTCCAGAGGCACTGTCTCCCGATCTACTGGTCCAGAAACTAATGGGGAACCATCCACCGTTTCCATAGTGATTGGTGAAGCTCTTAGTTGTGTCTTTATACCATGTTCCTTTGCAAAAGAAGAATCCATGAAATTCCCACCTGCTCCAGAGTCTATCATGGCAGAACTTGATATCCACTGTTCCTCCCACTGAATCTGTATAGGAAGAGAACAATGTGAATATTTCTCCCCTTGATCTTTAGGGGAAGTCGGCATCAGTATTGGGGGAAAAACCGCATCTAGATGTAGACTGGTTTCCGAAACTTCAGACTCAGCGTCTGTGTTATCATAATCCCCTACTTACCGCCAACACCTTGTTTGGTCGCCTAGGACATTTAGGACAATTGATGAGGAAATGGTCCGATTGACCACAATAGAAACATAAGCGCTCACGGAGACGGTGTTCGCGGCGTTCATTATTCTCACGTCTCTGCAGTGAGTCCACCTGCATAGGCACCTCCTCAGCCTCTCGCGGGTTTTTGCCTGTGGTTTCCCTGGACGGAAGAGAGTAATTAGTAATGCGATTTACAGCGGCCCATTTTTCTTGTCTGCGTTCAGTTAAACGGATATCAATACGTACACAGTGCTGTATAAACAATTCAAACTCCTGTGGAGACTCTGAACGAGCTAGCTCATCCTTGATTGCATTTGACAAACCTTTTCTAAAGATTGGTAATAAAGCATTGTTTTCCCACTGGGTGTCCACCACTAACCTTTTAAATTCAGTAACATATTCTATGACTGACCGTTTCCCCTGGCGTAAGGAAAGCAAGGCAGATTCAGCGGTAGCACGGCGGTTGGGATCGTCGAACATTTGCGCCATGGCTGCCAGAAAATTGTCCAAATTATTTAGACGGGTATCATGACTTTCAACCATAGGATTTGCCCAAGCCAGTGCACGTGATGTCAACAACATAATAATACATAGAACCTTAGATCTATCAGACCGGTAGTAGGAGGCATGTACATCAAAAAATAATATACATTGATTAACAAACCCACGGAATTGACTTCGGTCACCATTAAAACGGAATGGAGGCAATTTGGGCATACTGGTGGATGAGGTAGGCTCAGTAGGTAAGGCCTCCAGGACACCTAACCTAGCACGTAGATCTTGGAGAGCCTGACCAAACCCCTGTGCATTGTGGTTAACCCGAGACTCCAAGTCTCTAATCTGATTGAGTGCAGCCGCCACCTCCTGCTGCAAGGAGTTAACTATGGTGAACAATTTGTCTGCCCGTGTCTCCGTCATTGCCCCAGCAGAATCCTCTTTTTTAGGCTGGAGTATCCTGTAATACTATTGTAGGAACTCGAGGATTCTGATAGCATGGGGCAATGAACAATCAGAGACGGGTTTCTTTGAATGCAAATAATGTATTTGTGAAACAGCAAAACACCCAAAAACAATATTCAAACAACCCGAAGTGACATGCAATGAGTCCATATATATATATACACAAGTCCAGTTATATGAATCCGGATATATAAGTCTTTGAACCTCTATAGCGAGGGTGGTAAAGTTCTTACGACGGAGTCCTCACACAAATGTGACCACAAGGTAAGTCTGATGCACAGGTAACGTGGCTGGATTTACACACTGCTGGTGTGTGAAGAGTCAGATCCAGGTGTGCAGAAAACACAGGGAGGTCCAGGAACAAGTTAATCTCAGTTGTGGCTTAATTCAGTGAAGTCCAACAACAAGTTCATATGTCAGTAAGGTTCCAGTAACAGTTCCAACAGCTCTCACCAGAGGTAATGCACAAAGGGTTAAACAGCAACAGTTCAGAAACACAGTTCTTATCAGATGGAGTGAACCAAGGGTTAAATTCCCAAGTCAACAGTTTAGTGATAACACAGTACTTTGTGCAACTTACATATGCAGAGAATGTCCAGAGCCTTGGGTAGAAACTGCTGTGGCTGAGAAACACCTGAAGATAAGGCTATGCACTTTCCTGGTAAATACACAAAAGATCTGTGAGGAACAAAGCAGCTGGGTTGCAGGGAAACGGAGCAGAATATTCCAGCAGTGAAACCAACACCTGAGCCAGGCTTTAAACAAACGAACAGGAAGTAGGGCACACAAAACAGCAAACTCCATTTTAACAAAGGGCAAAATCATTGACAAAGTTACCTAGAAAACCCGGAATACTGACAGGTGAGCACTTTGAACCCCGAAGTGCTTCACAGAAGTTTATAACGCACAGCCGTAAAAATAAAAAATCCTTTTTTTTTTTGCAAAAATGATTTTTTTGCCCCAATATTTTATTTTTACAAGGGTAACAGGAGAAATTGGACCCCAAAAGTTGTTGTCCAATTTGTCCTGAGTACGCTGATATCCAATATGTGGGAGAAAACTACTGTATGGGTACACGTTGGGGCTTGGAAGGGAAGTAGTGACGTTTTGGATTGCAGACTTTGATGGAATGGTCTGGGGGCGTCATGTCGCATTTGGAGAGCCCCTGATGCGCCTAAACAGTGGAAATCCCCAACAAGTGACCCCATTTTGGAAAATAGACCCCACAAGGAACTTGTCTAGATGTGTGGTGAGCGCTATGAAGCCCCAAGTGCTTCACAGAAGTTTATAATGTACAGCCGTAAAAACAAAAAAATATTTTTTTTTGTACAAAAATGATATTTTCGCCCCCATTTTTTATTTTCCCAAGGGTAGCAGAAGAAATAGGACAAATTGCACAATAACTCTTGGGGTCCAGAGTACGCTGATACCCCATATGTGGGGATAAACTACTGTTTGGACGCATGGCAGAGCTGAGAAGTGAAGGAGCACCGTTTGACTTTTTCAACGCAGAATTGGCTGGAATTGAGATCAGACGCCATGTCACATTTGGAGAGCCCCTGATGTGCCTAAACAGCTGAAACCCCCCAATTCTAACTCCAACCCTAACCCCAACACCCCCTAACCCTAGTCCCAACCCTAACCATAAACCTAACCCTAACACACCCCTAATCCCAACCCTAACCCTAATCCTAACTTTAGCGCCAACCCTAACCCTAACTTTAGCCGCAACCCTAACCCTAACCCTAATGGGAAAATGGAAATAAATGCTTTTTTTAAATTTTATTATTTTTCCCTTACTAAGGGGGTGATAAAGGGGGGTTTGATTTACTATTTATAGCGGGTTTTTATGATTGGCAGCTGTCACGCTAAAAGACGCTTTTTATTGCAAAAATAGTTTTTGCATCATCACATTTTGAGAGCTATAATTTTTGCATATTTTGGCCCACAGAGTCATGTGAGGTCTTATTTTTTGCGGGACGAGTTGACGTTTTTATTGGTACCATTTTTGAGCACGTGACGTTTTTTGATCGCTTTTTATTTCGATTTTTGGGAGGTTAGAATGAACAAAAATCAGCAATTCATGAATTTCTTTTTGGGGAGGCGTTTATACCGTTCCGCGTGTGGTAAAATTGATAAAGCAGTTTTATTCTTCGGGTCAGTACGATTATGGCGATACCTCATTTATATCATTTTTTCATGTTTTGGCGCTTTTATAGAATAAAAACAATTTTATATAAAAAATAATTATTTTTGCATTGCTTTATTCTGCGAGCTATAACTTTTTTATTTTTTCGCTGATGATGCTTTATGACAGCTCGTTTTTTGCGTGACAAGATGACGTTTTCAGCGGTACCATGTTTATTTATATCCGTCTTTTTGATCGCGCGTTATTCCACTTTTTGTTCGGCGGTATGATGATAAAGCATTGATTTTTTGCTTCGTTTTTTTTTTTTTTTAAGGGGTTCACTAAAGGGGTTAACTAGTGGGACAATTTTATAGGGGGATCGTTACGGACGCGGCGATACCAAATATGTGTACTTTTATTGTTTTTTTTTTTTATTTACAGGAAGAAGTGAATTTATTGGGGAATATTTTTTTTTTTTTTATTTATTTTGGATTTTTTTTTTACACATGTTTATTTTTACTTTTTTAACTTTTTTACTTTGTCCCAGGGTGGGACATCACAGTATTTTATCAGATCGCTGGTGTGACAGTGTGCACAGCACTCTGTCACACCAGCGATCGCACAGGCATAGATGCAGGCTTCTCAGTGCCTGCTCTCGGCAGGCACTGAGGTAGCCGCCTCCCTCCAGGACCCCGGCGCCATCTTGGATCCGGGTCCTAGGAGGGAGGAAGCCCTCAGAACAGCGCGATCACATCGCGCTGCTCTGAGGGTCTCAGGGGGGCGCGCAGGGAGCCCCCACCCTGCGCGATCCTCCCCTGTGCCCCCAGTACACCGCGATCATGTTTGATCGCGGTGTGCAAGGGGTTAATGTGCCGGGAGCGGTCTGTGACCGCTCCTGACACACAGTCATGGGTGTCAGCTGTGATAATCAGCTGACACCCGGCGGCGATTAGCTGCGCTCCCCTCAGGAGCGCAGCTGATCGCCTATGACGTACTATCCCGTCCCCGGTCATACGGGCCCAGGAACCATGGACGGGATAGTACGTCCGATGGCAGTAAGGGGTTAAATAAGAAAGAAGCCATTTATCTTGCAGATGGAAGCAAAATAACCGCAGAAGGTATCGGACAAGATATGCTAAATTGTTCAAACAAGTTCGGACAAGATTCAAAGATACTTGTGCAGAATGTGTTGTATGTTCCAAAATTGGAAGGCGGATTATTATCTGTGAAACGTTTAACAGCAAAAGGACTTACAGTAAAATTCAAAGATAATGAGTGTGCAATTATTGCAAGAAACAAGATGATAACCAAAGTCAAGGCAGATGAACAATTATATCATTTTGACAAACCAAAGGAACAGATGAATGTATGTACACATAATCACAAAAACTGTATTCACAGTTGGCATAGACGTCTAGGACATAGACACCCTGACAGTATAAGGGAACTACAGAGAAAAGAATTGACAAAAGATTTAAAGATATCAGATTGCTCAATTACCATAAGATGTGAATGTTGTATAAAATCCAAAGCCACAGGGATATCTATTCCAAAAGAAAGTGAGATGAAAAGCGAAAGACCACTTGATTTGGTGCATACTGACGTATGTGGACCCATGAAAGTGACTACATCAGGAGGAATAGATACATGTTGACTTTTATAGACAACTACTCAAGATATACAGTCACATAATTAATTAAGAACAAAAGTGAAGTTTTTGATAAACTTGTAGACTATGTAACAAGATCAAGTAACAAATTTCAAAGGAAGCCAATTGTCATCAGAAGTGATAATGGAGGTGAATTTACAGGTCACAGAATAGAAGACTACTTAAGACAAAATGGAATAGAACATCAGAAAACTGTTCCACACACACCTGAACAAAATGGAGTAGCAGAAAGGTAAAACAGAACTCTAACAGAAATGATGAGATGTATGCTGACAGATTCTAAACTACCAGAGAAATATTGGGGTGAGGCAGCAATGTCAGCTACATATCTACAGAACCGACTTTTTTCCAGAAAACTGAAGAAAACTCCATATGAACTGTGGCAAGGTATGAAACCAAGTGTCAATCATTTAAAAGTTTTTGGATGTAAAGTTTTTATATTCATTCCAACAGAAAAACGTTCCAAACTTCAAAACAGATCCATGGAAGGAATATTCGTTGGATATAGTGAAAATTGCAAAGGATATAGAATCTTAGATCCCAAAACAGACAGAGTTACAGTGAGTAACAGTGTGACATTCATTGAAGATTTAAATGAAGACATTATGATTACAGTTGAAACAAAAAATGAGAAAAACAATAGTGACATAACTGAAGAAATATCTGATGAGAAAGAAGTAGAAATTAATGAAGAACAAAATACTGAAAGTGAAGAATCGCAACTACAAATAGACACAGAATCAAGACGTTCAATAAGAGAGAACAAAGGAAAACCACCAAAACGTCTCTCATACAAGACAAGTATAAGAAAAATCCATGCATCTATCTCTTGGGAAGACCCAGCTCGACTTCCAGAAGAAGAAGACTATGATGAAACATTTGCTCCAGTTGTCAAACACACTACAATAAGAACTTTACTTACAGTTGCAGCAGTGGAACAGATGGAACTAAGACACCTGGATGTAAAGACAGCTTTTTTGAATGGAGATTTAACAGAAGACATTTACATGGAACAACCTCCAGGATTCAAAGATGAAAGAAATCCAAACAAAGTTTGTAAACTACAGAAAAGCATATATGGTTTAAAGCAAGCAGCTAAAGCGTGGAATGACAAAATCACGGAAGTACTAACAAATGAAAAATTTCAAAGAAGCAAAGCTGATCCAGAAAAGAAAGGGATAAAGAAAACATTCTAAAAACCCTGAAACAACATTTTGAAATCAAAGACTTAGGAAATGTAAAACAGTACCTAGGAATACAGATAGAAAGACAAGAAGTACTGTGGTTAAGACAATTGTTGACAGACCTAGGACAACCACAGTTGGAACCAACAAAACTAAAAGAGGACAATCAAGGATGTCTTGTTCTTGCTCAGATGGAAAGAGTCAATCCAAGAACCAAGCATATTGATGTGAAATATCATTTCTTGAGAGATCATCAGGACCAAGGAGTCTTGAAGTTGGAGTATTGCCCTACTGAAGAAATGACAGCAGACATTTTCACGAAGGCGTTGAATGCTGATAAACATCAGAGACTAATAAAAAAGTTGGGTTTGATTGAATAAGTCCTTACTTTTGAGAATGGGTGCTGGCATATGCAACAGATTAGAACTTATTATAAGTAAAAGGAGGACTTTATGCTGTCCTGACAGTAGATGGCGATGTTGTGTAACGTTTCCTTCTGTTTAATATATTGTATAAGAAATAGTCTCACTTGTAGTTTCACTTTTGTTTTGTTCCTGTTTCCTGGTGCAATGCTGAAATAACTGTGCATTTTCCCTTTACCTCATGTTGCTAGAAGTAAAAGCTTGTTATCCCATGCAGCCTGCTCTGTGAAGTTTTCTACTGCAAAAGTGTAGATTCAGAAGCTGTGCAACAGAAACTGGCTCACATGAGGACCGCCCCAGGAAAGGAAGACCAAGAGTCACTTCTGGTTCTGAGGATAAGTTTATCCGAGTCACCAGCCTCAGAAATTGCAGGTTTATAGCTGCTCAGATTAGAGACCAGGTCAATGCCACACAGAGTTCTAGCAGCAGATACATCTCTACAACAACTGTTAAGAGGAGACTTTGTGCAGCGGGCCTTCATGGTAAAATAGCTGCTAGGAAACCACTGCTAAGGACAGGCAACAAGCAGAAGAGACTTGTTTGGGCTAAAGAACACAAGGAATGGACAGTAGACCAGTGGAAATCTGTGCTTTGGTCTGATGAGTCCAAATTTGAGATCTTTGGTTCCAACCACCGTGTCTTTGTGCGACGCAGAAAAGGTGAACAGATGGACTCTCGAGTCTTGTTCCCTCCGTGAAGCATGGAGGAGGAGGTGTGATGGTGTGGACGTGCTTTGCTGGTGACACTGTTGGGGATTTATTTAAAATTGAAGGCATACTGAACCAGCATGGCTACCACAGCATCTTGCAGCGGCATGCTATTCCATCCGGTTTGCGTTTAGTTGGACCATCATTTATTTTTCAACAGGACAATGACCCCAAACACACCTCCAGGCTGTGTAAGGGCTATTTGACCAAGAAGGAGAGTGATGGGGTGCTACGCCAGAAGACCTGGCCTCCACAGTCATCAGACCTGAACCCAATCAAGATGGTTTGGGGTGAGCTGGACCGCAGAGTGAAGGCAAAAGGGCCAACAAGTGCTAAGCATCTCTGGGAACTCCTTCAAGATTGTTGGAAGACCATTTCTGGTGACTACCTCTTGAAGCTCATCAAGAGAATGCCAAGAGTGTGCAAAGCACTCATCAAAGCAAAAGGTGGCTACTTTGAAGAACCTAGAATATAAGACATAATTTCAGTTGTTTCACAATTTTTTGTTAAGTATATAATTGAACATGTGTTAATTCATAGTTTTGATGCCTTCAGTGTGAATGTACAATTTTCATAGTCATGAAAATACAGAAAAATCTTTAAATGAGAAGGTGTGTCCAAACTTTAGGTCTGTACTGTATATCCAGCCTCAATGATGATTGTTGGTCCCTAACCTTTCTATCTGTTTCTGTTTACCCAGCCTAACACCTTGTCCCTTTAGGGCTTGGCTTAATTGTCATCTGCCTGGGCCCTGAAGCCCTTTCTGCCTTTAAGGCTGTGGTTCCACGGTCCGGAACCACAGCGCTTTGGACGGAGCGGAAATTCCGCTCGTCTAAGCCCCGCCCCCTTTATGACGCGCGATCTTTCCGGAGGTGTTCAGGACACCTCCGGAACACCTCCGGAAAGAACGCAGGGCTACATAGCCCTGTGTTAATTCTGTTGCGGCGACGCACCGTCGCCGCAATACGCGAGGACATGCTGCGGTCTAAAAAGACGCGCCGCATGTCCGTTTACGCAGGTCTGCCACCTGCGTATTGTTACGCATAGTGGAGACGGGATTTCTTGAAATCCCCTCCACTATGCTGTAACATCTGGACGCTGCGTGTTTGGCGCTGCGCCAGCCACAGCGCCAAACACGCAGCGTTTCCTGACCGTGGAAACTCACCCTCAGTCTCTTGATCTAAGAGACCATAATAATTGAGGTTAATCTGATACTCCCCATTTACTACATTAGGTTCATTACCTGTTAAATCCACCCAGCTCACCTTATCTCCTCCTTTCCTAAAATATAAATATACTCATTATACCCCATAATGTGTTGTTGTTTACAAATCTCTATGACCCCTCAGTGTTTCTACACACTGCTGCTCAGCATGTTGTGCTTAGCAATGTTCAATACTTGCTACTCCCCCTTTCCTGATTTGTCCCCTATATCTAGTACAAGTTGCACTCATTGTTTTACCCACCTTAACCCTCTCCCTCTTCTTAACTGCTTGAGAGGACTCATAACAATTTACCATTCCCATTGCGATGCTCCCATTATCAATTACAGGCCACAGGAGGGACTTTAATATATAACCTTGACAACCCTCATTAATATGCCTTTAACTATCTTATCACATAATGTGCAGGGTCTTAATTCACCTAACAAACATACCAAAGCTTATGGCTATTACACATCCCAACAAGCAGACATGATTTGTATTCAAGAGACTCATTTCTCTAACACATCACACCCAAAATTTTTGTCCCCCTCTTACTCACTTTTCTACACAGCTAGCACCCAAAATATAACTAAAGGTGTTGCCGTTTGCTTCAAGAAATTTGTCCCCTTCATTTTTAAATCATTAGTCGCAAATAAAGAAGACCGTTATCTCATGGTGACAGGTTGATTTTTCCCTGCCAAGGGATGACCTTTGTCTCCTACTATGCTCCCAATAGTTATCATCTACCGTCTTCTCTCAACTACTTGATTTAGTCTGCGAACATGCCCAAAGCAGTACACTACTATGTGGTGACTCCAACACTATACTCTATACTTAACACTACTCTCGACAAGTCTACAAACCCACAAACTCCAATTCCTCAATAGCTCCTCTTTCTACAGATTCAGTTGCTCTAAACCAGTGGTTCTCAACCTTTCTAATGCCGTGACCCCGCAATACAGTTCCTCATGTTGCGGTGACCCCCAAACCAAAAAATAATTACAGTCCTCCATACAATATTATGGGCACCACATAGTCCTCCATACAGTATTATGGGCCAAATATAATGCTCCTTAAAGAATACTGGTCCCCATATAATGCTCCATACAAAATATGGAGCTCTCCTCTGCACTGTGCTGCGTTCTGCACTGTTACGGCTCAGGAAAGGGCACTGTGGAAAGACTCCCCATTATCATCATCATTGCCTCCCCATCATCATCATCGCCTCCCCATCATCATTGCCTCCCCATCATCATTATCATTGCCTCCCCATCATCATCATTGTCTGCCCATCATCATTGGCTCCCCATCATCATCATTGCCTGCCCATCATCATTGGCTCCCCATCATCATCGCCTCCCCATCCCATCATCATCGCCTCCCCATCATCATTGCCTCCCCATCATCATTATCATTGCCTCCCCATCATCATCATTGTCTGCCCATCATCATTGGCTCCCCATCATCATCATTGCCTGCCCATCATCATTGGCTCCCCATCATCATCATCATTGCCTGCCCATCATCATTAGCTCCCCATCATCATCGCCTCCCCATCATCATCATCATCATCATTGCCTGCCCATCATCATTGGCTCCCCATCATCATGATCATTGCCTGCTCATCATCATTGGCTCCCCATCATCATCGCCTCCCCATCATCATCATCATCATTGCCTGCCCATCATCATCGCCTCCCCGTCATCATCATCTTTGCCTGCCCATCATCATTGGCTCCCCATCATCATCGTTGCCTCCTCACCACCATCACTGCCTCCCCCCATCACCATCACACATACAGCACCACACACAGACAGCACCGCAGCACTCTCTCACATACACACATGCAGGCAGACACATACACACACACACTGATACACACAGACACATACACCTCACATCTCACCTGTCCGGCGCCCGCGCTCTCTGCCACAGCCGGCCGCTGAATGATGATGTCATCCAGCGGCGCTGCTGTGACAGGAAGCGCGGGTGCCCTGAAGGCGCCCCCTGGAGCCCGGAGCTACGGAGGCACGGGGAGAGGTAAGTATTGCGCCGCCTGCTCAGGCCGGGTCCCCCCTCTCCCCGCACAGTGGACTCACCGACCCGCCGCTCAGCTCCGGAGGGTCCCGGGCCGCAGCACTGTGACTCCATGGGAGGAGGAATTGCTGCTGCTGCCACGCCGCCCCACACACGTGCTGCCTGGGGCGGACCGCCCCCCGCCTGCCCACGCTACGCCCGCGCCCTACGCCCGCCCACGCTACACCCCTGCTACGCCACTGGGCTAAAGCCATCGGAAATATGCTGTATATATGGCTCCGCGCCCATCCTCCCATCCTGTATACATGGCTCCGCTCCCCCCTCCCATCCTGTATACATGGCTCCGCTCCCACCCTCCCATCCTATATACATGGCTCCGCTCCCCCCTCCCATCCTGTATATATGGCTCCGCTCCCATCCTCCCATCCTGTATATATGGCTCCGCTCCCATCCTGTATATATGGCTCCGCTCCCATCCTCCCATCCTGTATATATGGCTCCGCTCCCATCCTCCCATCCTGTATATATGGCTCCGCTCCCCCTCCCATCCTGTATACATGGCTCCGCTCCCATCCTGTATATATGGCTCCACTCCCATCCTGTATACATGGCTCCGCTCCCATCCTCCTATCCTGTATATATGGCTCCGCTCCCCCTCCCATCCTGTATATATGGCTCCGCTCCCATCCTCCCATCCTGTATACATGGCTCCGCTCCCACCCTCCCATCCTATATACATGGCTCCGCTCCCCCTCCCATCCTGTATATATGGCTCCGCTCCCCCTCCCATCCTGTATACATGGCTCCGCTCCATCCTCCCATCCTGTATATATGGCTCCGCTCCCCCTCCCATCCTGTATATATGGCTCCGTTCCCATCCTCCCATCCTGTATATATGGCTCTGCTCCCCCGTCCCCTCCCCCCCATCATACTTACCCTTCTCGCTCCGTCGCTGAACTTCCCTGCATCCCTGTCGTCGTCAGCTTTCTCCTGTGCGCAGCGGTGACGTAATACCGCTCATTAAGGACATGAATATGGACGCCACGCCTATGGGAGTGGCGTCACGTCCATATTCATTACCTTAATGAGCGGTACTATGTCACCGCACTGCCAGGAGGAAGCTGACGCCGCCGACAGGGATGCAGCGACGGAGCGAGGAAGGTAAGTATGGATGTCTAATGAAGCCGGCGGCTGCAGCTGTCACTACAGTGCTGCAGCCGCCGGCTCCTTTAAGCGACCCCTGTGTTTTGGTCGTTCGACCCCCGCGGGGGTCGCGACCCACAGGTTGAGAACCGCTGCTCTAAACAAACTCCTTTCCCAGTACCAATGGTTGGATTTATGGAGAAAACAATTCCCCTCCATCAAGGACTATACATATTTCTTTCCACGACATTTAGTCTATACTAGGATAGATCACATATTTGCCCACCCATCATTCATACCTAATATAACAAGCGTTTATATACAGTCTACTCCCTGATCAGACCACTCTCCAGTCCAGTTCCCCTGCTTCAATTTACACCCACGACCCCGTTCATTCAACTGGACTTTGAATGACTCCTTAGGCTGGAGTCACACATAACGTATAAAAATCGGTCCGTTTTTTACGGCCGAGAATCGCATCAATGTTTCATGAACAGTGATCCATATGTAATCCTGTTATGTTTCGGTAGCTGAGGAGAAGTAGCAAAAATAGCAAAAGTAGCAATACACCAGAGAGGCTGGAAACTACTGGGTTGCAGGACCCTAAACTAACCGCAACACTAGAAGTAGCCGTGGAGCGTACCTACGGTGATCCTAGACGCCTCATCACAACTGGAGAGATAGCTACACCTAGAGGAGAAAGTTGAAAGCGATCTGCCCCATAGCAGAACCCCCAAAGAAATAGGAAGCCCCCAAACATGTAATGGCGGTTAGACAAGAAGTAAATACAAAACACAGACAGAAAATAGAATGAGCAAACGCTGGGGCCCAATACGGTCTAGATAGAAAAGTATAGGAAAGAATTCTGACTGCAACCCAAAAAACCCTGACAAAAATACCAACACTTCTGATTAACAAAAAAACCTGAGATCACACGATCTCTACCACCTAAATCAGATCTCTGGTGTAACACACAGCAATTCAGCAAATAAAAAGTGACACAGGAACAGAGCAAAAGTGCAAACACAAACTGAGCACAAATGCAGCGCCAGTCCCCAAAAGGGGACCAGGCTGAAGTCCACTGCAAGGCAGCAAACCAGCAAGGAAAATCCAACCAGAGGAAAAAAAAACAGCAAATCACTTATCGGAATGAAAGTAGGAATGCAAGCAGAGCTCCAACCAAGACCTGGAAGAACAATTGATTACCGGCAAGGCTGATGGGAGTTCAGGTCACTTATATCAGACCATTCGGACCCAGCTGAAAGCCATTCAGCAATTGGTTCATTACCCTCAGCAACTACCGGAGGGAGCCCCAGCTCCGAAGTCGCCTCCAACGTGTTCACAACATAATCCGTTTTCAATGTGAGGATGCGATTTCCTCACATCAAAGCATCCGTGTGACATCCGTATGGCATCCGTATAGCGAAATTTTCTCGCATGCTTGCAATATGGACATATAACGGTTTCTAGGCCTGAAAATAATTAAAAACATAATCAACAACCCTATTTATTGCCTCTACAACACCTTCCACCCTCCTATCTTTGCATTTGAGTCTGAGTATGTGTTGGGGTATTTCTGCTTTGTGTCTAAACAAGTCACATAGACTTACTTTCAACACAACTGAGTGTGTGCTTTACAACTTTGTTTTGTCACAACGTTTTGGGGAGCCATACCCTGTGATTGTGGATCCAAGGAGGCATAAACGAATGTGGGTGCATCCGCTTTTGAGGCAACGGCTCACTAAAGGCGATTTCCACCGTCTCTGTGGCTTTCTGCTTACCCATCCTGACAAGTTCTTCCAATTTTGTCGCATGAGCCTTGCCACCTTTGACATTCTGCTGGAGATTGTGCTCCCTGGGATCACCTTTAAGAACACCAGTATACGCAAGTGTATTTCTGCAGAGGAGCGCCTTCTACTTACATTACGGTACGTATTCATCCTCTATGTTGATGATGTATCAAACACCCTTGTTTATTTTATGCACTCATCCCTAACATTTTGTGTTCCTTGTTATATATTTTGAAAATACAACATTTGGACATTCAAAAATTTTTCTGGTATTATGAAGAGCAAAGCCATTGCATGTAGTTTAATGTTGGAAAGGCATGGCTTATTAGCTATTCACTAAAACTTGTAAGAATGCATAAAGTGCTTTTTTGGTGTAGTTTATTAGAATTTTTTTCCCTTTTTTCTGTTTACTTTTAGCTTCCTTTCCACTGGGATTTCGTATGCGGCACTGCATCTAGAATATTTAATAGCAAAATCCACAATATCAGGCATTGTACGGTCTACGTGCTCTGAAATCTGGTCCCGACTACATCAAGCGGTCATGCCGGAGACAGAAATTGGAAGACTGGTTGGCTTTCAGGAGACGTGCCAGTTTCCCAACTGTATTGGAAGCACATCCGTGTGCGTAAGCCGCCGAATTCAGGATCCCAGTATTATAATTATAAACAGTATTTTTCTGCTGTTGGCCGTAGTCGACAATGACTACAGGTTTATAATTGTATAATTGTTGATATTGGGGCCTATGGAAGAACTGGAGACTCCAGAGGTTCAATTCTTCCATTATGGGTCGGTGGCTGCGCAATAATGAGTTGGACCTACCACCACCACGTCAGCTTCCAGGGTCCAATATGGAACTTGTGCCTTATGTCCTGGTTTCAGATGAGGCCTTTCAATTAACCTGTCACGTCATGAGGCCCTATCCCCGTAGAACCCTGAACCACCGGTGCAGAATATTTAACTTACGCCTATCCCACTCATGAAGACTGGTGGCAGTGTCCTGCAGTCAGCCATACAGCTTAGTGAATCAAATGTTAAAGTAGGGGGCGGAATTAAGCGCAGCTATGTGGAGCCCCCCCATGACTGCACTTGGCTATGGGGCATCTTTCAAAATTAGTGTTGTGGGATAACGGGATAGGTCCAGGGGACTTGGGGGGAGGAACAATGGGAGGAGGCGTTTCTGGAAGGGGAAAAGTGCGAGAAAACCGTCACTTTGGGGCTGGAAGCTGACACTGTGAAGACACCGCAACACCCCCCCCTTTTACCTCATGGAGTCTGTGGAGACATTGATGGAGCGCCTGAGGGACGTCGCTCAGTCCAGGAGAGGAGGATGGCTGGAGGATCAGCTTTCCTCTCTCTTGGGTGCTGCTGAGACCCAGGAAACTGAAGGCAGGGGCAGGAGGACAAGGCCCCCAGAGAGACTCTCACCGGAGCTGTTGTCGCGCAGCCGGCCCAGGCTCCGGAGCCCCTCCGGGGACCCTGTGGAGGCTGGGGGCAGCGGTGCAGCTCCCCCCCATTGTCCCACCTCCAGCAAGACTCCTCCTAGTGGCCTGTGGGCCGCAATGGAAGTGCAGGCCACACAGGAAATGCGGCCTGCTAGTGCAGTGCGGGCGGCACCATGGGCCCGCAGCGCTGCCGGGAGTGACGCGGGCTCCTGGAGTGAGCCTGGAAAGACCACAGCAGGGAATCGGAGGCCAGGGGCACTGGGGGAGCTGGGACAGAGACAGCCACGGGGGCTGGGCGCGTGGCTGGCACCCTTAATGCGGACACCACCAGGGGGCCTGCTAGGAGGAGCACTCGGCGGAGGAGCACAGTGGGCAGGCTGCAGCAGTGGAACGCTCTGCTGCCTGGCCCTGACAGCCAGAGAACACACAGGGGAGCGGTGGGCAGTGAGTACGCACTGCCTGACATTGCCCGTGGATGGGCATCACGCCGGGCCAGGGGATCTCAAGAGCGGACGCGGTCCAGGTCCAGGAGGAGGTTGGTGGTTCGGCACGCTGCACGTGCTTTGGTCCCCCCTGGTGACGAGGAGGCCAGGGACACGGGCCAGGGGCAGCGAGGCAGCACAGAAGATTCAGAGTCCGGCAGCGAGATGAACATGGTCGGAGAGCGACAGGATTCAGGACGGACGGCTGGCGGGGACACAGCACCCGCGCAGCTTGGTGAGTATGAGTCTATGTCTTGTTTGTCGCCCGTAGGGGCTGGGTCAGGTGCAATCAGAGGGAGTCAGGCGTTAGGGTTAGTGGAACAGGGGTTGGGGGGGTTCCAGTGGGATGGTAGTGCCGGATATTAGGGATGTGTTACTGACTATGTCACAGATTTTAAAACGGATGGAGGGTGGTACAGCGAGCGGGGCAGGGTATCACCTGTTGAGGCATGGCTCCCGAGGGGTCGGGGAATCAGATCGTGGCTGACCCATTGAGGCCCGTGGGGGGGAGCAGGTCTCAATTTCTGGCGTATCCGTATCAGTGCAAACGGAGAAGGATAAAGGGGATTCGGTGAAACTGGACAATAGGGCAAAGGGTGAGGTTTACGTGTGCTTTGAGGGCCTCTTGGGGGCACATTTAAAAAAAGAGGTGAAGGAAAAAATTTGGCGAGATGAATACGTGGAGATTTTTTTACTTCTTCCCTTGGAAAAGTTTAATTTGGACAAGGGAAAGAGGGATGACAACAAAAAGGAGGAGGAGGAGAAGAGAAGGTGGCGGCTGATTCCGCAGACTTTCGTTAACTGGCTGCAAGCATTTGCTATCTTAGCAAGTGTAATAGGAGAAAACGCCCCGGAAAATTGTTCCGGATTGTTTTGTTATCTTGATGTGATTGGGGAAGCTCATCGTACATATGGAGGGCAGACCTGGTTACGTTACGATGAGCAATTTAGCAAGCGGAAGGCTGTCAGGCCTGAGATTAAGTGGGACCAAAAAGATATAGGGCTCTGGCTGTAAGTGATGGCGCCAGTAAGGTACGGGCAGTCCTTTCATGGGAGCGGAGGAAGCAGTAACCAGCAGGAGGAACAGGGAAGCAGTAATCAGGGGGCGCAAGGAGCAAAGGAAAAATCAGGAACATGCTGGCAATTCAACGAGGGCCAGTGCAAATATGGCAATACCTGCAAATTTAAACATGTTTGCTCCCACTGCAATGGAAGTTTACATGGGCTTCAAAATGCTTTAAAAAAGTAAGGGGAAAGCCGGCGGTGGGTGCCGCTCAAGTGGGTGACGCGGTGAGACTTCAAAAGATGGCCCCCTTTCTAAGTAGATATCCGGATCAGGACAAGGCCGGGGTGATTAGGAACGGTTTTGCTGATGGTTTTAGAATCCCGCCTCCTAACCACGCGGTCCTCTTTTCCGTTAAGAACTTGAGGTCGGCTGATTTGCAAGCAGAGGTAGTTAGTGTTAAATTGAAAAAGGAAGTAGAATTGGGAAGAATGGCTGGCCCGTTTTGTTTTTGCCAGTAGAAGGGATGATTGTTTCCCCGTAGGGGGTCGTTCCTAAAAAGGAACCAAACAAATTTAGGTTAATACAGCATTTATTGTACCCAAAGGGGCAGTCAGTTAATGATGGCATTTCTCAAGAGTTGTGTTCGGTGGTGTATACCTCATTTGATACGGCGGTGCAATGGGTTCATAGTTATGGAACGGGGGCCTTGTTGGCA
This sequence comes from Oophaga sylvatica, assembly GCA_033576555.1. NCBI lineage: Eukaryota > Metazoa > Chordata > Amphibia > Anura > Dendrobatidae > Oophaga > Oophaga sylvatica. Next base: position 97,881,858 of record JARQOD010000002.1, on the reverse strand, counting down.
AAAACCGATATTGAGTCGGCCTTTAGGTTACTTCTGGTTCACCAGGATAGTATTCCCTTGTTGGGTTGCTTTTGGAATGGCGGTTATTATTTGGATAGGTGTTTGCCGATGGGGTGTGCAATCTCATGTTCATTGTTTGAAACGTTCAGTACTTTTTTAGAATGGGTTGTTAGGGATGTTGCTGGTGTTCCATCTGTCATTCATTATTTGGATGATTTCCTGTTTATTGGCCCGCCAGAGTCTAATTTATGTGGGAATATGTTAGCTGCAATGGAGTGGCTAGCGGATCATTTTGGTGTACTATTGGCAAAAGAAAAGATGGAAGGTCCTTGCACGGTTTTGAGCTTCCTGGGAATTTTGATTGATACGGAGAGAATGGAGTGTCGGTTGCCAGAGGACAAATTGTGGTTGCTTAGGCAGGAAGTCCAGCGCTTTGGGAGGTTAAAAAAGGCGACGTTGAAGGAATTGCAGTCATTGCTGGGCCAGTTGAATTTCGCATGCAGGATTATGCCCATGGGCCGCATATTTTGCCGCAGGTTGGCGGGCGCGACGGCCAGGGTGCGGGCGGCGCATATTACGTTTGTTTAAATAAGGAGCATAAGGAGGATTTAGTGGTTTAGCACCGTTTTTTGGTTTTGTATAACGGCGGCCGTTCGTCGATACAACAACAGGTAGTGAATAATGTTGATTGTGAGATCTACACTGACGCGGCGGGCAGTGTGGGTTATGGAGCCTATTGTGGAGGTCAGTGGAGCGTGGGGAGATGGCCGGATTGGTGGCATCGGAAAGGTTTCACGAGGAATCTCGCGTTGTTGGAATTGTTCCCCATTGTTGTGGCAGTCTTGATTTGGGGTGACAGGTTTGCGAACCGCAGAGTCAGATTTCATTGTGATAACATGAGTGTGGTGTCGGTGATCAACACCCTGTCCACTTCTTCTCCTCCGGTGACTAAGTTGGTCAGAGAACTCGTTTTGCGGTGTCTGGAATTAAATGCTTGGATTTCGGCGGTGCATGTGCCAGGTGTGCAAAACTCTATTGCAGATGCTTTATCTCGTTCGCAGTGGGAGCGCTTCCGGGAACTGGCCCCAGATGCAGAGGCCTCAGGAGAGGAATACCCTTTGTACTTGTGGCAGATGATTTCGGACGAGCAGGAAGGTTAATTCAAGCATCGGTCGCGAGCCAAACCTGGGCGTCATATGAAGCATTGTGGAAAATTTGGCAAAGTTGGGTATTACGGTGGGGAAAGTTGGGGTCGGAGGAGGACAAGGTGCTAGCAGTATTATTTTTGGTTGGTAGGGCGGCAGATTTGGGATGGTCTGTTTCAAAAGTTAGTAAATTTTTGGCCGGTCTGGCTTTTGGTTTTAAGTTGGAGGGCTCGGTTGATGTGACAAAGAATTTCCTGGTAAAGCAGGCATTAAAGGGTTTTCGGAGGGCAGCAGGACTTTTGATAAGCGTAGACCCATCTCGTTTACTGTGCTCGAACGGTTAGGAGTTCTAGAAAGGATTTGTTGTTCGGCTTTTGAGACACCGTTGTTTAAGCTCACGTTTTCTTTAGCGGTTTTTGGGGCAATGCGGATAGGCGAATTAATGTCTTCCAGTAAGGACAGGGCGGGAGGTTGTTGGCGGAAGATGTGGAATTCTGGGCGGAGGGCATTGTTTTTTGGATTCGGCGTTCAAAAATGGATCAGGTGTGAAAAGGTAGGCGGGTGGTACTGGGTAGTGTGGAAGGGTCTTTCATGTGTCCAAAAAGGTGCTTGGAAGCGTATTGGAGTTTGTGGTCGGGTCGGGTAGGCCGTGTTGTGTCACGAGAGCGGGACATTTTGTCTCGCTTCCAGTTTAGTGCACTTTTCAACAAAGGGTTGGTGGAGATGGGTCTTTCACTGGATAGGTATGGGTCGCACTCTTTCAGGATTGGGACTGCCTCAGAAGCGTACAATCATGGCTTGGGTGCGGAGGTGATTAAGCGTATTAGCCAGTGGACATCGGGCCGCTACTTAACATATGTTCGTAGTTAAGTGTGTTGGTGGAATGTAAAGGGGGGATTAACGGTTCCTGTTGTTATGTATTGCAGGTCAGGACCCGTATTTGGCCTGGATTTTCGGACACCATTTGTGTATTGAGGGGCGCTTCGGGCTGATGTGAGGCCTGACGGTAGGCAAGTAGGCTTCAGCGTGGATCAAGTTGTCATTAGGTGGTTAGGATTTCAAGGTATGGTTTGGAGCAGGTTTTCTTATATTTTTCCCGGCCTCACGGTTGGATAGAGCTCCTCATATTTTGGTGGTGCATTTGGAGGGGAATGATTTAGGCTGCAAATCAGTGAGGGAGCTGATCAGAGACATTCACTTTGACTTCCTCAGGTTTTGGATGTCGTTTCCAGGAGTGTTGACCGTGTGGTCTGACATTGATCCACGACAAAAATGGAGGTTGGCCGGATCGTTGAAAGGGATTAATAGGGTTTTGGTGAAGTTGAATAGGGCTGTTGGGGGTTTTGTTTCTATGAATGAAGGGGTCAGCGTAAGACATTTCGAATTGGAATCGGGGCTGTGTAATTTTTGGAGGGATGACGGGTGCATTTAAATGAGATTGGTATCGATTTGTGGGCGCTGGCCATACAGGAGGGGATTGAGAGAGTATTGGCAATGTTGGGACATTCACGAGCCTGAGGTGGTCAGGGCTGTTCGTGGTTGGCGGGGGGTGGGGTTCTTGGAGTTGACGCTGATTCATCGGGGAAGGAATTATAAGTAAAATTCAGGACAGTTTAAATGGTGTTGGTTGATCTGGCATTTGGCTATGGGCTTTGGACAGGGTTTTACCCTGGGAGCTGGTTGATGGTTAGTCTTCCTGGAATGGGATGTATGTTGCCCTCGAGCTGGTGGTGTACGGCTGAGGGTAAAGCAGTGATTGAAGTTCTTTTATTTGCCAAATGAGTAAGCCAGATTTTTACAGGAGCTCCAAGAACCCTCCCCTCATGTTTTTGCATATAAATTAATGCATAATAATAATAATATTTATTGTTTAAAAATGTTATGTTTTGTACGTTAATAAACTGGCCGCTGTGGCCAAAATTATCCAAAGAATTTAATGTGTAGTGTTTTTATTTTGAAGGGGGTGGTGTTTTTCCTATGCGAGCAGGCGAGTAGGGAGTTGACAGGTAAGAAGGAACCATATTGGCCATACGCGGTCTTGAGGTGATTAAAGCGTGTGTGATCCTTCATAACCTTGCCAGAATATATGATTGCTCATCATCTGATATTGATGAAGTTGTGTTGTCAAATGTTGTAGGGCCTATTACACATGTGATACCTCCATGTCATCAGACCTCTGGACTCAAAGTGCGGGATGTGTTGACTAATTATTTTGTTTCACCAGAGGGAGCTACCCCATGGCAAGAGAATGCTTTATCTATGTTGTAAATTTGGTTTATGTTGTGAATAAAAAATCATGTTTATTATTGAAGTGTGTGTTCTGTTTCCCTTATAATGTGTAAAATGTGTAAATCAGAAATGACCAAGATCGTCATTAAATCAGACAGAAGTCATATAGTTTGAACTGTTTTTACTGTAAACATATGGATTTTGCCAACAAAAAAACATATTACTAGCATATGTGTTTTTTGGCCAATCCAAGTGGGCCAAGAAATACTTAAAAACTTAGCATTAAAAAACAAAAGAAAAATCAAATTTGTTAATAGAAAATAAAAATAACAAAAAAAATTATAAGTTATGGTAGATTGGGGGTTGTGATGGCGGGATGTCAGCTTGAGTTGTTTGCTGCATTTGAGGTGCAACTTATACTTCACCCTGTGGGTTTGTATATTCAGCCCCAGGATGGTGGATCTGGGCAGGATCCTGTGAGGAAGGAAAGAAATGGGATGAGGGATACTGTACTGGATACTCCTGGCTATTTGGGTACCCACGTGGTTCATAACCCCAATAAGCCATGTCGACCAAACCCATGTTGGGACCAGCCTCCAACAGTGGGTCTGATAAAGTGGACATATTGGGCAGGTGCATTATAGGCTGACATTTGGCCCTGTGTAGGCCAATGTAGGGTTGGGGGATTTGGCTGTGGTGTAGGCACCCGGGGACGAGGTGGCTCAGATACTAATTGTGCCTGCACTTGTGTTATTGGCGGCATTATAAGCTGATTACTGTTGGACAGCTGCCACTGTTCCAAAAATTCAATTACCGTCTCAGGTTATTGGGGGGTGTGCAGGCATCAATCAATATTTGAATAGCTCCTCGGGCATGAAGCCTGACCTCCCGGGGTATTGGACGGAGGTACCGGGCCAGGCTGCGGGCATAGGCTTCCTCACCATCATCGTGGGCAGCCCTGGCCAAATAGTTTAAGACCCCAGTATCAACATGCCTCCTGGTGTCAGAGGCTGGAATGTCTCTCCTGCGTCGGGCACGGCATGAGATGACGGTAGGCTGTGGTGAGGTCTCCAGAGGTTCGGTAGGGCTGCTGCTGTTTCCCTGGTCCTCCTCTGGATGTTCTTCCTATTGTGCTGATGCAACTGCTGGTGCTGGTTGTGGTGGTGGTGGAGGTTGAATGCAGCTGGAAGGTGCAGTAGATTGGCCAGCCACCTCTTCACCTGAATCAGAGCCGGTTTCCCTCTAAGTTAGGTTGGACTGAGTGCTGTTTTCATGTGAAAAAAAAAAGAAAAATGTAGATATGACCCAAACAGCATGTGTAAAATGTGGTGTGATGTATGCACTAACTGTCTGAGATCCAGAATGTGAGCCAGAAAAGAAAACCTATCGAAGTACAGTACAGACCAAAAGTTTGGACACACCTTCTCATTCAAAGATTTTTCTGTATTTTCATGACTATGAAAATTGTAGAATCACACTGAAGGCATCAAAACTATGAAGTAACACATGTGGAATTATACATTACACTTTACAAAAAAGTGTGAAACAACTGAAAATATGTCTTATATTCTAGGTTCTTCAAAGTAGCCACCTTTTGCTTTGATTACTGCTTTGCACGCAGAAAAGGTGAACGGATGGACTCTACATGCCTGGTTCCCACCGTGAAGCATGGAGGAGGTGGTGTGATGGTGTGGGAGTCTTTTGCTGGTGACACTGTTGGGGATTTATTCAAAATTGAAGGCATAGTGAACCAGCATGGCTACCACAGCATCTTGCAGCAGCATGCTATTCCATCCGGTTTGCGTTTAGTTGGACCATCATTTATTTTTCAACAGGACAATGACCCCAAACACACCTCCAGGCTGTGTAAGGGCTATTTGGCCAAGAAGGAGAGTGTTGAGGTGCTATGCCAGATGACCTGGCCTCCACAGTCACCAGTCCTGAACCCAATCGAGATGGTTTGGGGTGAGCTGGACGGCTCACCGCTTCAATTTTGAATAAATCCCAACAGTGTCACCAGCAATGCCCCCCACACCATCACACCACCTCCTCCATGCTTCACGGTGGGAACCAGGCATGTAGAGTCCATCCGTTCACCTTTTCTGCGTGCAAAGCAGTAATGAAAGCAAAAGGTGGCTACTTTGAAGAACCTAGAATATAAGACATATTTTCAGTTGTTTCACACTTTTTTGTAAAGTGTAATGTATAATTCCACATGTGTTAATTCATAGTTTTGATGCCTTCAGTGTGATTCTACAATTTTCATAGTCATGAAAATACAGAAAAATCTTTGAATGAGAAGGTGTGTCCAAACTTTTGGTCTGTGCTGTAGATGTACTTCCTTTTCGTCGGTGCTGCATCCCCACTCCTGGCCCGCTGCTGACGTTCCCGCCGGTATTGGTCCCTGAAGCTGCGCCAGCATCTCGTGAAATCAATCACTGCAACGTAACGTAAAAATTTGGAGATTGAAAATATGCTTTTACAGTATAAAATATATTTTACAGTGTCATGTGGGCTGAAAATTTGCAAGTTTTCACTCTGAAATATGCCACATATTCTACCAAAAACATCACATATTATGAATTTGTGCTCTGATGGTAACACGTGTTACTTTGCTAAATAATATTATTAAAGGATTGTACTTAATAATTTGCTGCTGGCCCTCACGAGGTCTGTCCTCATAGTCTGGGAACATCTGGACACATATCCTCTTCCATGCTGCCTCCTTTCGTGCCCGGTCAGCATAATTGGCGTCCGTCTGATCCCACAGTTCTGGCCTCTCTTGGACCACAACTATCAACATCTCAACATTGATGTATGTAGACATACTGGACTCCATTGAGGTGTGCTTCCGGGATATTTGGAGCGCTTTCCAAGCTAATTAGCATGCCACAGCTTCCTGATAATGGATGATTCAATTTCCTGTCACCTGGAGAAGTCTTGCGTATTTCTCGCAAGTTACACGCATGGTCTATGTGTAATCCGTTTTTTTCTCGCACCCATAGACTTGCATTGGCAATTCTTGGTCGTAATATGATGCAAGTCACAGCATCCTGCAATTTCATTCGCAGGAATAAAACGACCGAGAAAAAACGGATTATGGGAACTACCCCATAGATTACCATTGGTCCGAGTGCTATGCAATTTTTTTTCGCTTAGCACTTGTCCGTATTCCTCTCTAGTGTGACTCCGGCCTTACACTTTATCCTAAATTGCTCAGAGATTGAAAGATCTTCTTGATGAATATTTCCCTTTGAACCTTCAGTCAGCTTCTTCTCCGTCTCCCATTGGGAAGCTCATAAAGCAGTGTTGAGAGGCTTCTGCATTCTAGAAGCTTCTCATAAGAAGAAAGATACACAATAACTGCTTTGGAGAGTAGGGTTTCGACATTAGAGTCCCAGATGAAAAACTCACCCTCCCCTGCTACATACCTTGCCCTCACACACACATGCTCTGAACTCGATCTCTGCATCTCCGAAAACTCAGACGAGCCATTCGTTGGTCTCAACAACACTTTTATGCACTTAATAATAAAAATAATTCCAACCATGCCAGATGGCTCAAATGCCTTCCGTCACCTTGTACTCCTATATGTCTGCGCACTGCCACAGGCTTAACCTCCAATCTGCAACTAATTATTTGCCAGTTTCAACAGCAACTTGAATATTTACAGTTGAAACTAGAAGTTGACATACACTATATAACAAGACACGTGTGCATATCTTTCCTCAAAATATGGCATGAAATTAGAATAATCCTTTCCCGTTTTAGGTCAATTGGGATTACTATAATTATTAACCCCTTCACGCCGCAGCCCTTTTTCGTTTTTGCGTTCCTGTTTTTCGCTCCCCTTCTTCCCAGAGCCATAACTTTTTTATTTTTCTGTCAATATGGCCATATGAGGGCTTGTTTTTTGCAGGACGAGTTGTACTTTTGAACGACACCATTGGTTTTACCATATTGTGTAGTCAAAAATGGGAAAACAATTCCAAGTGCAGTGAAATTGCAAAAAAAAGTGCAATTCTACAAAGTTTTTTTGGATTTTTTTTACCATGTTCGCCAAATGCTGAAACTGTTCTGCCACTATGATTCTCCAGGTCATTACGAGATCATAGACACCAAACATGTCTATGTTCTATTTTATGTGGTGAAAAAAAATCCAAAATTTGTTAAAAAATTGCGTTATTTTCCAAGACCCATAGCGTCTCCATTTTTCATGATCTCGGGTTGGGTGAGGGCTTATTTTTTGTATGCCGAGCTGATGTTTTTAATGATTAATGATTTTGGTGCAGATACGATCTTTTCATCGCCCGTTATTGCATTTTAATGCAGTGTCGCGGTGACCAAAGAAACGTAATTCTGGCATTTTGACTTTTTTCTTGCTTAATCCTTTTTTTATTGACAGATCGGTTGATTCTGAACTCGGCAATTCCAAATATATGTGTGTTTGATTTTTTTTTATTGATTTATTTTGAATGGGGCGAAAGGGGGGTGATTTGAACTTTAATATTTTTTTATATTTTTAAAAACATTTTTTTTTACTTTTGGCATGCTTCAATAGTCTCCATGGAAGACTAGAAGCTGCCATAACCTGATCGCCTCTGCTACATACAGGCGATGATCAGATCACCTGTATGTAGCAGAATTGCTGACTTGTTATGAGCGCCAACCTCGGGCGGCACTCACAGCAATCCAGCAGTGACAGCCATAGAGGTTTCCAGGAGACCTCAGGTTGTCATGCCAACCCACCGTTGACCCGTGATCACGTGACGAGGTCACCGATGGGTGCATTTTCGTCCCGATAGCAGAAAGCACGCGTTAAATGCCGCTGCCAGAGTTTGCCAGCGGCATTTAACGGGTTAATAGCTGCGGGTGGATCGCGATTCCACCCGCGGCTATTCCGGGCACGTGTCAGTTGTTCAAAACAGCTGAAATGTCCCAGGAAAAATGTGGGCTCACCGCCAGAGCCCACATCAAAGGGGGGACACTACATGTGCCATACTAGTATGACGCATGTTGTGAAGGGGTTTATTTGCCAAATGCCAGAATAACGAATGAGAGAAAAAGAGTGCGTGTTTTAAGGCATCTTTATTATTTACTGCAAAGTTAAAAGTTTACATACATTTCATTAGTATTTGGTAAGATTGCCCTTAAACTGAATGACTCTCTCATTCTTCTGGCATTTGGCAAATATTAATAATTTTGGTAAATGTAATTGACCTAAAACGGGAAAGGTTTATTCTTATTTCATGTCAAATATTGAGAAAAACATGCATATGTGTCTTTTTATATAGTGTATGTAATCTTCTGGTTTCAACTGTACATGATGACACCTCTTCAATTAATGCACAAAAAAATAGAAGCTTTCCTAAACCCTCCCCCTTCCCCAATCCTTGGCCCTAATATGACTGAACTTCTAAACCAAGCCATCACTCTGCAATTCAAAATCTAAACCTCGCCCTGAATAAATACACATCTGTCCTGCTCTCTCATCTCACTACGTATTTAATTAATTAAGTGATGGTCATAAGCCAGGGCAACCTCTTTAACTACTTCCCGAAATGTGCCGTACATATACTGCTCTGTGGGAGCTGCGTTCCGGCAAAAAGCAGTATATGTACGCGGTCTCACGCTGAGCGCCACGGCGATCGGGTGCGGGTGACGGCTCTGTGTGAGAGCTGACACCCTGCAGCAATGCTAGCACTGATCACGGGCATTTAACTCCTCTGATGCCACTGTAAGTAGTGACAGCGACAAAGAGGGCATCGCGCAGTGAATGGGTTCCCTGCAGCACTTAAATCAGGACAATGAGATGCGATCTTGTTGTCCTGATGGTCTCCATGGAGACCCCCGGCCGCAAGATGGCTGCGGGGTTCTTCAGGGTTCTGCAGAGAAGGTGGCTTGTGAGCCCCTGCTGAGACCTGAGACGCCTCCTTCCCTGCCTGTCAGACGTTGATGTGATACTCTGCAGTGCATAAGCATTGCAGAGTATCAGATCAGCGATCTGACACTAGGATGAGACAATGTAAAAAAGTTAAAAAAAAATATTAGAAAGTGTAAAAAATATTTTTAAAAATCCCCAAATAAAGAACAAAGAAAGAAACAAATATTTTTCCAATAAATACATTTATTTATGTAAATAAAAAATAAACAATAAAAGTACACATATTTGGTATCGCCATTAACTAGCGGGTTTGCAATGACCCGCTAGTTAACTCCTTCAGTGAACATCGTAAAAAAAAATGAGGCAAAAAAATGCTTTAACATCATACCACCGAACAAAAAGTAAAATAAAACGCAAAAAAGACAAATGTAAATAAAAATAGTACCACTGAAAATGTCATCTTGTCCTGCAAAAAACAAGCTGCCACACAGCTCCATCAGCAGAAAAATAAAAAGTTATAGCTCTCAGAATAAAGTGATGCAAAAATAATTATTCTTTTTATAAAATAGTTTTTATTGTGTAAAAGCGCCAAAACATAAAAAACTATATAAATTGGGTATCACTGTAAGCGTACTGACCCGAAGAATAAAGCTGCCTTACCAATTTTACCACACGTGGAAAGGGTATAAAAAACAAAATCAAAAAGATATTCCTGAATTGTTGTTTTTTGTTTATTATGTCTCCCAAAAATCGGAATAGAAAGCGATCAAAAAAAGTCATGTGCCCAAAAATGGTACCAATAAAACATCAGGTCGTCCCGCAAAAAACAAGCCATAACGTAACTCTGTCGGTTGAAATATGGAAAAATGATAGCTCTCAAAATATGGTGATGCAAAAACTAGTTTTAGTAATAAAAAGCATCCTTTAGAGTGCGACAGTAGCCAAACATAAAAACCTGATATAAATCTGGTATCGCTGTAATCACACTGACCCGAAGAATAAAGTCACCTAATCACTTATACGCAAGAGGAACGACGTAAAAAATAAATAAAATCAATTCTTCACATGCTGTTGATTTTTTCATTCTGCCTCCCAAAGATCACTGTAAGGCTCGGAGCACATTTATCCTGTGCTCTAGGCTGAGTGCTTACACTGCGGTTTCTGTGTAAATCTCTGAAATACGTGATTCAGACAAAACCCCTATAATGAGGCAGATGGAGGAACTGTGGACGCCATAGGACTGCGGTGTACTTCTTCTAGGGATTGCATAAAAGTGCCGTTGTCCACAGTTTTGTGCACTTCTGAAAAGAAGGACACTGCTGAACAGAGGCCAGACAGAGTCCAGAGTAACTCTGCTGCCTCATTATAGTGAATGAATCCATCGGGGTTTCATCTGTCATGTCACTCAGTGATTTAAAAAATTCAGCAAATTCTCTACTGCAAAATCCAAATGCTCCCCTCCCTTCTGAGCCCCAGTGTGCCCACAGTTAGCACCTACATGCTTGGCATTTCTGTAGTGATGAAAGTGTCACGGGTGTGTCAGAGGCTCCAGATTGTCGCACTGCTTCTGACTGCAGTACAGTTATGGCCAAAAGTTTTGAGAATGACACAAATATTAATTTTTACAAAGTCTACTGCTTCACTTTTTCTAATGGCAATTTGCATATACTCCAGAATGTTATAAAGAGCGATCAGCTTAACAGCAATTACTTGCAAAGTCAATATTTGGCTAGAAAATGAACTTTATCCCCCAAAACACATTTCAACATCATTGCAGCCCTGCCTTAAAAGGACCAGCTAACCTCTTTTCAGTGATTGCTCCATTAACACAGGTGTGGGTGTTGATGAGGACATGGCTGGAGATCAATCTGTCATGATTAAGTAAGAATGACACCACTGGACACTTTAAAAGGAGGCTGGTGCTTGGCATCATTGTTTCTCTTCTGTTAACCCCTTAAAGACCAAGCCATTTTGTAGGTTAAAGACCAGGCCAATTTTTACAATTTGACCACTGTCTCTTTATGAGGTTATAACTCTGGAACGCTTCAACGGATCTTGGCGATTCTGAGACTGTTTTCTCAAGACATATTGTACTTCATGATAGTGGTAAAATTTCTTCAATATAACTTGCGTTTATTTATGAAAAAAACGGAAATATGGCAAAAATTTTGAAAATTTTGAAATTTTCAAACTTTTAATTTTTATGCCATTAAATCAGAGAGATATGTCACAAAAATTAGTTAATAAATAACATTTCCCACATGTCTACTTTACATCAGCACAATTTTGGAACCAAAATTTTTTTTGTTAGGAAGTTATAAGTGTTAAAAGTTGACCAACAATTTCTCATTTTCCAACAAAATTTACAAAACCATTTTTTTTAGGGACCACCTCACATTTGAAGTGAATTTGAGGGTCAATATGACAGAAATACCCAAAAGTGACACCATTCTAAAAACTGCACCCCTCAACGTGTTCAAAGCCACATTCAAGAAGTTTATTAACCCTTTAGGTACTTCACAAGAATTGAAGCAATGTGGAAGGAAAAAATTAACATTTAACTTTTTTTCCCAAAATTTTTCTTTCGACACAATTTTTTAAAATTTTGTCAAGGGTATCAGTAGAAAATGAACCACAATATTTGTTGTAAAATTTCTCCTGAGTACAGGGATACCCCATGTGTGGGGGTAAACCACTATTTGGGCGCATGGCAGAGCTCGAAGGGAAGCAGCGCCCTTTGACTTTTTTTTTTGGGTGGAATTGAATTGGCGCCAAAGTCCATTTTTGGGGAGTTCCCGTGTGCCTAAACAGTGGAAAACCCCCCCAAAGTGACCCCATTTTGGAAACTAGAACCCCCCCAATTTAAATTATCTAAAAGGTATGAAGCTTTGAACCCCCAAGGGCTTCCCCGAAGGTTATAACGTAGGCCGTTTTTAAAATTAAAAAAAAAAAAAATTTTTTTTTTCCCCAAAAATATCTTTTTCCCTTTTTTTTCCCCCAAAAGGAAAAAAAACCCCAAAAGGTTTTACCAAAAACCCATCCCCCTATTTTAAACCATATTTTGAGGGAAAGGGGAACCCCATTTACTTTTTGGGGGGAATTTAAAAACCCATTCCTTTTTTTTTTTAAAATTTAAACCCCCCCAAAATTTTTTAAAAATAAACCCCCAAAAAACTTTTCTTTTTTGAAGGCTTTGAACCCCCAACTTCACTTTTTATTTCTAACCTAAAATTAAAAAAAATTTTTTTCCCAAAAAAAAATTTTCATAATTTTTTTTTCCAAAATAAAACCCCAAAAAAATTTCAATTAGCCAGAGGGTTTATACCCCTTTTTGGGGTAAACACTATTTGGGGGAGGCAAAAACACCCCGCTTTTTTGCTAAATTAAACCCAACGGGGGGGGGTGTTCCAACAATAAAAAAACCCCCCCAAATTTCCCCCCTTTTAAAAATTTCCCCCCAAAAATTACAAAGGGTTGGGCTTTGAACCCCAAATTCCAAATTTAAAATGGCGAAAAAAAAAAAACTATCTTTTTAAAAAATTTTTCCCCCAAATTTTTTTTTTTCCAAATAAAAGGGCCCAAAATTTTTTTCATTTTTTCCTGAAATACCCCCTTTTAAAACCCCCCTTTATCAGCTTAAGGGGCCCTTTGATTTTTTCTGGAATTAAGGACCCATGGGCCAAATCCCTAAAAAGGGAAACCCCCCCAACCCCATTTTTAAAAACCCCCAAGGGAAAATCTAATTTTTAACTTTAACCCCCCGGGCCCCCAAAGGTTTTAAAAGAGCAAAAAAAAAATATTTTCTTTTTCCCAAAAATATTTTCCCCCCCCCAATTTTTATTTTAAAAGGGAAAGGCCCCCCAAATTATTTCAATTTTCCCATACCATGAACCCCTAGTGGGGGGCCCCATTTTACGCTGGGAAGGAAAGGGAAGGGGCCCTTTTTTAAAACATTTTGTTTTCCTTCCCTCTTTTTAAACCCATTCCCAACATAGCCCCCCACAATGCTCCATTTTGGCTCCCCCCCAAGGAACCTTTTTATTTTTGGGGGGGGGGCACTTTGCCCCCAAAGCTTCCCAAATTTATAATGGGCCTAAAAAAAAATATCAATTTTTTTTTACAAAAAATATCTTTTTCCCCCCCAAAAAAAAATTTTCCCCCCAATTTTATTTTTTCCCCCCAAAAACCCCCCCAAAAATTTTTCCCCCCCCTAACCCCCAAAAAAAAACCCCCGGAAAAAAGGGGGGGGGGAAAAACCCCCTTTTTTTTTAAAAATTTTAAAAAAAAAACCCCCCGGGGGGGCCCCCCCCCCAAAAAACCCCCCCCAAAAAATTTAAACCCGGCCCCCCAAGGAAAAGGGGTTTTGGGGGCCCCCCCCCAAGGCCAAGAATTTTCCCCGGGCCGGGGTTTTTTTTTTTAAAAAATTTTTAAATTTTTTCCCCCCCCCAAAAAAAGGAAAAAGGGGTTTGGGGCCCCCCCCCCCCGCCCCCCCCGGGGGGGGGGGGACCCCCCCCCCCCCCAAAAAAAAAAAAAACCCTGGGGGTTTTTTTTTTTTTTCCCCCCTTTTTTTTTTAAAAAACCCCCCCCCCCCCCCCTTTTCCCCCCCCCCCCCCTTTTTTTTTTTTTCCCCCCCCCCCCTTTTTTTAAAAAATTTTTTTTTTTTTCCCCCTTTTTTGGGTTAATTTTTTTTTCCCCCCCCCTTTTTTTTTCCCCCCCCCTTTTTTTTCCCCCCCCCCCTTTTTTTTTTTCCCCCCCCTTTTTGGTTCCCCCCCCAAAAAAAAATTTTAAAATTTTTTTTTTTTTTTTCCCCCGTTTTTTTAAATTTTTTAAAAGGGTTTTTCCCCTTTTCCCCCCGGGGGGTTCCCCCCCCCCTTTTTTTTTTTTTTTTCCCCCCAAAAAAAAAAAAAGGTTAAAAATTTTTTTTTAAATTTTTTTTTTTTGGAAAAAGGTTTGTTTTTTTTGTTTTTTTTTTTTCCCCCCCTTTTTTTTGGGGGTTTTTTTTCCCCCCCCCTTTTTTGGCACGGGAGAGTAAGAAATGCGCCCCTGCTCAGCCGGGGTCCCCCCTCCCCCCCATGGACTCACCGACCCCCGTCCCCCCGGGAGGGTCCCCGGGCCCACACTGGACTCCAGGGAGGAGGAATTGCTGTTTCTGCCACGCCCCCACACCGTCTCCTGGGCGGACCGCCCCCCGCCTGCCCACCACGCCCGCGCCCTACCCCCCGCCCCGTAAAAACCCCTGCACGCCAGGGGCTAAAGCCATCAAATTCGTAATAGGCTCCGCGCCCATCCCCCATCCTGAAACAGGCTCCGCCCCCCCTCCCCCTTTAACAGGCCCGCTCCCACCCCCCCCATCCAAAATACATGGCCCGCCCCCCCCCTCCCATCCTTATAATGGCCCCCGCTCCCCCCCCCCCATCCGTAAAGGGGTTTTCCGCTCCACCGTATATAGGGCTCCGCTCCCATCCCCCCCATCCTTAAAAAATTTTGGCTCCCCCCCATCCCCCATCCTGAAAAGGGCTCCGCCCCCCCTCCCTCCTGTATACTTCCGCTCCCCCCTTAAAATGGCTCCACTCCCATCCTGATACATCCCCCCAAACCTCCATCCGAAAAGGGGCTCCGCTCCCCCTCCCATCCTGTTATATGGCTCCGCTCCCATCCTCCCATCCTTATACAGGGCTCCGCTCCCCCCCCCATCCTATATACAGGCTCCGCCCCCCTCCCATCCGTATATATGCTCCGTTTCCCCCCCCAATCCTGATACAGGGCTCCGCCCCCCATCCTCCCATCGTATATAGGCTCCGCTCCCCCCCCCAAACCTGATAAGGGCTTCCTTTCCCCATCCCCCACCCTGTAATATGGCCTGTTTCCCCCCGCCCCTCCCCCCCATCATCTTACCCTTCTCGCTCCTGGGGAAAAATTTTCCCCGCATCCCTGTCGCGTCACTTTCTCCGGGGCCCCGTTTACTAAAACCGCTCTTTAAAGGAAAAATAACCCACCCTTAAAGGGGTCACGCCCCAAATTTATTACCTTTAAAGACTAAATATTCACCGCCCAAAGGGAAACTACGCCCCCACGGGGGGCCGCGGAGCGGGAAGGTAATAGGATTCAATGAAGCCCCTGCAGCTTCCCCTTCATCTGCAGCCCCCGGCTCCTTTAACCCACCCCGGGGTTTTTTTTTTGTTCGCCCCCCCGGGGGCGACCCACATTTTAAACCGCGCTCTAAAAAACCCTTTTTCCCCTACCAATGGTTTTATTTAGGGGAAAAAAAAATTTTCCCCCCAAAAGGACTAACATATTTTTTCCACACATTTTTCTATAAAAATAATTAAAATTTTTTTGCCCACCCACATTTTTACCTAATAAAAAGCTTTTTTTATACATCTAAACCCCTAACAACCCTCTCCTTTCCCTTCCCCCGCTTCAATTTAAAACCCCACCCCCCTTTTACAACTGGGCTTAAACCCTTTAGGGGGAGTCCCCACAAACGTTTAAAAAAACGGGCCTTTTTTTTTGGGGCCCAAATCGCATAAAATTTTTTAGGGAAAATGATCCAAATAATCCTGTTATTTTCGGGGAAAATAAAAAAAAGCAAAAACAAACACCAAAGGGGTGGAAACCCCGGGGTTTCAGACCCAAACAACCGCAACACTAGAATACCTTGGCTACCTAAGGATCCTAACCCCCCAACAACGGGGGAAACTACACCTTTGAGGGAGAAAGTTGAAAGCGATCGGGCCCCCAAACAAAACCCCCAAAGAAATGGGAACCCCCCCAAAAATTAAGGGGTTAGACAAAATAAAAACAAAACACAAACAGAAAAAGAATGAAAAAAACCGGGGGCCCAAAAACGGCTAAAAAAAAATTTTTGGGAAAAAAATTTTGGGCTAAACCCCCAAAAAAACCCGACCCAAAAAAACCAACATTTTTTTATTAAAAAAAAAACCCCGGGTCCCAAAATCTCTAAACCAAATCAATCCTGGGGGGAAAAAACAGCAAATTTCAAAAAAAATAAACGGGGAAAAAACAAAAATGCAAAAACAAACTGACACAAAAAAAGCCCATCCCCAAAAACCAGGGGAAGTCCACCAAGGCAGCAAACCACCAAGGGAAAAAAAAAACCCAAAAAAAAAAAACAAAACACTTTTCGGGGAAAAAATAGGGAAAGCAGCAAACCCAACCAAACCGGAAAAAATTATTCCCCCCAATGATGGGAGTTTTCACTTTTATCAAACCCTTCGGCCCCCCTAAACCCTTCACAAGGGTTTTTTAAAACCCCAACAAATTCCGGGGGGAGCCCCACTCCAATTTGCCCCCCAAAGGTTCACAACAAAACCCCCCTTTAAAAAGTAGGGGCGATTTTTCCCAAAATCAAAACACCGTGTGACACCGATGGGGGGCCGTAACGAAATTTTCTCGCTCTTCAAATGGGCATATAACGTTTTTTTCCTAAAAATTAAAAACTTAAACAAAAACCCCCTTTTTTTCCTTACAAAACCTTCCCCCCCCTCCTACTTTCATTTTTTTTTGATAGGGTTTGGGGGGTTTTTCTTTGTTCTAAAAATCACATGACTTACTTTTAAAACCCAATGATTTTTGCTTTTCAATTTTTTTTTGTCACAACGTTTTTTGGGGGCCCCAAAACCCTTAAAATTTGGTTTCCAAGGGGCATAAAAATTGGGGGTCCGGTTTTTTGGGAACCTCACAAAAGGCATTTCCCCCCTCTGGGCTTTCCCGCTTACCCACCTGACTTTCTTCCAATTTTTTCCCCATGACCTTGCCCCCTTTTACATTCCGGGAATGTGCCCCCGGGGTCACCTTTTTAAAACCCTTAAACCAATTTTTTCGCAGGGGGGCCCTTTTTTTCCTTACGTAAAGTATTTACCTCTATGTTGAGATGTATCAAACACCCTTTTTTTTTTTTTGCACCCCCCCCAAAATTTTTTTTCCTTTTTATTTTTTTAAAATCAACTTTGGCATTAAAAAATTTTTCGGGGATTATGAAACAAACCTTTGCATTATTTTTATTTTGGGAAACAGGCTTTTTTCTTTTCCTAAAATTTGTAAGAATGCAAAAAGTCTTTTTGTGTATTTTTAAATTTTTTTTTTTTTTTTTTATTTTTAGTTTCCTTTTCCCCCGGTTTTGATCGGACGATCAAAAAATTTAAAAAAAACCCCAAAAATTCAGGATTGTACGGTCTACGGCTCAAAAACGGGGCCCCCACTACATCAAGGGGCATCCCGGAGACAGAATTTGGGAAACTTTCTTCAAACTGCCTTCCCAAGTAGGGGAAACACACCTGTGCACCCCGAATTGGGCCCTATTATAATTATAAAAATATTTTTTCGTTGGCCGTATCGACAACCATTTATAATTTATAATTGTTGATTTGGGGCCTATAAGAACGGGGACCCAATTTAAAATTTTTCCATTTTTCGGTGGTGCGCAAAAAGATTGGACCCCACCCCCACCCCTTTCCGGTCCAATAAAATTTGCCTTTTTCCGGGTTTTAATGGGGCCTTTAATTTTAACCTGTCATAAAGGGCCCCACCCCGAAACCCCAAACCCACCGGGAATATTTAACTTCCCTACCCCACTCATAAAGGGGCTGCCCGCGCACCATACACTTGTAACAAATTTAAAAGGGGGGCAATTTAAAGCGCAGCTAGGGGGAGCCCCCCATACGCATTTGGGCTAGGGGGCTTTTTCAAAATTATTTTGGGGGATAAGGGGAAGGTCCGGGGGAGGGGGGGGAAACAATGGGGGGGGCGTTTCTGGGGGGGAAAAATGCAAAAACCTCCTTTGGGCTGGAACGACATTTAAAACCGAAACCCCCCCCCCCTTTTACCCAGGGTTTTGGGGGAAAATTTGTGGCGCCGGGGGCGTCGCCATCCGGGAAGGGGGATGGTGGGGGCAGCTTTCCCCTTTTGGGGTGCTGCTAACCCAGGAAACAAAGGGCAGGGGAAGGGGGAAAAGGGCCCCCAAGAGATCTCACCAGCTTTGTGCCACCCCCCGGGCCCCCGGAGCCCCCGGGGGGCCCTGGGGGGGGGGGGAGGGGAGCCCCCCCCATTGCCCCACCCCGCAAGACCCTCCTATCCCTGTGGCCCAAGGAAAAGTGCACCACACAAAATGGGCCTCTATCATGCGGGGGGGCCCCAGGGCCCGCGCGCTCCGGGGGAGGGGGGCTCCTGGGTGAGCCGGAAAGACCACAGCGGGAATCGGGGCCGGGCACGGGGGGAGGGGGACAGACACCACGGGGGGGGGGGGGGGGGCGGCACCCAAGGGGACCCACCGGGGGCCTCTAGGGAGACTCGGGGGGAGCCGGGGGGCGGCGCACAGGGAACGCTCTGCGCCTCCCTGAAGCCAAAACAACAGGGGGGGGGGCATAGTACGCCCCCTGACATTCCCCTGGAGGGCACACCCCGGGCCGGGGACTAAGGGGGGACGGGCCGGGTCCGGGGGGGGTTTTGGGGTTGGCACGCTGCCTGTTTTGGTCCCCCCTGGTGACAGGAGGGGGGGCCGGGGGCCGGGCACGGGCAGCACAGAAGATTCAAGTCCGCAGCGAGAAACTGGGGAGACAGGGGTTCAACGGACGCGGGGGGACCAGCACCCCCCCAGTTTGGGAGTATGAGTCTATGTCTTGTTTTCCCCCTTTGGGGGCGGGTCGGGGCAATCAAGGGAGCAGGCGTTAGGTTAGTGGAACGGGGGGTTGGGGGGGGTTCCCCTGGGTGTAGGGGGGTATTAGGGATTGTTTGAAAGTCACAGATTTTTTAAAAAATGGGTGGACAGCGACGGGGGGGGGTAACATGTTGAGGTGGGCCCCCGGGGGCGGGGGGAACAGATCGGGGTGACCCATTGAGGCCCTGGGGGGGGCGGCTCAATTTTTTGGGTATCCTATCAGGCAAACGGGGAAGGATAAAGGGGTTCGGGGAAACTGGGCAAAAGGGGAAGGGGAGGGTTTTTTTTGCTTTGGGGGCCCTTGGGGCACTTTTTTAAAAAAGGGGGAAAAAAAAATTGGCGGGAAAAAAAAACTGGAATTTTTTTTTCCCTTTTTCCCTTTTAAAGTTTAATTTGGCAAGGAAAGAGGGGTACAAAAAAAGGAGGGGGGGAGAAGAAAGGGGCGCGATTTCCCAACTTTTTAAAAGGGTGCAACATTTTCATCTTGCAAATGTAAAGGAGAAAACGCCCCGGGAAAAAAGTTCCTTGTTTTTTTATCTTTTTTTTGTTTGGGGGAACCATCGTACATATGGGGGCAACCTGTTACGTTACGTACAATTTACAACGGGAAGGGTGTCACCCCGGGTTAATGGGCCAAAAAATATAGGGCTCGGTAAGGGGTGGGGGCCCGTAGGGACGGGGATCCTTTTATGGAGCGGGGGGAACATAACCACAGGGGGGAAAAGGGGGAAACAGTAATCGGGGGGGCCAAGGGGGCAAAGGGAAAAAACAGAACATGCTGGGAAATTAACGGGGGGATGCAAATATGGAATACCCCAAATTTAAACTTTTGCCCCCCCTCAATGGAATTTTCATGGGGTTAAAAAAGTTTTTAAAAAAAAGGGGGGAACCGGCGGTGGGGCCCCTCAAGTGCCCCGGTGAATTTTAAAAATGCCCCCTTTCTAATAGTACCCGGGGTCAACAACCGGGGGGATTGGGGGTTTTTCTGAGGTTTTTGAACCCGCCCCCTAACCCGGGGGTCCCTTTTTTCCTTTTAAAATTTGGGGGCCGATTTCAAAAGGTATTAGTGTTTAAAATTTAAAAAGGGAAATGAATTGGGAAAAAGGGGGCCCCTTTTTTTTTTTCCCTAAAAGGGGTTTTTCCCCCCTAGGGGGCTTCCCCAAAAAAGGAACCAAAAAATTTGGGTTTAAACACATTTTTTGCCCAAAGGGGGTCATTTAAAGGCATTTCTCAGATTTGTTCGTGGGAAAACCCCATTTAAACGGCGGGCAATGGGGCAAGTTAGGAAGGGGGGGGGGGGCCCGTTGGGAAAAACATATTTAGTCGGCCTTTAGGTTTCTTCTGGGGTTTCCCGGTATATTCCCTTTTGGGTTCTTTTGGAAGGGGGTTTTTTATTTAAGGGTTTCGATGGGGGGGCAAACTCATTTTATTGTTTGAAACGTTTTTTACTTTTTTGAATGGGGGGTTTTTGGGGTGTTGGGGGGGTTTTCCCTTTTGTCATTCATTATTTTTGGGGGATTTCCTGTTTATTGGCCCGCCAGAGTCTAATTTTTTGTGGAATATGTTATTTCAAGGGGTCAGCGGGTCATTTTGGTGTACTATTGGCAAAAAAAAGAGGGGAAAGGGCCTTGCACGGTTTTTACTTCCGGGGGTTTTTTGGGAAAAGGGAGGGAAGGAGTGTCGGTTCCCCCAAAGGGAAAAAATTTTGGTTCCCCTTTCAGGGAAATCCACGTTTTTGGGGGGTTAAAAAAGGCACTTAAAAGGGAAATTTCAGTCATTCTGGGGCCGTTGAATTTCGCAGCAGGTTTTTCCCCCGGGGGCCCTTTTTTTCCGGGGTTTTGGGGGGCGACGGCCGGGTGGGGGGGCGCTTTTTTTTGTTTAAATGGGGGCATAAGGAGGATTAGGGGTTTACCCCCTTTTTTTTGGGTTTTTTATAACGGCCGGGGTTTGTCGATACAACAACGGGGATGAATAATGTTTATTGTGGAAACTACCGACGCGGGGGCCTTTTTGGGGGTTTTGGAGGGCCCATTGTGGGGGTCATGGAGCGGGGGGGAAGGGCCCGGGGTTGGGGCATGGGGAAAAAATTTTTTCCCGGGGGAAACCGCGTTTTGGGAAATTTTTTCCCCAAAAATTGTGGCAGCTTGATTTGGGGGACGGTTTTTCGAACCCAGAGTAAATTTCTTTTTGGGGAAAAAATGATGGGGTGGGGGGGGCAAAAACCCTTCCCTTCTTCTCCTCCCGGGACTAATTGGGGGAGAACGTTTTGCGGTGTCGGGAAATTTTAAAAAGCTTGGGTTTCCGGTGAGGGCCGGGGTGAAAAAACCCTTTTCAGATCTTTTTTCTCTTTTGCGTGGGGCGCTTCCGGAAAGGGCCCCCCAAACAGAGGGCCCCGGGAAGGGGGAAAACCCTTTTACTTGTGGGGAAGATTTCGGACGGCAGGAAAGGGTTTTAAAAAAAAAACATGGGGCGCGAGCCCAAAACCCGGGCGTCATATGAAGCATTGTGGAAAAATTTTTTTTAAAGTTGGGTTTACGGGGGGGAAATTTTGGGGGCGGAGGAGGAAAAATGAAACATATTTTTTTTGGTTTGGGGGGGCGGCGATTTGGGGGGGTCTTTTTAAAAAATTAGAAAAAATTTTTCCCGGGGCTGGCTTTTTTTTTTAATTTTGGGGGGCTCTTTTTTTTGGACAAAAAATTTTTCCCGGAAAAACAGGCTTTAAAAGGGGGTTTTTGGGGGGGCACGGGGCTTTTGATAAGCAGACCCATCTCTTTTTCGTCTCGAAGGGGTTTGGATTCTAGAAAGGGGTTTGTTGTTCGGGTTTTGAACACCGTTTTTTAAGCTCACTTTTCTTTTGCTTTTTTTTGGGGGAATGGGGAAAGGGGAATTTAAATTTTTTTAAAGGGCGGGGGGGAGGTTTTTGGCGGAAAATTGGAATTTTTGGGCGGGGGCATTTTTTTTGGGGTTTGGCTTTTTAAAAAAAGGTCGGGGTGAAAAAGGGAGGCGGGTGGGATGGGGAGGGGGAAAGGGGGGTTTTATTTCCAAAAAGGGGCTTGGAAGCGTATTGGAGTTTTTGGGGGGGGGTTTTGGGGGGGCCCCTTTTTTTTGTAAAGAGAGGGGGAAATTTTGTTCCTTCCCTTTTTTGGGGACTTTTCAAAAAAGGGGGTTTGGTTTGGGGAGGGGGCTTTCCTGGGAAAGGTTTTGGTTCCACCTTTTTGGGTTTTGGGGCTGCCTCAAAGCGTACAAACAGGGTTTGGGGGGGGAGGTGTTTAAAACGTTTAGCCAGGGGACATGGGGGGCCCCCCTTAACTATGTTGATTAAAAATTTGGGGGAATGAAAAGGGGGGGGTTTTAAGGGGTTCCCGTTTTAAGTTTGAGGGCAACCCGATTTGGGCCGGGGTTTTCCGGGCACCTTTTTTTGTAGGGGGGGGGCTTCGGGCTGATGGGGGCCCAGGGTTGGGGAAGTATTTTTAGCGGGGAAAAATTGTCATTAGGGGGTTAATTTAAAAGGGGGGGTTTGGAGCGGGGTTTTTTTATTTTTTTCCCCCCGGCCCCCGGGGTTTGGGTAACTCCTCATTTTGGTGGGCATTTGGGGGGGGGAAAGATTTGGGGTGAAAAAAGGGGGGACTGACAAAGGGCATTCATTTTTACTTCCCCGGGTTTTGGGTTCGTTTCCGGGGGTTTTGCCGTGGGCGACATTTATCCACGACAAAAAAAGGGGTTGGCCGGATCTTAAAAGGGGTTTTAAAAGGGTTTTTTGGGAATTTAATAGGGGGGTTTGGGGGGGTTTTTTTTTATGAATAAAGGGGCACGTAAAACTTTTTAAATTTGGGGAAACGGGGCGTGTAATTTTTGGGGGGGTGAGGGGGGGCATTTAAATGAGTTTTGGGATCGTTTGGGGCCTGGGCCCAAAAGGGGGGGATTGAAAGTATTGGGAAAGGGGGACATTAAACCGAGGGGGTCACTGTTTTGGGGTTGGGGGGGGGGGTTCTTTGGGTTTTCCCCTGTTTTACGGGGAAAAGGAAAATTTAATAAAATTCAGGGGCATTTAAATTGGGGTTTGGGTTTACGGGGGATTTGGCTTGGGGGGTTTTGGGCGGGGTTTTTTCCCTGGGGTGGGTTTATGGTTAGCTTCCCGGGAAAAAGGGGGTTTTGTTTCCCCCGAGCTGGGGGTAAAAACTGAGGGGAAAACGTGATTTAAGTTTTTATTTTCCCAAAAAAAAATAAGCCCGATTTTTACAGGGGCTCCAAGAACCCTCCCCCCATGTTTTTTTTTTATAAAATTTAAAGCATAAAATAAAATTTTATTTTTTAAAAATGTTTTGTTTTACGTTAATAAACGGCCCCTGTGGCCAAAATTTTCCAAAAATTTTAAAGTGTAGTTTTTTATTTTGAAGGGGGGGTGTTTTTTTCCCATGCGAGCAGCGATAGGGGTTTACAGGGAAAAGGAACCATATTGGGGCCCAACCCTCTTAGGGGATTAAAGCGTGTGTATCCTTCAAAACCTTGCAAAAAAATAATGATTGCTCATCATCTATATTGATGAAGTGTTTGTCAAATGTTTAGGGCCTATTACCCTGTGATACCTCCATGTCACAACCTCTGACTCAAAAGGCGGGGGTTGTTGACTTTATTTGCACCCCAGGGGGCTAACCCATGGGAAAGAATGCTTTATCTAGTTTTAAATTTGTTTTTTTGTAATAAAAAATCATTTTTATTTTGAATGTGGTTCTGTTTTTTCCTATAATGTGTAAAATTTGGGAAATAAAATGACCAAATCGTCATTAAAAACAACAAAGTATATATTTTAACCCTTTTTTTTTTGAAACATAGGGTTTTGCCAACAAAAAAAACAATTACTAGCAATGTGTTTTTTTGGCCCAAACCAATGGGCCAGAAAACTTAAAAACTTTGCATTAAAAAAAAAAAGAAAAATCAAATTTTTAATAAAAACAAAATAACAAAAAAAAATTTTAAGTTTTGTAGATTGGGGTTGGAGGCGGGGTTCACTTGATTTTTTGCTGCTTTTTGGGGCAACTTATACTTCACCCTGTGGGGTTTTTTAAAAAAAAAGGGGGGGGGGGGGTTTTTTGGTTTGGGCCAATTTTTTTTGGGCCCCAAAAAATTTTTTTTTCCCAAAAAAATTTGGGAAAAATTTAAAAAATTTTTTTAAAAAAATTTTTTTTTTTTTCCCCCTTCCCCCCCCCAAAAAAGGGGGGGGGTTTTTTTGGGGGTTTTTTTTGGGGGGGGGGAAAAATTTTTTGGGCCCCCCCCCCTCTTTGTTTTCCCCCCCTTTTTCCCCCCCCTTTTTAAACCCCCCCTTTTTTTTTTGGGGGTTTTTTGGGGGGGGCCCCCCGGGGGGGCCCCCCAAAAAAAAAAATTTTTTTAAAAAAAAAATTTTTTTTGTTTACCGAAAACTTCCCAAAAAATTTTAAAAAATTTTTAAAAAATTTTTTTTTAAAAAAAAAAAAAAAAAATTTTTTTTTTTTTTTTAAATTTTAAAAAGGGGGGTTTTTTTGGGGTTTTTTAAAAAAAAAAGGGGGGGTTTTTTTTTAAAAAATTTTTTTTTAAAAAAAAAACCCCGGGTTTTTTTTTTTTCCCCCCGGGGAAAAAAAAAAAAAAAAACCCAAAAAACCCTTTTTGGGGGGAAAAAAAAAAAAAATTTTTAAATTTTAAAATTGGGGGGGGGGTTTTTTGGGGGTTTTTCCCCCAAAAAAACCCTTGGTTTTTTTCCCCCGGGGTTTAAAAGGGGGGTTTAAAAAATTAAGGGGGGGGTTTTTTGTTCCCCCCTTTTAAAAAAAAATTTTTAAAAAAAAAAACCCCCCAAAAACCCCCCCTTGGGGGGGTTTAAAAGGGGTTTTAAAAAAATTTTGGGGGTTTTTCCCCCCTTTTGGGGGGGGGGGTTGGGGTTTGGGTTTGGGGGGGGGGGGGTTGGGGGGGTTGGGGTGGGTTGGTTTTTTTTTTTGGGGGGGGGGGGGGGTTTTTATTTTTTTTTTGGGGGGGGGTTTTTGGGGGGGTTTGGGAAAAAATTTTTTTTTTTTGGGGGGGGGGGTTTTGGGGGGGGGGGGGGGGGGGGGGCCCTTTTTCCCCCCCCGGGGGCCCCCCCCAAAAAAGGGGGTTTTTTTTTTTAAAATTTTTTTTTCCCCCCCAAAAAAAAAGGGGGCCCGGGGGGGTTTCCCCAAAAGGGGGGGGCCCGGGGGTTTTTAAAAAAAAAAAATTTTTTTTTTTTTTTTTTGGGGGGTTTTGGGGGAAAAAAAAAGGGGGTAAAAAAAAAAGGGGGGAAAAAAAATTTTTTTTTTCCCCCCCCGGGGGGGGTTTTTTTTTTAAAAAAAAATTAAAAAAACCCCCCTTAAAAAAAAAAAAAACCCCCCAAAAAAAAAACCCCCCCCCCAAAAAACCCCAAAAAAAAGTCCCCCCCCCCTTTTTTTTTTGGACAAAAAGGGTTTGGAAAAAAATTTTTTTTTTTTTAAAATTTTTTTTTAAAAAAACCCCTTTTTTTCCCCCCCCCCCAAAAATTTTTCCCCCAAAAAAAAGGTTAAAAAAAAAAAATTTTTTTCCAAATTTTTTCCCCCCCGGTTTTTAAAAAAAAAAAAAAATTTTTTAAAAAAAAATTTTTTTTTAGGGTTTGGGTTTTTTTTTTTTGGTTTTTTTTTAAAAAAAAATTTTTTTTTTCCCCCCTTTTTGGGGGGTTTCCCCTTTTTATTTTTTTTAAAAAACCCCCCAACCCCCTTTCCCCCCCCCCCCCCCCCCAAAACCCCCCCCCCCCCCCCCCCCCCCAAAATTTTTTTTTAAAATTTTTTTTTAAAAAAAAAAAAAACCCCCCCCCCCAAAAAAAAAACCCCCCCAAAACCCCCCCGGGGGGAAAAA
>JARQOD010000002.1:97783841-97855957 GCA_033576555.1 Oophaga sylvatica | reverse complement strand
GGGTTGGAATTTGGGTTAGGGTTGGAATTAGGGTTACGGTTAGAATTAGGGTTAGGGTTGGAATTAGGGTTATGGTTGGGGTTAGGGTTGGGATTAGGGTTAGGCTTGTGGTTAGGGTTATAGTTAGGGTTGGGATTATGGTTAGGGGTGTGTTGGGGTTAGGGTTATGGTTAGGGTTTGGATTAGGGTTAGGAGTGTGTAGGGGTTAGGGTTGTGGTTAGGGGTGTGTTGGGGTTAAGGTTGGAGTTTGAATTGAGGGGTTTCCACTATATAGGCACATCAGGGGGTCTCCTAACGCGACATGGCGCCACCATTGTTTCCTGCAATTTTGCGTTCAAAAAGTCAAACAGTGCTCCCTTTATTCCGAGCCCCGACGTGTGCTCAAACAGTGGTTTACCCCCACATATGGGGTATCAGCGTACTCAGGAAAAATTGCACAACAACTTTGGGGGTCTAATTTCTCCTGTTACCCTAGGGAAAAAAAATTGGGGACTAAAAGATCATGTTTGTGGAAAAAAAATGATTTTTATTTTCACGGCTCTGCGTTATAAACTTCTGTGAAGAACTTTGAGATTCAAAGTGCTCACCACACATCTAGAGGAGTTCCTTGGGGGATCTAGTTTCCAAAATGGGGTCACTTGGGGGGGTTTCTACTGTTTAGGCACATCATGGGCTCTGCAAACGTAACATGACGCCCGCAGACCATTCCATCAAGTCGGTATTACAAAACGTCACTACTTCCTTTCCGAGCCCCCACGTGTGCCCAAACAGTGGTTCCCCCACATATGGGGTACCAGCGTACTCAGGACAAACAGCACAACAACTTTTGGGGTCCAATTTCTCCTGTTACCATTGTGAAAATAAAAAATTGTGGGCTAAAAAATCATTTTTTGAGGGAAAAAAATGATTTTTTATTTTCATGGCTCTGGGTTATAAGCTTCTGTGAAGCACTTGGGGGTTCAAAGTGCTCACTACACATCTAGATAAGTTCCTTGGGTGGTCTAGTTTCCAAAATGGGGTCACTTGGGGGGGGGTTTCCACAGTTTAGGCACATCAGGGGCTCTGCAAACGTAACATGACGCCCGCAGACCATTCCATCAAGTCGGCATTTCAAAACGTCACTACTTCCCTTCCGAGCCCCGACGTGTGCCCATACAGTAGTTTTCTCCAACATATGGGATATCAGCGTACTCAGGACAAATTGGACAACAACTTTTGGGGTCTAATTTCTCCTGTTACCCTTGGGAAAATAAAAAAATTGGGGACTAAAAGATCATGTTTGCGGAAAAAATATGATTTTTTTATTTTCATGCCCGGGCGTTATAAACTTGTGTAGCCTTTGTGGATTCAAAGTGCTCACCACATATCTAGATAAGTTCCTTGCGGGGTCTAGTTTCCAAAATGGGGTCACTTGTGCCCACACAGTAGAAACTCCCCACATCAGGGGCTCTGCAAACATAACATGACGCCCGCAGACCATTCAATCAAGTCGGCATTTCAAAAAACATCACTACTTCCCTTCCGAGCCCCAACGTGTGCCCGAACAGTGGTTCCCCCCCACATATGGGGTACTGGTGTACTCAGGACAAACTGTACAAGAACTTTTGGGGTCCAATTTCATCTGTTACCCTTGTGAAAATAAAAAATTGCGGGTTAAAAAAAATCAGTTTTTGAGGAAAAAAATGATCTTTTATTTTCACGGCTCTGCATTATAAACTTCTGTGAAGCACGTGGGGGTTCAAGGTGCTCACCACACATCTGGATAAGTTTCTTGGGAGGTCTAGTTTCCAAAATGGGGTCACTTGTGGGGGGTTTCTACTGTTCAGGCACATCAGGGGCTCTGCAAACGTAACATGACGCCCGTAGACCATTCCATGAAGTCGGCATTTCAAAGCGTCACTACATCCCTTCCGAGCCCTGACGTGTGCCCAAACAGTGGTTCCCCCCACATATGGGGTACCAGCATACTCAGGACAAACTGGACAACAACCTTTGGGGTCCAATTTCTCCTGTAACCATTGTGAAAATAAAAAATAGGAGGCTAAAAAAATCATTTTTTGAGAAAAAAAAATGATTTTTTATTTTCACGGCTCTGCGTTAAACTTCTGTGAAGCACCTTGGGGTTCAAAGTGCTCACCATACATCTAGATAAGTTCCTTACGGGGTCTAGTTTCCAAAATGGGGTCATTTGTGGGGGAGCTCCAAAGTTTAGGCACACAGGGGCTCTCCAAACACGACATGGTGTCCGCTAACGATTGGAGCTAATTTTCCCTTAAAAAAGTCAAATGGGGCTTCTTCCCTTCTGAGCCCTGCCATGCGCCCAAACAGTGGTTACCCCCCACATATGGGGCACCAGCATACTCAGGAAAAACTGGACAACAACTTTTGGGGTACAATTCATCCTGTTACCCTTGGGAAAATAAAAAATAGCGGGCTAAAAAATGATTTTTGAGGAACAAAAATGATTTTTTAATTTTCACTGCTCTGCATTTACAAACTTCTGTAAAGCACTTGGGTGTTCAAAGTGCTTGCTACACATCTAGATAGGCTCCTTGGGGGGTCTAGTTTCCAAAATGGGGTCATTTGTGGGGGGTTTTTACTGTTTAGGCACATCAGGGGCTCTGCAAACGCAACATGATGCCCACAGAACATTCCATCATGTGCATTCCAAAATGGCGCTCCTTCCCTTCTGAGCTCTCCCATGCGCCAAAACAGTGGTTCCCCCCACATATGGGGTATTGGTGTACTCAGGACAAATTGCACAACAACTTTTGTGGTCCAATTTCTCCTGTTACCCTTGTGAAAATAAAAAATAGCGGGCTAAAAAATCATTTTTGAGGAAAAAAATGATTTTTTTATTTTCACTGCTCTGCGTTATAAACTTCTGTGAAGCATTTGGGGGTTCAGAGTGCTCACAACACATCTAGATAAGTTCCATAAGGGGTCTAGTTTCCAAAATGGTGCCACATGTGGGGGTTTTTCACTGTTTAGGCACTCAGGGGCTCTCCAAACGCGTCATGGTATTCGCTAACGATTGGAGCTAATTTTCCATTCAAAAAGTCAAATGGTGCTCCTTCCCTTCTGGGCCCTGCTGTGCGCCCAAACAGTGGTTTATGACCACATATGAGGTATCTGTGAACTCAGGATAAATTTCCCAACACATTTTAGAATCTATTTTATCCTGTTGCCCATGTGAAAATGAAAAAACTGAGGCTAAAAGAAATTTTTTGTGAAAAAAAAAGTACTTTCTTTTTGTGAAGCACCTGGGGGTTCAAAGTGCCCACTATGCATCTAGATAAGTTCCTTGGGGGGTCTAGTTTCCAAAATGGGGTCACTTGTGGGGGAGCTCCAATGTTTAGGCACACAGGGACTCTCCAAATGCGACATGGCAACCACTAAATATTCCAGCATATTTTCCATTCAAAAAGTCAAATGGAGCTCCTTCCCTTCTGAGCCGTGCCGTGCACCCAAACAGTGGTTTATGACTACATATGAGGTATCTGTGTACTCAGGAGAAATTGCCCAACAAATTTTAGGATCCATTTTATCCTGTTGCCCATGTAAAAATGAAAAAATTTATGCTAAAAGAAAATTTTTGTGGGAAAAATTAAAATGTCCATTTTTTCCTTCCACGTTGCTTTAGTTCCTGTGAAGCACCTGAAGGGTTAATAATCTTCTTGAATGTAGTTTTGAGTAGCTTGAGGGGTGAAGGTTTTATATTGTAGTCACTTTGGGGTATTTTCTGCCATATAGACCCCTCAAAGTGACTTCAAATGTGAGGTGGTCTGTAAAAAAAATGGCTTTGTAAATTTTGTTGGAAAAATGAGAAATCGCTGGTCAACTTTTAACCCTTATAACTTCCTAACAAAAAAAAATTATGTTTCCAAAATTGTGCTGATGAAAGTAGACATGTGGGAAATGTTATTTATTAAGTATGTTGTGTCACATAACTCTCTGGTTTAACAGAATAAAAATTCTAAATTTGAAAATTGCAAAATTTTCAAATTTTCACCAAATTTCCATTTTTTTCACAGATAAATGCAAAAATGATCGACCTAAATTAACCACTATCATGAAACCCAATATGTCACGAAAAAACAGTCTCAAAATCGCTATGATCCGTTGTTGCGTTCCTGAGTTATTACCTCATAAAGGGACACTGGTCTGAATTGCAAAAAATGGCAAGGTCTTTAAGGTCAAAATAGGCTGGGTCATGAAGGGGTTAAACTTCTTCCTTACTCCTTAGGCTGTGGTTCCACGGTCCGGAACCACAGCGCTTTGGACGGAGCGGAAATTCCGCACCGCCCAAAGCCCCACCCCCTTTCTGACGCGCGCTCATTCCGGATGTGTTCAGGACACCTCCGGAACACATCCGGAAAGTAAGCAGGGCTGCATAGCCCTGTGTTATTTCCGTTGCGGCGACGCAGCGTTGCCGCAATACGCTAGGACATGCTGCGGTCTAAAAAGACGCGCCGCATGTCCGGAAACGCAGGTCTTCCGCCTGCGTATTTTTACGCATAGTGGAGACGGGATGTCTTGAAATCCCCTCCACTGTGCTGTAACATCTGGACGCTGCGTGTTTGGCGCTGCGCCAACGCACAGCGCCAAACACGCAGCAAATCCAGAGTGTTTCCTTATCGTGGAAACATACCCTAACTCTGCGACAGGATTCTATGTGTCTCCAGTCTGTGGAGGAGTTTTTCAGGGCTCTGGCCCTTATCTATGATGATCCTGACTGCATTTCCTTGGCTGAATCCAGGCTCCATCGCCCTTCAGCAAGGAAATCGTTCAGTGGAGACTTATAGCTTTGTATTCCGCAGGTGGTCAACTGATACTAAATGGAATGACCCAGCTCTCAGAAGACAATTCCTGCAGGCCTGAAAGGTTAAAGGACGTAGTAGCAGTGTATGAGACTGTAATGTATGTGATACAGTTCATATAGCGTCTTGTGCTTGGGTGCGATGAAAATACTTGAGACACAGGTTGAAAAAGAAAGTCTTGTATTGCTTCATACAAATTGGCAAAAATAAACATACAGGTTGCAAACACAGAAGCAGGAGACACAGCGGGCCAAGTAATCTAAGTTCATCAATAACTCTCCACAACAGATTCAGATCTTCTTCTATGTTACCGCAAGTCCATGCAACCGTGAGGCTTTCAAGAGCAGAGTTCAGAGTCCACAAGAGCTCCAGAGTTCCTCAGTAGAAATGGCTGGAGTACAAAGTCCAAGGCTTCAGGAGTCAGAACACAGGTTCACTGCAGGCCAGATTCTGAAGCACTGATTGCTCAGGTGTGGCTGTTTAAGAAGCAAACGGAGAGAATCAGGGCGGGAACATGCAAGCTGGAAAACTCCATTTTAACTGAGGGCAAGATAGCTGCAGCAAAACAGAAAGCAAAATGGCCGACGAACAAACTGAGTTTCAGAAACAGATATACAGAACCTTACATTACTCCCCCCTTAGGGGCAACCTCCGGATGACCTCAGACCAGGCTTGTGTGGGTACCTCTGATGAAACTGACGGAGCAAGCGAGGAGCATTAACGTTATTGACTGGCTCCCATGAGTTGTCCTCCACTGGGTAGCCCTGCCATTTGATCAGATATTGTAACTGATTTCTATACAACCTGGAATCTAAAATCCTTTCCACCACAAATTCTTCCTGACCATCGACTAGCACTGGGTCAGGGCAAGGAGAAGAACGTCCAGGAAACGTATTGGGTGTTGCAGCCTTTAGTAGGGATACATGAAAGACAGGGTGGATTCTCATAGTTCTGGGCAATTGAAGACGACAAGCAACGGCACTTATAATCTTACTGATTTTATAGGGTCCAATGTACTTATGTCCCAACTTAGATGATGGAATCCTTAACTTAAGATTTCTGGTTGACAGCCAGACCAGGTCTCCTACCTTAAAAACTGGTGCAGGTTTACGAAATTTATCTGCTGCCTTCTTGTACCTTTCCTGAGCCGATTCCAGATTCTCCTTTAGAAGATCCATATTCTTCTGTAAAGTCGTGACTCTTTCAGCCACTGCTGGCAAAGGCGTCTCTATGGGAAATCGTGGTAGAATATTAGGATGATAACCTAAATTAGAGAAAAAAGGAGACTGTTTAGTGGAGGCACTCTGAGAGTTGTTGTAAGAGAACTCAGCCAATGGAAGTAGATCCACCCAATCATCCTGTAGGTGGCAGATAAAACAGCGGAGATACTGCTCCAGGGTTTGATTGGTTCGTTCGGTTTGTCCATTAGTCTGGGGATGAAAAGCAGAAGAAAGGTTTACTTTAATGTCCAATGCTGCACAGAAATTTTGCCAAAACCTAGAAGTGAATTGCACCCCTCGATCCGAAATAACCTCATCCGGTACTCCATGTAAACGAAACACATCTTTAATCATCAAATCTGATGTCTGTTTTGCAGTGGGTAAGCCGACACAAGGGATAAAATGAGCTGCCTTTGTTAAACGATCAACCACCACTAGAATAGTGTTCTTCCCTTGAGAGGTTGGTAATTCGACAATGAAGTCCATAGAAATGGATCCCCACGGGCGGGACGGGGTGGGAAGAGGCTGTAACAGACCAGTTGGTGAAGAGCGAGGTGTTTTGCATCTTGCACAAACCTCACATGAAGTGACATAATCCAAAACATCCTTCCTACAAGTGGGCCACCAAAAGAAACGAGAAAGAAATTCCTGTGTCTTTAGAATTCCTCTATGCCCGGCTATTTTGGAATCATGAATGAGTTGCAATACTCTCAATCTGACTGTTTCAGGTATATACAGACGTTGTCCCAGAATCCACACACCATTCTTAAAGACAAGACTTACGTCCCTTGGGGGTTGTGCCAAAAAAGAATCCGCATGATATGCTTCCTTGATGTCTTTAATTAGGTCTTGATGATGAATCACTCCTAGGAATCTAGAGTCAGGAAGAATAGTCTTAGGAGGAGTAATTGGACGTGTCTCTGCTGAGTAAATCCTAGAGAGTGCATCAGCCTTTCCATTGCGCGATCCTGGTCTATAAGAAATAATAAAATTAAATTGGTTTAAGAAAAGATTCCAGCGAGCCTGGCGAGGAGTCAGGCACTTAGCCGACCTGATAAACTCAAGATTACGATGATCTGTCAGAACGACTATTTGCTGTGCAGCTCCTTGAAGAAGGTGTCTCCATTCTTTGAAGGCGGCAATAATGGCCAACAACTCTCTATTGCCCACATCGTAGTTCTTCTCAGCCGAAGATAACTGCTGGGAAAAGAAGGCACAGGGATGCAAGACATTCTTCTCACCTGTTCTCTGAGAGAGTATAGCTCCCACGGCACAGTCTGAAGCATCCACCTCTATTATGAAGGCAAGCTCTGGGTTGGGATGTACTAGAATAGGTGCAGTGGTAAATTTATCTTTTAGACGAGAAAATGCTTCCTGGGCTTGGGGAGTCCAGGAGAACTTAGACTCTTTCCGGGTAAGTTGGGTGATAGGTGACACTACCTCAGAGAAATTTCTAATGAAACGTCTATAGAAGTTTGCAAACCCGATGAAGCGCTGTACCTCCTTCACATTTCTAGGACTTGGCCAATCATTGATGGCTTGGGTTTTACTTCCATCCATACTAATTCCTTGTGTAGACAGTACATACCCCAGAAATTGAATTTCGGTCTTATGGAATTCACACTTTTCAAGCTTGATGTAAAGATGATTTTGTCTTAGACGTTCCAAGACCATTCTCACATGTCCATGATGTTCCTCTGTGGAGTTAGAAAAAATTAAAATATCATCCAAATAAATTACCACGAATGTATCTAGGAGATCCCTGAAGATGTCATTCACCAAGTGTTGGAAAGTGGCTGGGGCGGTACTCAGACCAAAAGGCATAACCAGATATTCAAAGTGTCCATAGCGTGACCTGAATGCAGTCTTCCATTCATCCCCAGGTCTAATACGGACTAAGTTATAGGCCCCACGAAGATCTAGTTTAGAAAAAATTTTAGCATGTCGCACTCTCTCCAATAACTCAGGGATTAAAGGCAATGGATAACGGTTTCTAATAGTAACCTTATTAAGTTCCCTATAGTCTACGCATGGTCTCAGGGATCCATCTTTCTTCTTTACAAAGAATATGGGTGCCCCTGCAGGAGATGAAGAGGGGCGTATGAAGCCCTTGGCTAGATTTTCGTCTATGTACTCTTTTAAAGCCTTCAGCTCGGGCCCCGCCAGGGGGTAGATCTTACCAAAAGGTATCTCTGCTCCAGGCAATAATTCAATTGGACAATCATATGGACGATGAGGAGGAAGCTGGTCAGCGTTCTTCTTGTCACATAAATCCACATAGTCCTGGTATACAGCTGGTAATTCAGGGACCGACATGGTTCCTTTAGGAACAGAGCAAGCTGAAATTTTTTGACTCATCTGTTTCTCTGGGAAGTGTAATTCCTTGGTCTCCCAGTTAATGGTAGGATTCTGAGCCTGCAGCCATGGTAGCCCTAGAATAATGGAAAGTGAGGAGAAGAGATAAGCATAAAGGACAGTTTCTCTTGATGATCTTTACCCATAAGAACCTTTAAAGGCTCTGTTTCCTGATCCACTGGTCCAGAGGTCAGCAGGGAGCCATCCACAGTTTCCATCTGTACGGGAGCAGCCTTCTTCACTGAACGTATTCCCTGTTTTAGAGCAAAGGAGACATCCATAAAATTTCCACTTGCACCTGAGTCGATCATGGCAGAGCTAGACACCCAGGCTGAGTCAACCCAGAGTTTGATGGAAAGAAAACAGTGAGAATTGTTTTTCTTACAACTCAGCTGGGACACCGCTGAGGAAACTTGAAAGATGGCAGCATTTACACAGTCAACGTCCTCAGAGGTAACGGAGTTTAAGTCCGAGAAATCAAGATCTGTTGCTGCAGATCTCTCTGGAGCCTGAGGCTCGGACCTGACAGATCCCCTCTCGCAACACTCACAATGAATGAGTGCTGCAGTAGTCTTGCGAGAACGGCTGGGACAGTTAATAATAAAGTGCCCTGACTTACCACAATAAAACATAGATTTTCCTTAAAACGATGTTCCTTGCGTGCATCACTAACCCGTCGTAGTAAAGAGTCTACCTGCATAGGTTCAGGTTCAGGTTCCCGTGTAATCCTATTCAG
Source organism: Oophaga sylvatica (assembly GCA_033576555.1). NCBI lineage: Eukaryota > Metazoa > Chordata > Amphibia > Anura > Dendrobatidae > Oophaga > Oophaga sylvatica. Next base: position 97,846,826 of record JARQOD010000002.1, on the reverse strand, counting down.
AGGTTCCTTAGCTGGAGAGGAAGGTAGGAAAAGATTAGTACGATTGCTTTCGAACCATCTCTCTTGCCTGCGTTCAGTTAAACGAGTATCAATACGGATGCAGTAGTTAATAAAGTCACCTAACGCAGTGGGAGGGTCGGCACGAGCAAGTTCATCCTTAATCAGTGGGGATAACCCCTTTCGAAAAATCGATTTTTTGGCGGAATTGTCCCATGTGGTATCAAGGGCCCATTTCCTGAAATCCAAGGCATATTCAGCTACCGAGTGCTTACCTTGGCGCAAAGCTAATATGGCTGCTTCAGCTGTTGCACCTCGATTGGGGTCATCAAACACCTGCCCCATGGCTGAAATAAAATCATCAAGGTTATCCAAAGAATCATCCTCAGTCTCAATCAGAGGGTTTGCCCATATCAAAGCCTTGTTGGTAAGCAACATAATTATAGTAAGCACCTTAGATCGTTCAGTAGGAAATTGTGAAGCATGTGCAGAAAAAAAAAAATTACATTGATTAACAAATCCCCTGAATTTTTCACGTTCACCACCAAAACGAAAAGGAGGCAACTTGGGAATCCCAGAACTCGGGGCCACGGCAGGAGCCTGGACTCGCCCCTCCAGAACCTCAATCCTGGCTCGCAAATCCTGAGTAGTCTGTCCAACCACTTGCATATTGTGATTATTTAGGTCCTGAAGATTTGTAAAACGGGTCTTTATATTCTGCAACTCTGCAAGGATATTATCAGTCACTCCACAAAGTTCCTTCATGCGGGCCTCCATTTTCCAGATCTTTTAAGACAGGATACTGGAAGAAGAGGAGAGAGAAAAAAAAAAACAATAGTGTTCACCTGTGGCAACACTGAAGAAAAAAAAAACTTTAAGGGAACTGCTCACCTGGAATGGTTGTGAGAAGTCACAACCACTATCATCACAGAAAGCTTTCAACCAGACATCTGATATCCAGAGTTTCAGCAGACAAAAGAGAAGAGAAAAAAAAAACAATAGTGTTTACCTGTGATAACTCTGCAGAAAAAAAAAACTTAAGGGAATTGCTCACCTGGAATGGTTGTGAGAAGTCACAACCACTGTTATCACAGAGAGTACAACCGGACATCCGATATCCACAGTACAGCAGACAAGCCTTTCCAGACCCAGCAGACACTAACGTTTGGCTTCAGAATCTTGTAATGTATGTGATACAGTTCATATAGCGTCTTGTGCTTGGGTGCGATGAAAATACTTGAGACACAGGTTGAAAAAGAAAGTCTTGTATTGCTTCATACAAATTGGCAAAAATAAACATACAGGTTGCAAACACAGAAGCAGGAGACACAGCGGGCCAAGTAATCTAAGTTCATCAATAACTCTCCACAACAGATTCAGATCTTCTTCTATGTTACCGCAAGTCCATGCAACCGTGAGGCTTTCAAGAGCAGAGTTCAGAGTCCACAAGAGCTCCAGAGTTCCTCAGTAGAAATGGCTGGAGTACAAAGTCCAAGGCTTCAGGAGTCAGAACACAGGTTCACTGCAGGCCAGATTCTGAAGCACTGATTGCTCAGGTGTGGCTGTTTAAGAAGCAAACGGAGAGAATCAGGGCGGGAACATGCAAGCTGGAAAACTCCATTTTAACTGAGGCAAGATAGCTGCAGCAAAACAGAAAGCAAAATGGCCGACGAACAAACTGAGTTTCAGAAACAGATATACAGAACCTTACAGAGACTCTTGTGTCGTTGGAGGCTGCCATGTCCTTGACTATTCGGGTGTTAGACGCTTGCAGGACAGATGGGTAATACCACCTGCTTCTAAGCCCTCTTTCCAGGACAATATTCCAGTGTCGGAGGGCAAGTCTGGGGGTGAACCAATACTTGCGGAGTTAGAGGAACCCATGCAGTTGGGGGGTGCGTTCACGTCGTATGTTTCCCCCCGACATTTGCAAGGAAAAGGTTGTATTTTTTTGTGGGAGGAAGGGACATTTTATTGGGGCATGTCTTGTAATTCCAAAACAAAAAGAAACTCCATTAACCCTTGGTAGCCTTGAGCTTGATAATCAAGGGGTGTGTTCGTCTTCAACCTGCAATTCTCGTTTTGTCCTGACAGCAGAGATGTTCTGAAAAAAATTCTGTGTTTATAGACAATGGAGCTGGAGTAAGTATGGTGGATGCTGAGTTTACTAGAACTCATGGTTTTGTCTGCTTTAACTTGGCTAAACCTATTCCTATTTGCGCCACCAACTTGCACCACTTGCACAGAGAACACTGACACAAATTGTTCAAAACATAAGGCTAAAGGTAGGGTCTTTTCATTATGAAGTAATCCCTTGTTATGCCCTGAAGGATCTCCACACTCCAATGGTTCTGGATTTGCTCTGGTTGGTGAAGCATAATTCAATTGTCGATTGGTAATCCAGAGAGATTGTAAAGTGAGGAGATTACTGTCATGGAAACTGCCTAAACGTTTCCCCTTCTGCTGTATCTACAGATACCTTACCAGCATTTTTGTCTGGCTTTGAGAACCGTGCCCCAATTTTTCAGAAGGCGGTAGGCATCTCAGCCTTATACCCTGACCTGGTGGGAGAGGTGTTGGAGGCTCAGGGGGATGCTCCTGCCTCCTGCCCTTCAGGGAGGTTATTTGTGCCGCAAAGTAACTAGAGACTATCATGACTCTGTACTTGCTGGTCACCCAGGTAGTAAGGAAACCGCGGACCTCCTTTTTTTTCGCTTTTGGTGGCCGGGGTTGCATCAGGATGTGGTCGAACAGGTGTCTGCTTGCAGTGTTTGCGCACTTTCTAAACTATCACATACCCGTCCATTTGGTCCTGTTTTGCCACTACCTGTTCCTAACAAGCTCAGGGGAGACAGGTATAAACGTATGTTTGTCAGTAAAACACGTGCCAGCTCCGGACCTGAATGTGATGATTTTGTGTGGTTGTTTACCAGGAATTTCAGGTTGAGGGTTCCTTCCTGGAAGATGGGACCTAGATTCATTGGTCCCTATAGGATAACCGCCGTCATGGGTCCAGCAGCATTTCGTCTTGAGCTACCTCCGGGTCTTAAGATCTACAATCTTTTCTACAATGTTTTTACCGCTGCCCCCAATAATGGTTGATGGAAACCTAGAGTTTCATATTTTTAGGATTGTAGATTCTTACCTCCAGCATCGTTCACTACAATACTTGGTGCATTGGAGGAGTTATGCTAAAGAGGAAAGGATGTGGGTTTCTGCAACAGAGGTGAATGCCCCCAGGCTGGTTCATTCGTTCCACACCACTTATTCTGAGAAACCTGGTCCTGAGTGTCCGGAGGCCACTCATAGAAGGGGGGTACTATCATGGGTGTGTCAGAGACTCCATCTGACTGCAGAATGTCTCAGCAGTTTGCTTTGCAGACTTCTTCCCGCTCATTCTGACTCTAGGACCCAGTGGCAACCTTCCTTCGGCTCTAGTTGACACACCTGGACCGGGATGTTTATAACTCCCAGCTTGCTGCTGGGCTGTGAGTTGCTGGTGATATTTCCATTTTCCACTGTTGGAGCTATAGCAGTAGGCTATCTTCCTCTTTGGTGCTTGCAGGACGTCTGTTTCTCTCTGAGTCTGCTCAAGCTAAGTGTTCCCCTTGTTTGTCTATCCCATCTGTCTTTAGTTATAGTGCGGATTGACCAGCGCTTACCCTGTCCTTCCCTAAACAGGGTTTACTGCTAGGGTAAGGCAGAGATTAGGTATCCTACTCGGTGATAGGTGCAGAACCTATATAGGGACACTTAGGGCAGACATGGTGACGTTAGATCTGCCTAGGGGTCTCCACTCCCTGCTTCCCTAGTGTTGGGCTCTCTTCCCCTTATCCCTTTGTGTTGCACTTAGTCTTTTCTACACTGTGCGTGACAGAGAGCCCACCTAATTTACAGGTGCGCGTCTCCAAAAGCATGAGCTGGGCAAAATGTACTGGTCACTACAACGGCAGTTTGCAATTTTCACTCAGCAACATCCACTACTGTTGTTTCTGGAAAACAACCATGGAGTCAAAATTGTCACTACATCTGTAGATAAATTCCCAAAGGGTTATAATTTCCAAAATAGGGTCACTTGAGGGGGAATTCTGCTTTTTTAGCACTCAGGGGCTCTTTATATGGACTCTGCAAACTATTATAGGAAAATCTGCGCTCCAGGAGGCAATTAGCGTTCTATCTCTTCCGAGTCTCTCTGTATAGCTAAATACTACTGTACAGCCACATATGGGGTATCGCCATATTCAGTAGAAATTATGAGACAATTTTTTTGGTACCATTTTTACCCATTTCCCAGTATGATAATGTAAAACTTGGAGCTAACACACAATCTTGATGGTAAAAATGAAAATTGTTTTTTCTATCTGTGACACACCTGTGGTGTCAATATGATCACTGCACCCTTAGTTGAATTCATCGAGAGGTTTAGTTTGTAACATGGGATCATTTATGGGGGGGTTCTGGTGTGTTGGCACCTCAGTGGCTCTGCCAAGGTAACATGGAACCCTCACACAAGTGCAGCAAAATGTGCACTATAATATCGCGTTTCTTCCCTTCTGAGCCTTGCACTGTGCCTCAGAAGTAGTTTTTGATGACATATGGGGTATCAGTAAACTCAGGAGAAGTTGATCAACAAATTTTGGGTTCCATTTTCTCCTTTTCCCCTTGTGAAAATGCAAAATTTGTAACGAAAAAAGATTTATCTGGAAAAATGTAATTTTTTTATTTTTTTTTTATTTTCACTGGTCTACATTATAAACTTCTGTGAAACACCTGTGGGTTCATGGTGCTCAATGCACATCTAGCCCCTAAGGAGTCTAGTTTCCAAAATGGTATCACTTGTGGGGGGTTTCCACTGTTTAGGCACATCAGGGGCTCTCCAAACCCAAAATGGCTTCCGCTAATTATGCCAGCAAATTTTACATTCAAAAGTGAAATGGCGCTCCTTCCCTTCCGAGCCCTGTCGTGTGCCCAAACTGTAGATATCCCATACATATGTGGTATCAGCATGGTCAGGAGAAATAGCACAACAAATTGTATGGTCCATTTTCTCCTGTTTTGCCGGGGTCACACTTGCGAGTGTGATGCGAGAAACTCGCGCGAGTCTCTCACATCAATACAGGGCACTGCCCACGGTACTAGGGACCGGAGTGTGTGGCTGCATGTATTTCTATGCAGCAGTACACTCCGGTCCGAGTACCGATGGCAGTGCCGGGTATTGATGCGAGAGACTCGCGCAAATTTCTCGCATCACAGTCGCAAGTGTGACCCCGGCCTTACCCTTACGAAAGTAAAAAAAATGAGGTCTAAAGGAAAATTTTTGTGATAGAAAAGTAAATGTATATTTTTTCCTTTCACATTTCAAAAATTCATGTGAAGCACCTGAACGGTTGATAAACTTCTTGAATGTGGTTTTAAGCACCTTGAAGGGTACAGTTTTTAGAATGAAGAAACTGTTGGGTATTTTCTTTCATATAAGTTCCTCAAAGTCACTTCAAATGTGAGGCGGTCCCTAAAACAATGGTTTTGCAAATTTTGTTGTAAAAATGAGAAGTCGGTCAACTTTTAACCCTTATAACTTCCTAATAAAAAAAATTATGTTTCAAAAATTGTGCTGATGTAAAGCAGACATGAGAAATGTTAATCATTAACTACATTGTGTGATATGACTCTCTGAATTAATTACATAAAAATTAAAAGTTTAAAAATTGCAAAATTTTCTAAATTTTCACCAAATTGCCGTTTTTTTCACAAATAAACGCAAGTCATCAAAGAAATTTTACCACTATCATGAAGTACAAAATGTCACGAGAAAACATTCTCAGAATCAGTGGGATCCATTGAAGCGTTCCAGAGTTATGACCTCATAAAGTGACAGTGGGCAGAATTGTAAAAATTGGCCTGGTCAGGAAGGTGAAAACAGGCTTCAGGGTGATGTGGTTAATGGTGTCAATATCCATGACCAATATCCCTGATCAACATAGATCTCAAACTCTTAGCAAAAATTGTATCACTTCGTCTAAATTCAGGTCTTGGATCTCTCATACACAGTGATCAGGTTATTTGTGTTGCCCATTGGCAAGCATCAGATAATATCTGTAGGGTTTCTCATCTTCTGCATCAATGCAAACAACGTAACATTGAAAGTATGCTACTATCACTTGATATTAAAAAAGCCTTTGATTCTAACTCATGGCCAAATCTATGTGCAGTCTTGTAGAAATGCAAATTCCCAGATCAATGTCTTTCATGGATCTATGCCTTGTACCATCATTTCTGTCCAGGCCTATTTTATGAGTTTTATTTTTTTTTAAATTCTGTGGACGCATGGTTTCATTTGTTCATTTTGATAGATTTTTATTTATAATTACTTTTGTCAGATTCAAGTTATTTCTGTCACCATTGTGGGTTTTTCTGTCATTAAGCGAGGGGTACCAACAATTTTGACCATGTGTGACCATATTTGGTGGATGTGCCCAGTGGTACACAGATTTTGGACTAGATTATATTACCTCATTCTTTTAGTCATAAACACTAACCTTAAAATAAACACTTGGGAGGCCTTACGTAACAAACGTATCCCTACATCCCAATGTAAGGGGTATACAATGACTAGTTTGTGCCCCGACTACCCTTGACCGTGTTTCTACGTCCCTGTGAAGCTGGTTCTTTTAATGTGTCTTATAATGCTGCTATATTGTGTATGTCCGGTATATGTTATGTGTATTATAATATTATTATTATTTTATTTATTATTATACGTTTTTATAGCGCCATTTATTCCATGGCGCTTTACATGTGAAAAGGGGCAAATATAGACAAGTACAGTAAACGTGAGCAATACAAGGCACACACAAGTACAGAAGGAGAGAGGACCCTGCCCGCAAGGGCTCACAGTCTACAGGGATGGGTGAGGATACACTAGGAGAGGATAGAGCTGGTCATGCGGTGGTTCAGAAGACTGATGATCACTGCAGGTTGTAGGCTTGTCGGAAGAGGTGGGTCTTTAGGTTCTTTTTGAAGGTTTCCATGGTAGGCGTGAGTCTGATGTGTTGGGGTAGAGAGTTCCAGAGTATGGGAGAGGCACGGGAGAAGTTTTGTATGCGGTTGTGGGAAGAAGAGATGAGGGGAGTAGAGGAGGAGATCTTGAGAGGATCGAAGGTTGCGTGTGGTTATGTACCGGGAGACCATGTCACAGATGTATGGAGGAGACAGATTGTGGATGGCTTTGTTGTTCATGGTTAGGGTTTTGAACGGGAGCCTCTGGACGATAAGAAGCCAATGAAGGGCTTGGCAGACAGGAGAGGCTGGGGAATAAAGGAGAGACAAGGGGAATTAGTCGGGCAGCAGCGTGCAGGATGGATTGGAGTGGTGCCAGAGTGCTGGAGGGAAGGCTAGAGAGTAGGAGGTTGCAATATGCTATGCTGTGTAATGTATTGTAAATATATATATTCCTTGTATTGTATAAATGTAGGGAAAGTGTAGGATTTAGTTTAGCCCATTAGAGGGGGCATAATACAATAGAATAGAGTAAGATAGGAATAAGTTAGGCCAATAGGATTTTAGCAAGTTAGGAGGGGCCAACAGGGTGTAAGTTAGTGAGCTTCCTGGGTTTTAGTCAGTAGGGGCTGGGAGCCCGGGCAGGACAGTTGCGTGCTGTAATGTTTAAGCAAAGAGCCCAGCTGTCCAGGGCCTATGGGCTGATAGTCACACGGTAGTGGAGGAATACAGGGCAGCATCAAGATGGTAGCAGCTAACTTCATGGGAACAACCATAAATGTCTGGGGCGAAATGGACAAGGCAATCCTGAAGCGGGTTAGTCTGACCAGTCTGAAAGCTGTAGTACCGAAGGCAACGGTACGACCGTGCGATATTCCTGGAGGAGTGAGGGACAGCACAGGGAATAGAAAGTCTATACTTAATGAAGAATCTTGTGCTGTTTCTGTAACTAAACTGGACGAGCTATGTAAAGAACTGAGTAAAGTTGTTTTGTTGGAATTGAATATGGACTCTGACTGTCATTGCGTGGTACTTAAAGGAAGAAGGCCCCAGCAGACCGGAGTGGACTCTGATGTGCAAGTAAGTGAACCACTCTGTGCACAACAGGAGATAATGTGTTTATGTGTCGGGAGGCCAGGGTGCGCCAGACAGCCACTGTTAGCCACGACTACAGCCCTGGTCCCCATTACACCTAAACACACCCAAATTCTCATCTCATTTATATTCCTAGCAACTAAGGCCACGTTCACATGTTCAGCATTTGGTCAGTATTTTACAACAGTATTTGTAAGCCAAAACCAGAAGAGGAACGATCAGAGGAAAAGTATAAGAGAAACACATCACCACTCCTGCATTTTTCACCCGTTCCTGGTTTTGGCTTACACATACTGATGCAAAATACTGACCAAATACTGAAATGTGTGAACGTGGCCTAAGCAAACTATAGCATTGGCCTGGAAAAAATCAGGTTTAGATTTATCAGAAGTCAAGAGACACCTTTTTTGGCATCTGATCAATAAAAAATTATTCACCATACTTATGGATAAAATCCATAAATTTGAGAAAATGTGGCTTCCCTGGGTGGAATACGCCAACCATACACCATTCGCCACACCTTCACTTCATCTACACGCTCCTGACACCTCAGATTCATCCTAACTCTTTATACTGAATTTAGACTCGACTAACCTCTCCTTCAGGCTCCTTTTTCTCCCTCATTTACCCTCTTTTCCTTCCCATCAGTTACGTTAGCCCCTTCCCTTGTACTCCACCCAACTAAATGTTTGTTTGTTTTATCACTACAATGTACCTGTTTGTTAAATTGAATAATTATTTAATTAAAATCTATTGGTTAAAAAAAAAAATTGGCAGCATACAGACATTTCACACAAATGTGAGAATGTGGCCTAAGGGATTTTACAAATAACATTATCATTCCAAGGAGCACAGTGCAGATACAGAATAATATTTACAACCAGGAACTTACCGCTGATACCTCATCTGATTAGAGTCATTGTCTGCTGTTTCTTCTCCATCTGTTCAGACCTTAATGTCGACATCTTCCAGCCACAATTCATCTTGTCCCGAGTTTCAACGCAGCCCTAAAAATAACAAGGTCACCTACATTGTATACATACGCGTCTCCGCCACACTCTGCCCCTGACTACAGATATGTTCCCCACCATTAATATACTATTAGCCATGCACCAATCAAAATATAAAGTGACAAGCAGCACTGTGCTCCCCATTAACTATAACCTCCGACTCACAATAAATCTAAACTATTCAGTCTCTAATTCTTCCCAATTAACTGTAAAGCTATGTGCACATGGAAAACAAGCAAGGTTTTACAGTACAAAAGTGAGTGAAATCCCCGAAAATCTCATGCACACGTTGCTTATTTTTTCCTTGAAGATTTGCAGCAGATTAAAATCTGCATAATGTCAATTCTTGCAGCGTATTTCTCCCATACTCATGAGGGGGGGGGGAAATATGTAACAAAAACATGGCAAAGAAATATGTAGTTTACGTAACTTTCTTTCTGACAACACATTATGATATGCAGCAGAATTTTCTCCTGTAAATCCTATATGTGTGCACATAACCTTAGTCCCTGTCCTGTGTCCCCTCATCATTCATTATAAGTCCTTGATAGCATCATAATTTTGAGGGTGAGAAAATACATTATCAGTTACTGAACATCCTCCGCCACCTCCCAATTCATTACAAGTCCCTGACAGCATCTTCTCCCACCTTTCAATTCATTATAAAGTGTCCTCTCCCCTACCCCCTTCATTGTCCTCTCCCCCACATCCCTCATTGTCCTCACCTCATCTTTGTTTTCTACCCCACTTCTATCATTGTCCTCTCCCCCACATCCGTCATTGTCCTCTTCTCTACCCATCATTGTCCTCTCCCCCACATCCATCATTGTCCACTCCTCCATCCCCATCATTGTCCTCTCCACCACCCCAATCATTTTTTCTCCCCACCACTCCTCAGTGTATTAAAAAAAAGAAAGCACAATACTTAGGCTAGTTTCACATTTGCGGTTGAATCCGCAACATATCTTCCGCAACCTGAAATGCAAGATAAACCGCAGCGGTTTTTAGACGCATTAGCTTATGCATGCGGTCAAAAAACTCAGCGTTTGTATGCTTTTTTTATGCGTTTTGCATGCGTTTGCATTTTTTGTGCACATAGTGGAAAATTTTACCGGAGAAAAATCTAGATAAACAGACGCCGCCAATGGGACAACATTGGGCGTGTGTTATGGGATATCTTTATATAGATCTTCAGATTTTGCTCCTGTATCCTGTGTCACGATGGATCTTCGCGTTGAGAGCTTTTATTTCAACCTGGATTTAAGTATAAAGCTGTTTCTTGCCTATGCGTTTGCTTGTGAGCAACAAAGAAATACAGAAAGACAGAGAAGAACACGGCATCGGCGTTATTGGAGACACCCATTATAGAAGTCTGGGAGAGCCATGGAGCCTACCACATGCTATACAGCAAGCTCAATGCCAACTCGGAGAAATTTGCGGAGTATACGAGGATGTCTCAAGAGACCTTCCGGGATTTGCTTGGTCGTGTCCAAGGAGCCATCCAGAGACAGGATACCCAGCTCCGTAGAGCAATTCCTGCAGAGGAATGTCTCCTGGTCACATTAAGGTACGTAATAATTATAAACAAACGCCTGTTATAATTATTCTTGTTCTTCCTTGTATTTTTTTTCCCTCCTTTATCTGTTTAGCTTCTTAATTTTTTTTCTTTCTCTGTTTCACAGATTCCTTGCTATGGGAGAGACCCTATCATCGCTCCATTTTCTGTACCGGCTAGGAATTTCCACCCTGTCTGGAATTGTTGCGGACACCTGCCGGGCTTTGTGGAACATTCTCCGGGATGAATTTATCCCCCTACCCACCGCTGAAATGTGGCAGGGAATTGCCGACAAATTTTGGCGATTGTGTAATTTCCCCAACTGTGTGGGGAGCAGTGGATGGAAATCACATTCGGATTACCAAACCTGCCAGATCTGGATTGGAGTACTTTAACTACATGAAATATTTTTCTGTAGTGCTCATGGCAATACCAGATGCGGACTATCACTTTATTGCCATGGACATTGGAGCTTTTGGCCGTTGCAATGACTCCCAGACTTTTAAGAACTCTGATATGGTCCGACGTCTGTATGGAAAAATTTTTAATTTACCCCTGCCACAACCTCTCCCCAACACTGAAGGCCCGCCAATGCCATTTGTTATGGTTAGGGATGAGGCCTTTCAGATGTGTGAAAACCTACTGAAGCCTTACTCCAGTCGGGACTTGAATCACACTAAAAGAATTTTTAACTACAGACTGACCAGGGCCAGTAGAACTGTTGAGTGTGCCTTTGGGATTCTTGTCTCAAAATGGCGCATTCTTGGGACAGCCATTAATCTAAAAATGGAGACAGTCGATGAGGTGGTTAAAGCCTGTGTGGTTCTCCACAATTACATTATGGCTAAGGAGCGACCCAACATTGAACTGGATGAACCAGTTGCAAACCCATTGCCAGATTAACAGCATCACCCTCTGCGGTCAACAGCTTAAGTTGCCCACATGAGGGGCCAATTTGCTGCCTATTTTGCTTCTGACATTGGACGTGTTATATGGCAAGATGATATTGTGTAAAATGTTCTTTTGGGTTTGGATCTGTACCAGTCATGTTTAAAATGTTCCTAATGTTTGTTAATAAACAACGTGTTTTGATACCAGTACCGAGTCTCCTATGTCTTTCCTCTGAAAACCACTTATGATGTCAGTGGTATGGTAGTTGACGTCATTACATCCTGCGTCTCTTCTGCAGTATCTATTGGACGCAGACTGAAGAGACGATGGAGGTATAATACAAAGCAGATCTATACTCAACAGGTCATGTGTCAGAAATAATGAGTTCATGATGCACAAAACCCAGCATCCTGAATTCACTATTTCTGACACATGTCCTGCTGAGTATAGATATGCCTTGTATTACCTCAATTGTCTCTTCAGTCTGTGTCACATAGATTAAGCAGACTGAAGAGATTCTGGAGAAAATACAAGTAATATTAGTTTTTGACAACTCAGAGCTCCATACCAAACACAAGAAGCAAAGCTGCAGTGTTCTACTTGTCTCACTCCTGGAGCTATGAGGTGTCAAAAACACAAAGTGTACGGCGCTGTGTGTGTAGTCGGCGCACGGTGTGTGTTGCCGGCGGCGAAATACACAAAGAAACAAACAGTATTGGGGGCAAAAAAAAATTAAATTTATTTACAAAAATAAAAATTAACTGCGACGGCTTGGGGTAGAGTGACAGAATTGGGGGTGTTAAGCTGGGACGACAGACTGGGTAAAGACAATGCAGGGGTTGCAGGGGAAGGAGCGCTGAACCTAGTGGGGTCAGGGAGGTCAGGGATGGGATTGGAGGCATTGGACAGGAGAGACACACTGGAAGGGAGAGACAAACCTGACATCACAGACACATTGGGAGGTGAGGGTTGAGGGAGTGCGATAGTCCGCGCCTTTTTTTTTCTTGAGTTGGGATCTGCGCTGGTGTCTGGGTAGCCTCGGGGTGCCGTCTCCCTGCGGCCTGGTGATGATGGCCAGCCTTCCAAGGTCCGGGTGCTGCTGCTGCTGGGACCTGGTGATGGTGGCCGGCCTGTCAAGGTCCAGGTGCTGCATGCTGGTGGTGGTGAAGGTCATGCCAGGGTCCGGGTGCTGCTGCTGCTGGGACCTGGTGATGGTGGCCGGCCTGTCAAGGTCCAGGTGCTGCATGCTGGTGGTGGTGGTGAAGGTCATGCCAGGGTCCGGGTGCTGCTGCTGCTGGGACCTGGTGATGGTGGCCGGCCTGTTAAGGTCCAGGTGCTGCTGCATGCTGGTGGAGCATGTCCAAGCAGGAGCAGCATTTGGCATGGTGGTGGCGGTGGGCTGTCCAACAGCACTCGGCATGGTGGTGGCGCTGTAGTGGTGTCCAGCAGGGCTTGGAATGGTGGTGGCCATGCAGTGGTATGCAGCAGAACTCGGCATTGAGGTCAAGCGTGTCAGTGTTGGCAAAGGTGGAAATGCCACCAATGACTGCTGTAAATACCGACTCTGCTGCATAGACTGCACATAAGCAGCATTGCAGGCCTGCATGACATTCAGCTGGAGATCAGGAGTAAGGTGTTCCGACATGCCCCATTCTATCTGATTAAAAAAATAATGTGCTGGCCTCTGGAGGTCGACTTTCAGATTATCAAGGCTTTGCTTGACATCATGGATAAGAGTCTGCATATGGTTGAAACCACTATCTAGTCTGTCTCCCATAACCTTGAGGCCATCATGGAAGATCGAGCTCAAGTGCATAAACTCGGGCATGAGTGTCCTGTCTGAGGCCTTCTGCCGCTGGTGGGAATAAGCCGAAAAACCAATGGCAGAGGCCTGGGACAGGGGAACACCTGATGGACCAGCTTCCTGGTCTCCAAGTCTGTGTGGCAGGCCCACTCGTCCCAGCCATCCACCAGCGAGTCCGTGGCTGTTCGATGAAGGACCGCTCCAGAACCAGGCTCAAGAGTGCTGCTCCAGGTGCTGTGAAAAGAAAAGAAAAACATTAGTACCAAACATTTACAATAGTAAAGCGCTAACTCCTGTGGAATACAAAAATACAGATTAGGCAATAAAACACAATCCAATACACCATAAAAATACTTACGTTCGCTGGGCAATGACCAGTCTCAAAAATGCCAGCATGCGGTGGTGTTTATATTTTCTGATCCTTGCTACAGAACTACTGGGAACCCGGCTCTCCTGGCGAAGGTCCTTGTTGAAGTGATCCTTCATCGACCGCTGTGTTCTGACTTTGAGCACTGTTAAAAAAAAAAATGGTTAGTGCACTTTTGGCCAGAATCACACAACTGTCTGTGATGAGAGAAACTCTCAGGAGTGTGATCCCGGCCAAGGTCACTGCCGCATCACATCGCATTGCAATACTTATGAAATGCCTTGCGGACCCGAGCCGGAGCGTTGTCCCATCCATTCATCATCGCTTAGGCCATCTCATTCCATAGTCGCCGGATCGTCAAGTTGTCCGAGTGCTGCGGAACTCGGGTGTCCCACAACGGGACTCGCTCATGGACCAGGGATATGAGGATGTCGTTGTCAATGAGCTCTTTATCTCGTTCTGGAACCTAGAAAAGAAAGAAAGACATTACTGTTGGAGAGATAAAAAAAGGAAAAGAAAGAAATCAGAGACAGAAAACAGGCAACAATAATAAGTCAAGAAAAAAAAAATTGGCAAGACCAAAAAGGTAAAGAAATAAGCAAAATGAAGAAATAAACAGGCAAGAATAGTACAGTCAGGATACAATAAACAGAGTACAATCATTCAGGTATACTTACACGCCGCCTTGCCACACAAACTTGTTCATGCTGCTACTGCTCGGCCTCGGCTGCAGTTGAAGAACTGTTCTGAAAAAGAAAAAAAAAAAATTGCCACATGTGTAGATGTGTAAAAAAACACCGTGAGCACAGCCGCAGAAGGTGCCTAGGTTAGGTTCCAAAACCATATAATGTGAAATATAAACCTAGCACTCAACTTAAATTTTATGATGATTTATTTGTAGATTTTTTCACTTATCAGCCCACTCTCTGATTTTAGAAACAGCATCTAATCCAGGGCCTCCTGTTTCATTTTCTTTTTGAGACACATTCTTCATTTGCCCAAACCTAACATGGTATTTCCATCCTATTTGGATCATATATTCTATATATTTTTTTCTTCTATTTCTCTTTTTTTTTTCTTTCTCCATCTCACTTAGGCATGATTGAGCAAGTTATTGGTATTCTACTCTGCAATTACTATATGTCTCTTCATGTGACCAAATTATTGCATCCTTGTATATACTTTCTTTGTTATGCTTATTTTCTGTGGATATATGATGACACACTATTGTGATCTGTTTATGTTTATTTTTTCTTCTTGTATTATATGTAGTAACTGATGAAGGTCGTTCTGAGACCGAAACGTTTCACTTGGTATACTACAAATAAATCATCATAAAATTTAAGTTGAGTGCTAGGTTTATATTTCACATTATATGGTTTTGGAACCTAACCTAGGCACCTTCTGCGGCTGTGCTCACGGTGTTTTTTTACACATCTACACATGTGGTAAATTTTTTTTGGTTTATATTTCACATGTGTAGATGTGACAGAGAATACTTACCAATCTGAAGAGGTGAGTGCTCACTTCACTTTCCTGTCCACCATGTTCAGGGCCAGGACGCTCCTCTGAAGAAGACATTCTGATGAATGGTGCAAGAAAAAAAAAAAGAATATTAGTACTACATATAAAGAGAGAAAAAAAAAAGACAGACATTGGTTTTTAGGGCTCATACTCACTGGCGAGAAATACGGACAAGTGCAATCCGATTAAAAATTGGATTGCACTCGGACCAATGTTATTTAATAGGTGACATCTCATTTGCGATTTTTTTTCTCAGCCGAAATCGGACTGAGAAAAAAATTGCTGCATGCTGCGATTTGCTGTGCTCTCGGATGAGACTCGCCAATACAAGTCAATGGGTGCGAGAAAAAATCGGACAGTACTCACACCATGCGAGTGCTACCTGATTTATACGCACCGGAGTCCTTTGAAAAGCCGGCAAATCATCCCCGGCTACTGTAAAATCACACTGACAGCTCACAAAACACTAGATAGATACACATAGAATACATATCTATGTATATAATCGTCTAACTTTTAACTTCCGTCTGTAATGGAAATCCTGTGTCGCTGATTGGTCGTGCCGGCGGAAGCGACCAATCAGCGACGGGCTAGCCGCTGATGTCCCGACGGTGGCCGCGGGTCATCTCCACGTACATACTCGCCTTCCGTCTCTGCATCCCTGTCCCAGCCGGCGCGTCTGCTTCTATCCTGTGCGGTGCTCTCACTTAGTACCGATCATTAAGGTCATGAATATTGACGCGATGCCACACCTATAGGCGTGGCGTCCATATTCATGACCTTAATGAGCGGTACCACGTGACCGCTCCACAGAGGAAGAAGCTGACCGCCGGGATAGAGATGCAGGGACATGCAGCAACAGAGCGAGGAGGGTAAGTATGATGGGGGAGGACGGGGGAGCCCAGCGGAGCCATGTATACAGGGTGGGAGCGAAGCCATGTATATAGGATGGGAGGGTGGGAGCGGAGCCATGTATGTAGGATGGGAGGGTGGGAGCGGAGCCATGTATATAGGATGGGAGGGTGGGAGCGGAGCCATGTATATAGGATGGGAGGGTGGGAGTGGAGCCATGTATATAAAATGGGAGGGTGGAAGCGGAGCCATGTATATAGGGTGGGAGCAGAGCCATGTATACAGGATGGGAGGGTGGAGCGGAGCCATGTATATAGGATGGGAGGGTGGGAGCGGAGCCATGTATATAGGCTGGGAGGGGTGGGAACTGAGCCATGTATATAGGATGGGAGGGTGGGTGCGGAGCCATGTATACAGGATGGGAGGGTGGGAGCGGAGCCATGTATATAGGATTGGAGGGTGGGAGCGGAGCCATGTATATAGGATGGTAGGGTGGGAGCGAGCCATGTATATAGGATGGGAGGGTGGGAGTGGAGCCATGTATACAGAATGGGAGGGTGGAGCGGAGCCATGTATATAGGGGTGGGAGCAGAGCCATGTATACAGGCTGGGAGGGTGGAGCGAGCCATGTATATAGGATGGGAGGGTGGGAGCGGAGCCATGTATATAGGTTGGGAGGGTGGGAGCGGAGCCATGTATATAGGATGGGAGGGTGGGTGCGGAGCCATGTATACAGGATGGGAGGGTGGGAGCGGAGCCATGTATATAGGATTGGAGGGTGGAGTGGAGCCGTGTATATAGGATTGGAGGGTGGGAGCGGAGCCGTGTATATAGGGTGGGAGCGGAGCCATGTATATAGGATGCGAGGGTGGGAGCGGAGCCATGTATATAGGATGGGAGGGTGGAGTGGAGCCATGTATATAGGATTGGAGGGTGTGAGCGGAGCCGTGTATACAGGATGGGAGGGTGGAGTGGAGCCATGTATATAGGATGGGAGGGTGGAGTGGAGCCATGTATATAGGATGGGAGGGTGGGAGCGGAGCCATGTATTTAGGAGGGTGGGAGCGGAGCCATGTATATAGGATGGGAGGGTGGGAGCGGAGCCATGTATATAGGATGGGAGGGTGGGAGCGGAGCCATGTATATAGGATGGGAGGGTGGGAGCGGAGCCATGTATATAGGATGGGAGGGTGGGAGTGGAGCCATGTATATAGGATGGGAGGGTGGGAACTGAGCCATGTATATAGGATTGGAGGGTGTGAGTGGAGTCATGTATATAGGATGGGAGGGTGTGAGCGGAGCCGTGTATATAGGATTGGAGGGTGTGAGCGGAGCCGTGTATACAGGATGGGAGGGTGGGAGCGGAGCCGTCTATATAGGATGGGAGGGTGGGAGCGGAGCCGTGTATATAGGATGGGAGGGTGGAGTGGAGCCATGTATATAGGATGGAGGGGGTGGGAGCGGAGCCATGTATACAGGATGGGATGGTGGGAGCGGAGCCATGTATACAGGATGGGAGGGTGGGAGCGGAGCCATGTATACAGGATGGGAGGGTGGGAGCGGAGCCATGTATACAGGATGGGAGGGTGGGAGCGGAGCCATGTATATAGGATGGGAGGGTGGGAGCGGAGCTATGTATACAGGATGGGATCAGAGCCATGTACAGTACAAAGTTTGGACACACCTTCTCATTCAACGATTTTTCTGTATTTTCATGACTGAAAATTGTAGAATCACGCTGAAGGCATCAAAACTATGAATTAACACATGTGGAATTATACATTACACTTTACAAAAAAGTGTGAAACAACTGAAAATATGTCTTATATTCTAGGTTCTTCAAAGTAGCCACCTTTTGCTTTGATTACTGCTTTGCACGCAGAAAACGTGAACGGATGGACTCTACATGCCTGGTTCCCGCCGTAAAGCATGGAGGAGGTGGTGTGATGGTGTGGGGGTGCTTTGCTGGTGACACTGTTTGGGATTTATTCAAAATTGAAGGCATACTAAACCAGCATGACTACCACAGCATCTTGCAGCAGCATGCTATTCCATCCGGTTTGCGTTTAGTTGGACCATCATTTATTTTTCAACAGGACAATGACCCCAAACACACCTCCAGGCTGTGTAAGGCGCTATTTGACCAAAAGGAGAGTGTTGGGGTGCTACGCCAGATGACCTGGCCTCCACAGTCACCAGACCTGAACCCAATTGAGATGGTTTGGGGTGAGCTGGACCGCTCACCGCTTCAATTTTGAATAATCCCCAACAGTGTCACTAGCAAAGCACCCCCACACCATCACACCACCTCCTCCATGCTTCACGGTGGGAACCAGGCATGTAGAGTCCATCCATTCACCTTTTCTGCGTGCAAAGCAGTAATCAAAGCAAAAGGTAGCTACTTTGAAGAACCTAGAATATAAGACATATTTTCAGTTTCACACTTTTTTGTAAAGTGTAATGTATAATTCCACATGTGTTAATTCATAGTTTTGATGCCTTCAGTGTGATTCTACAATTTTCGTAGTCATGAAAATACAGAAAAATCTTTGAATGAGAAGGTGTGTCCAAACTTTTGGTCTGTACTGTATATAGGATGGGAGCGGAGCCATGTATATAGGATGGGAGGGTGGGAGCGGAGCCATGTATATAGGATGGGAGGGTGGGAGCGGAGCCATGTATACAGGATGGGAGGGTGGGAGCGGAGCCATGTATACAGGATGGGAAGATGGGAGTGGAGCCGTGTATATAGGATGGGAGGGTGGGAGCGGAGCCATGTATATAGGATGGGAGTGTGGGAGCGGAGCCATGTATATAGGATGGGAGGGTGGGAGCGGAGCCGTGTATATAGGATGGGAGGGTGGGAGCGGAGCCATGTATATAGGTGGGAGCGGAGCCGTGTATATAGGATGGGAGGGTGGGAGCGGAGCCATGGATACAAGGATGGGAGGGTGGGAGCGGAGCCATGAATAAATAAACTACATACATATTCTAGAATACCCGATGCGTTAGAATCGGGCCACCATCTAGTATATATATACATGTCATTGTGACACATATATATGTGTGTATATATATATATATATATATATATATATATATATATTTATAGCTCATACACTTCTACATAGCATAATATCCGGTAATTCAATTGCCGGCTTCTGTAAAATCATTACAGAACCCGACATGAAATGACACATGGTTTACATACAGTAAACTATGTCATTTCATTTAGTTTGATATATGGTTTTCACTAATTGTATGAGTGTATGTGTGCAAAATTTCATACATGTAGGTGTTAATTTAATGTGTAATTTCGTTGTAAAAAAATGTGTGGGCTCCCGCTGTGTTTTCTCCGCCAGACAGGGAAAGCCAGTGACTGATGACAGATATTAATAGCCTAGGGAGGGACCATTGTTTTTGGGCCCCCCCTGGCTACTAACATCTGCCCCCAGCCACCCCAGAAAAGGCACATCTATTATTAGATGCGCCTTTTCTGGCACTTAGCCCGTCTATTCCCATTGCCTTTAGCGGTGGCTAATGGGTTAATAATGGATTAATACCACCTTGCTATTGCCTCAGCCTCCGAAAAACAGGCCAAATTGCCCTCAGAATTAGACGCCTTGCAAGGGCCCCCATCCTCCTCCGGGCACTGATACAGCTGCACCGGAGGAATATCCGCCCCATATCCCCAGTACGTTGTAGAGCACCCCGGGGTGCACGAAGCATTTCATTGCGAAACGCGCGTCGGGTGTGGTGGACGCCTGAGCTCCGAGGTAATGTTTTGTTACTAGTACTTATGGGTATTCAATATGATTGTGCATATTTTTGTGCTTGCTATGTTTTTGTGACTGACTTTATTTAGACCTGTTTACTTGTGGTCAGTGTGTATACATACCTTTCTCACACTCAGAGACTGTAGTATATTAATTGGTTCTACCCACAAGGGATTATTTACTGGCTACTTACGGTAATTTATTTGGCTAGAGCCACTTATTTATTTGTGGCCTATAAATCTCTTTGGTTGAGAGATATGTGCCTACTATTTATTACAGGTCTTTTTCTTTTTACTTACCTATGCACCTTAAAGCACATTCTGTGCTAGTTATTTAGCATTTATTTCAGGTTTGTCTGTATACTTCTATGTACTATTTATATGCTCGTATTACACCCTGCTCGGGTGGTACCACCTTTTTCTCTGCATCTTGTGTGGTTTCTTCACTTTTTTATATTTTTATGTATTTTATCGTGTTATACAAACAAAATTTGATTTTTTAGTATCAATTTCTCCTTGGTAGAGCTTTTTCTATTTCGGTGTATTTAGTTTAATGTATGGTCTACGGTATGTATATGGGTTGTATATATAGGTGTTTTATTTTTTTTTAAATCACATAAGGGGGTTAAAGTGCAGGATCGGTGCAGGACTGTTCCTGACACCGAGTCTCAGAATCAGTTGACACCCGGCGGCGATTACTCGCGCACAGCCTGTGTGCGCGCACAATCGCAATGCAGTAAGGCTGTGTGCACACGTTGCAGATTTTTTGCGTCAAAAACGCTTAAAAAACGCATGCATGACGCATTCTATTAGAATGCATTCTGCAATTTTTGTGCACATGGTGCGTTTTTTCCGAAAAAAAAAAAAAAAGCATTGCGGTAAAAAAGCGCAGCATGTTCATTAATGTCGTGGAAAATTTGCAGATTTCCCGCTATATTATTTACCCTAGGATGTTCAGGAAAAAAACGCAAAAAAACCCGCGAAAAAAACGCATCCGGGAAAAAGTCAAGTTTTTTCTCAGGAAATTTCTGCAAAGATTCCTGAACATGTGCACATAGCCTAATAGTACGTCTCAGGTCAATAAGGCATAGGGAGTGTGAACGTATTATTACTGCAAATATCGGAAAGGGGTTAAGGTCATAAAAAATTAAGTTTTAAAATGGCTAAATTTTCACCAAACTTCTGATTTTTTTCACAAATAAACACAAGTCATAAAAAATATATATTTACTACCATCATAAAGTACAATATGTCACAAAAAAAACTTCAGAAATGGTGGAATCAGTTAAAGCGTTCCAGAGTATAAATACCATATACATTGACACTGGTCAGAATTGCAAAATTTGGACTGGTTATGATGGTGGAAACAGGCTAGGGCGGTGAAAGCAGAGGCGTACATAGAAATCATGGGGCCCCATAGCAAATGTCTGAATGTGCCCCCCCACACCTGCAGTGCATGCAGGGCCCCCTCCACAGTGCGTATAGCCGGGCCCCCCTTCCTAAGGTGCAAAGTGCAGCCAGAGCCATTGTAAGGCTATGGGCACACATTCAGGAATGTGTGCAGAATTTTCCTGAGCAAAACCGGACTTTTTTCGCGGTAAAAACGTGCGTTTTTTGCGCATTTTTTTTGCGATTTTTCCCTGAACTTTCTAGGTCAATAATATAGCGGGAAAAACGCTAGAATTAGGCGAAATTAATGAACATGTTGCTTCTTTTTCCGCTATGCGTTTTTTTCACGGAAAAAAACGCACCATGTGCACAAAAATTGCAGAATTCATTCTAAATGATAGGATGCTTAATTCATGCATTTTTTTACCGCGAAAAAACGCGAATAATCCTGAATGTGTGCACTTAACCTAAATGTAAAGTTCCAGCACAGTGAGGGGACACATTTAACAAAAAAAAAATCCACCCCTGTCCTCCAGCCAGCTCACCATCTTGTGTGTGTCCCATGTGCTGCTCTCTGGCTGCCAGGAGCAGGGCCGGATTAACGTAGGGGCTGATGGAGCTGCAGCTCCAGGCCCCTTGTTAGAGATAGGCCCAGTAGCTCCACCTGGAGCTACGCTAATGTAACTGTATCGGCGTGCACAGCGCGCCGACACAGTTACTTTCTGCGGCATGGCAGGGAGAATCAATCTCCCTGCTCTGCCGCCCGGCCGCTATGGGGCCTGAGCAGGCGGTGGGGGGCCCGGCGCCAGCAGTTGGCCCCCCGCCCGTCATCGCAGTGTCAGCTGTATCGGCATCCAGCCAATACAGCTGACCGCATTGAGAGAGAAGGAGCGAGCGCTCCTTCTCTCCCATAATCCCCCTCTCAGCGTCTGACAGCGGGCGCGATGACGTCACTGCCCAGCGCCGGCAGTCAGACGCTGAGAGGGAGAGCAGTGAGCAGCGCAGGAGCCGGGAGCAAGAGAGGTGAGTACAGGATTTATTATTTTTGTAAAGGGGGTACATTATAGTACAGAGGCTGCCTATGGGGTGCATTATAAGTACGGCTGGATATGGGGGTGCATTATAAGTAAGGCTGCCTATGGGGTGCATTATAAGTACGGCTGGATATGGGGGTGCATTATAAGTACGGCTGGATATGGGGGTGCATTATAAATACGACTGGATATGGGGTGCATTATAAGTACGGCTGGATATGGGGTGCATTATAAGTATGGCTGCATATGGGGGAGTGCATTATAAGTACGTAAGTACAGCTGGATATGGGGGTGCATTATAAGTAAGGCTGCGTATGGGGTGCATTATAAGTAAGGCTGCCTATGGGGTGCATTATAAGTAAGGCTGCCTATGGGGTGCATTATAAATAAGACTGCCTATGGGTGCATTATAAATAAGACTGCCTATGGGGAGTGCATTATAAATAAGACTGCCTATGGGGAGTGCATTACAATATAGAGGCTGCGCTATATTATGGGCCTCTGCCTCTCAATGCTGGCATGCTGCCCTATATATTATGGCCCCCATTCAATGCTACGCTATGGTATATACTATAATGGGCCTCTGAGAGGCCGATTATAGTATATAGCGTAGCATTGAATGGCCCATAGTAATATAGGGCAGCATTGAGAGGCCCATTCTAGTATATAGCGCAGCATTGAATGGCTTATAGTATATATATAGGGCAGCATTGAGAGGCCCATTCTAGTATATAGCGCAGCATTGAATGGCCCATAGTATATATAGGGCAGCATTGAGAGGCCCTCTCAATGCTGCCCTATATATACTATGGGCCATTCAATGCTGCGCAACTATGGGCCATTCAATGCTGCGCTATATATACTATGGGCCTCTCAATGTTGCCCTATATTACTATGGGACATTCAATGCTGCACCATATACTAGAATGGGCCTCTCAATGTTGCCATATATCTGTGTATGGGGCCTCTCTGACGCAATATTACTAATGTGGCTATGTATGGCAGTATTATTGAGATGGCTATGTGTGGCAGTATTAAGGGGGCTGTGTGTGGCACTATAAGGGGGCTATGTGTGGCAGTATTAAGGGCCGTTTAGACTGTCCAAATTCTTGTCTGATCGGCCGGACTTTAATTTTTTCCCAGGGTGCCCTGAGGCTGAGAAGGTTGAGAAAAACTGCTATAGGAGGACGTCAGACTGAGGTGTGAGTTGTGTGTTCCTGTGGAGCAGGTACTAATGTTATAATACATCTTGTGCTGCTGACATATATACAGACATGTTACTGCTATGTATAGCTGTGGTACTGGTATATAAGCAGGTACTAATGTTATACATAGATGTGCTGCTGACATATATACACACACAGTACTGGTATATATGGCTGTGATACTGGTATATAGGCAGGTACGTACTAATGTTATAGATGGGCTGCTGACATACATACAGACACAGAACTTGCCATGCGCCTTGACTGACATGGTTTAATTGCTTCTATATCCACTGTATTTATATTAGGCATGTATCATATATTTACTTTGTTATTTACTTTGTTTATATCTTTTACGTTACATTTTTGGCCTTTGTGAATTGCCGTGTTTGGCCCCACCCCTTGCCCCGCCCCTTCAGCTCCAGGCCCATCATGTTCTTAATCCGGCCCTGGCCAGGAGGCGTGGTGTTCTTATGTAAATCCAGCCAGAGACTTCAGCCAACTTCTGACCAGGAAACAAGGAAAGGGGAGCTTCAAGGGGGTATTCAGCGGCGGACGGCCGTCGCTTACATTTAATTAAAGGAGATAGTACTGTGTCAGCACAACACAGCTGCCCCTTCACCTGTCCGGGCCCCATAGCAGCTGCGTGGTCTGCTACTATTGAGGCTATGTGCACACGTTGCGGAATTGCCATGGAAATTTCCGCGGCAATTCCGCACCTCCCTGCCACGGGAAATACGCATATTATAGGTATGCGTATTCCCGCTAAAAACTAGCGTTTTGCAAGCGTAATTAGCTTGCACAATGCTAGCGTTTTACACGCAATCTGACAGGTTGGTCACACGAGTCAAACAAGTGTTTGACAAGTGTGACCAACTTTTTACTATTGATGCCGCATCAATAGTAAAAACATCTAATGTAAAAATAATACAAAAAATAATAAATAATGATATTCTCACCTTCCGACGGCCCCCGCAGCTTTCCCGCCTCTCAGTGACGCTCCCGGCCAATCCCGTTCCCAGGCGTCCTTTGCGACAATCACCCGATGACGTAGCATCACGCGAGACCGCTACGTCATCTGGGGTGATTCTCTCAATGCATTACTGGGAACGGGATTGGCCGGGAGCGTCGCTGAGAGGCGGGAAAGCTGCGGGGGCCGCCGGAAGGTGATAATATCATTATTTTTTATTTTAATTATTGTTTTTACATGGATATGGTACCCAGGGTCTGGAGGAGAGTCTCATCTCCTCCAGACCCTGGGTACCATCCGCACATGAACCGCTTACTTTGCGCATGGTGGGCACAGCCACATGCGGAAAGTAATCGGTTCAATGCATTCCTATGGCGGCGAAATCGCAGCGGTTCCGCAAAAAAGAATGAGCATGCTGCGGATTTTCCCGCGATGTGATTCCGCCGCGGAAAAACCCGCAGCATGTGCACAGCATTGCGGAATCTCATAGGCCATAATGAGTTGTATTGTGTAAGTGGTTTTTCCGCGGCGTTTCCGCCGCAAAACACCGCGGCAAATCCGCTAGGAATCCGCAAAGTGTGCACAGGCCCTGAAGGTACGCCACTGGGTGAAAGTGTTGAAAAAGAAAAAGGAGTAAAGTCAAGATCTAAAGGGTTTGCCACACTAAGCGATCGCACTAGCGATCACGACAACAGCTGACGAGATCGTTGGTGTGATCGCTATAAGGCTGGAGTCACATGGCCGTAAAACTCGTGCGATAATCGCATCGCACTGCACGGACTGGCCTGACACCTCTCCTGACCTGAGCAAGACAGCTTGATGGATTACTATGCAGAGGTCAAGCTCAGGTCAGGAGAGCCGACAGCCAGGACTAGTTTTTTGATGCGATTCTCGCACGTGAAATACGGAGTGTGTCTCTGCCCTAAGGTCGCTAGTAGCTTCCAAACAGGAAGATCTCATCAACGACACATCAGCAGTCAGCGATCTGTATAACGACTTCGTCGGTCGTTAGGACCTGTCACAGCATGTATTGTTATTGAGCGCAACCTTTTCCACGCCCCTCAGCACAGATCGGTGGTCACTGTATATGTTTTATAATTATGTTATAATTAATGTTTTGACGACTGCGTCATGAAAGACGACGTATCAGCGCTCCCTTCCATTGTTCTCGAGTGCATCTGATTCATAGGAATTTCCAGCATCGCTCCTGCTTCCTGCTAGCCTGCTTTGCAGCTACTGCGATCCAATCTGCGCCGCTAAAGAAAACCTAGTCCCGCCTGCGCCGCTGACATATGCGTCGCTAATGAGGTCGCTCGTCGTTCTTAAAGGGTGTCAAACTCAGTGATTCAGGTTCACCAGCGGGACGCCAACGATTAAAAAATGGTCCAGAACGTTCATGAACGATCAGCGACATCACAGCAGGGGCCACATCGCTGCTACATGTCACAGTGACGTCGCTAACGATGTCGCTGCTGCGTCATAAAATCGCTGTCGCTTGCGCGATCTCGCTTAGTGTGGCATACCCTTAAGACTATGTTCACACAACGCGTTTTTTTCTGTAGGCAAAACCTGCTCTTTTGGCAGTAAAGAAGCTGCTTACAAAAAGCTGGTTTTGCTGCGTGTCCGTTGCTGCGTTTTGATCAGGTACATTTGTCTCTTGTGTATGCAGATAAAGGTTAGTGCATAAAAAAAAATGAAGCAACTTCCTGAGGTTTTTGCACCGAAAATGCAGCAAAATGGGTAAGTGCAAAATATCTGCGTTTTTGCAGTTACCCATTGCTTTCTGTGGATAAAAAAACACTGATAAAAGTGCTGAAAGCAGTGACAGGCTGCAGTTTTAGGGTATGTTTCCACTATCAGGAAACAGTCCGGATTAGCTGCGTGTATGACGCTGTGCGTTGGCGCAGCGTCAAACACGCAGCGTCCAGATGTTACAGCATAGTGGAGGGGATTTCAAGAAATCCCGTCTCCACTATGCTGAAAAACACGCAGGCAGAAGACCTGCGTTTCCGGACATGCGGCGCGTCTTTTCAGACCGCAGCATGTCCTAGTCCCTTGCGGCGACGCTGCGTCGCCGCAAGGGAAATAACACAGGGCTATGCAGCCCTGCGATCATTCCGGATGTGTTCCGGAGGTGTCCTGAACACATCCGGAATGACCGCGCGTTCTCTAGGGGGCGGGGCTTTGGGCAGTGCGGAATTTCCGCTCCGTCCAAAGCGCTGTGGTTCCGGACCGTGGAAACACAGCCTAAAAACACAGCAGTTATCCAATTCGGTCAGGAATAAAAACAACGCGTGCACAGGAGATTTCTGAAATCTCATAGCCTTTGCTGGTACTGGAAAACGCAGCATAAAATTTGCATTTAAAACGCAACGTCTGAACATCGCCTTGTGGGGGTCGTCCACTGGCACCAAACCCCTTACGTAGGAACTTTTTTTTTCTCCCTGAACCATTGATTTAAAACAGCATGATAGAAAAAGAAAATGCACGTCACTTCTCGGATGCCTCTCATGAAGGAAACTTCTCCATAAGCAGACACTGTCATAGAAAGGGCTGCAAAATGTACAAAACATAAATCCAAAACCTGGAGGGAAAATAAAAGTTCCTCAACACTGAGCGTTTCCTAAACTCGTTTTCAAATGCACCGAAAAACTCTCATGTGAACAGAACCTGATGTTCATGTAGGCCTAATAGTGAGGAAGTGTATCACGATGTAACCCGCAACATGGCATTGCCATATATTTGTGCAATGTGAGTGATGTGTATGTGTTGTGTTCAGTCAGTATATGATTGGTGTTCAGCAGTCAGGACGCGGTAACCGTGCGCCGCCATGTCAGGGTATTTTGGCGCCACTAGTTGTGGAGATCGCAGGGCGTGGCCTCCTCCTCAGCGGCGCCTTATAGCGAGTGGGCGGGGCGCGCGGCGGACATCGAGAAGACAAGACCTGTGACAGGAGAGCGGTAATGGCGGCTCTGGGCTGGGGAGGGATAGACTGTATGTGGCCTGCCAGTCGGTATAGGGCTGGGGAGGGACACGCTGTAGGTGACCTGCTGGCCGGTATAGAGCTGGGGAGGGACACACTGTAGGTGACCTGCAGGTCGGTATAGGGCTGGGGAGGGACACACTGTAGGCGGCCTGCTGGTCGGTGTAGG
The DNA here is from genome assembly GCA_033576555.1 of Oophaga sylvatica. NCBI lineage: Eukaryota > Metazoa > Chordata > Amphibia > Anura > Dendrobatidae > Oophaga > Oophaga sylvatica. The sequence continues at coordinate 97,819,210 of JARQOD010000002.1, read as the reverse complement.
GCTGGGGAGGGACACACTGTAAGTGACCTGCTGATCATTATGTGGCTGGGGAGGGACAGTGTAGGTGGCCTGCTGGTCGGTATAGGGCTGGGGAGGGACACACTGTAGGCGGCCTGCTGGTCATTATGGGGCTGGGGAGGGACACACTGTAAGTGGCCTGCTGGTCATTATGTGGCTGGGGAGGGACACACTGTAGGCGGCCTGCTGGTCGTATAGAGCTGGGGAGGGACACACTGTAGGTGACCTGCAGGTCGGTATAGGGCTGGGGAGGGACACACTGTAGGCGGCCTGCTGGTCGGTGTAGGGCTGGGGAGGGACACACTGTAAGTGACCTGCTGATCATTATGTGGCTGGGGAGGGACACAGTGTAGGTGGCCTGCTGGCCGTTATAGAGCTGGGGAGGGACACACTGTAGGTGACCTGCAGGTCGGTATAGGCTGGGGAGGGACACACTGTAGGCGGCCTGCTGGTCGGTATAGGGCTGGGGAGGGACACACTGTAAGTGACCTGCTGATCATTATGTGGCTGGGAGGGACACAGTGTAGGTGGCCTGCTGGTCGGTATAGGGCTGGGGAGGGACACACTGTAGGCGGCCTGCTGGTCTTATGTGGCTGGGGAGGGACAGTGTAGGTGGCCTGCTGGTCGGTATAGGGCTGGGGAGGGACACACTGTAGGCGGCCTGCTGGTCATTATGGGGCTGGGGAGGGACACACTGTAAGTGGCCTGCTGGTCATTATGTGGCTGGGGAGGGACACACTGTAGGCGGCCTGCTGGTCGGTATAGAGCTGGGAGGGACACACTGTAGGTGACCTGCAGGTCGGTATAGGGCTGGGGAGGGACACACTGTAGGCGGCCTGCTGGTCGGTGTAGGGCTGGGAGGGACACACTGTAAGTGACCTGCTGATCATTATGTGGCTGGGGAGGGACACAGTGTAGGTGGCCTGCTGGCCGGTATAGAGCTGGGGAGGGACACACTGTAGGTGACCTGCAGGTCGGTATAGGGCTGGGGAGGGACACACTGTAGGCGGCCTGCTGGTCGTATAGGGCTGGGGAGGGACACACTGTAAGTGACCTGCTGATCATTATGTGGCTGGGGAGGGACACAGTGTAGGTGGCCTGCTGGTCGGTATAGGGCTGGGGAGGGACACACTGTAGGCGGCCTGCTGGTCATTATGTGGCTGGGGAGGGACAGTGTAGGTGGCCTGCTGGTCGGTATAGGGCTGGGGAGGGACACACTGTAGGCGGCCTGCTGGTCATTATGGGGCTGGGGAGGGACACACTGTAAGTGGCCTGCTGGTCATTATGTGGCTGGGGAGGGACACACTGTAGGCGGCCTGCTGGTCGGTATAGAGCTGGGGAGGGACACACTGTAGGTGACCTGCAGGTCGGTATAGGGCTGGGGAGGGACACACTGTAGGCGGCCTGCTGGTCGGTATAGGGCTGGGGAGGGACACACTGTAAGTGACCTGCTGATCATTATGTGGCTGGGGAGGGACACAGTGTAGGTGGCCTGCTGGTCGGTATAGGGCTGGGGAGGGACACACTGTAGGCGGCCTGCTGGTCATTAGTGGCTGGGGAGGGACAGTGTAGGTGGCCTGCTGGTCGGTATAGGGCTGGGGAGGGACACACTGTAGGCGGCCTGCTGGTCATTATGGGGCTGGGGAGGGACACACTGTAAGTGGCCTGCTGGTCATTATGTGGCTGGGGAGGGACACACTCTAGGCGGCCTGCTGGTCGGTATAGGGCTGGGGAGGGGCACACTGTAGACGGCCTGCTGGTCGGTATAGGGCTGGTGAGGGACACACTGTAGGTGGCCTGCTGGTCATTAAGTGGCTGGGGAGGGACACAGTGTGGGCGACCTGCTGGTCGGTATAGGGCTGGGGAGGGACACGCTGTAGGTGACCTGCTGGTCATTAAGTGGCTGGGGAGGGACACAGTGTGGGCGACCTGCTGGTCGGTATAGGGCTGGGGAGGGACACGCTGTAGGTGACCTGCTGGTCGGTATAGGGCTGGGGAGGGACACGCTGTAGGTGACCTGCTGGTCGGTATAGGGCTGGGGAGGGACACGCTGTAGGTGACCTGCTGGTCGGTATAGGGCTGGGGAGGGACACACTGTAGACGGCCTGCTGGTCGGTATAGGGCTGGTGAGTGACACACTGTAGGTGGCCTGCTGGTCATTAGTGGCTGGGGAGGGACACAGTGTGGGCGACCTGCTGGTCGGTATAGGGCTGGGGAGGACACGCTGTAGGTGACCTGCTGGTCATTAAGTGGCTGGGGAGGGACACATTGTAGGTGACCTACTGGTCATTATGGTGCTGGGGAGGGACACATTGTAGGTGACCTACTGGTCATTATGGTGCTGGGGAGGGACACATTGTAGGTGATCTACTGGTCATTATGGGGCTGGGAAGGGACACATTGTAGGTGACCTGCTGGTCGGTATAGTGCTGGGGAGGAACACTGTGTAGGTGGCCTGCTGGTCGGTATAGGGCTGGGGAGGGACACACTGTAGGTGGCCTGCTGGTCGGTATAGGGCTGGGGAGGGACACACTGTAGGTGGCCTGCTGTCGGTATAGGGCTGGGGAGGGACACAGTGTAGGTGACTGCTGGTCGGTATAGGGCTGGGGAGGGACACGCTGTAGGTGGCCTGCTGGTCGGTATAGGGCTGGGGAGGGCACGCTGTAGGTGGCCTGCTGGTCATTATGTGGCTGGGAGGGACACAGTGTAGGCGGCCTGCTGGTCGGTATAGGGCTGGGGAGGGACACATGTAGGTGACCTGCTGGTCGGTATAGGGCTGGGGAGGGACACGCTGTAGGTGGCCTGCTGGTTGGTATAGGGCTGGGGAGGGACACGCTGTAGGTGGCCTGCTGGTTGGTATAGGGCTGGGGAGGAACACAGTGTAGGTGACCTGGTCGGTATAGGGCTGGGGAGGACACACTGTAGGTGGCCTGCTGGTTGGTATAGGGCTGGGGAGGGACACAGTGTAGGTGACCTGCTGGTTTGTATAGGGCTGGGAGGGACACGCTGTAGGTGGCCTGCTGGTCATTATGTGGCTGGGGAGGGACAGTGTAGGTGGCCTGCTGGTCGGTATAGGGCTGGGGAGGGACACGGTGTAGGTGGCCTGCTGGTCATTATGTGGCTGGGGAGGGACACAGTGTCAGTGGCCTACTGGTCAGTATAGGGCTGGGGAGGTGCACCCTGTAGGTGACCTACTGGTCATTATGGTGCTGGGGAGGGACACATTGTAGGTGACCTACTGGTCATTATGGTGCTGGGGAGGGACACATTGTAGGTGACCTACTGGTCATTATGGTGCTGGGGAGGGACACATTGTAGGTGACCTACTGGTCATTATGGGGCTGGGAAGGGACACATTGTAGGTGACCTGCTGGTCGGTATAGTGCTGGGAGGAACACTGTGTAGGTGGCCTGCTGGTCGGTATAGGGCTGGGGAGGGGCACAGTGTAGGTGACCTGCTGGTCGGTATAGGGCTGGGAGGGACATATTGTAGGTGACCTACTGGTCATTATGGGGCTGGGGAGGAACACTAGGTGAACTGCTGGTCATTATGGGTCTGGGGAGGGACACACTAAAGGTGACCTGCTGGTCGGTATAGGGCTGGGGAGGGACACTGTAGGTGGACTGCTGGTCATTATGGGGCTTGGGAGGGACACACTGAAGGTGGCCTGTTGGTCAGTATAGGGCTGGGGAGGGACACTGTAGGTGGACTGCTGGTCATTATGGGGCTGGGGAGGGACACATTGTAGGCGGCCTGCTGGTCAGTATAGTGCTGGGGAGGGACACATTGTAGGCGGCCTGCTGGTCGGTATAGGGTAGTAGAGGGCTGTGTAATTTGATTTCGGACAGCTATATCCCCCATTAATGGTGCCTATGGCTGTTGACAAGGTGTGTTGTATGGACAGAACAGGAGGTCAGTTATTACAGATGCATTCCTCAGTACCTGCCTTCTCCCCATAGAGAAGGATACAGCATTAGATTGTCAGAAAAGTGGCAGCACTCAGCCATCCCTTTAAAGGGAATCTGTCACCCCAATATTGCCATATCAGATAAAGATATGGCTGAATAGTGCGTCCCATAACAAAGCTAACGGTAGGTATCATATATCCTGATACCCCGTTTACATATCAAAATACCTTTGTAAACTACAGTTTTTGCGCTGTCAATCACGGTGTTCAGGTCAGGAGGGCGGTGTTTTCTCTCCCCACCCCCCGCTCCTCGGCATCTGTTGCGTATCGCCATCTGTGAATCCCACAGACTGCGTCCGGCTTCCCACAAATGCGCAATTCAAATTCGGGCCGGCGCATGCGCAGTGTGCTTTGCCTAACAGTGGGCAAAGCAATTAATCAGTACAGCGCATGCGCTACTCTTTCCTTGCCCCGGAAGTCGTCCAAGGCAAGCAGTCATTTCCGCGGCAAGGAAAGAGTAGTGCATGCGCTGTACTGATTATATGCTTTGCCCACTGCACATGCGCCGGGCCGAATTTTAATTGCGCAATTGCGGGAAGCCGAACGCCATCTGTGGGATTCACAGACGGCGATACGAAACTGATGCCGAGGAGTGGGGGGGTGGGTGGGAGAGAGAGAAAACGCCGCCCTCCTGACCTGACCACCGTGATTGACAGCGCAAAAACCAAAGTTTACAAAGGTATTTTGATATGAAAACTGGGGTATCAGGATATGTGATACCTACCATTAGCTGTGGTATGGGACACACTATTCAGCCATATCTTTATCTGATATGGCAATATTGGGGTGACAGATTCACTTTAAAAGCAATCCTTTATTCTGGAGTCACATAAAACAGCAGAGGCAGGAGGGAACGATTTGGACAGAACGTTGGTACGTTCGCAGGTGTGTGCTTCTACGGGTCCTGCGCAAAACGTCCGTCGTCCTGACTTTCTGTACACATCGTTCCCTCCTGCCTCTGCTGTTTTATGTGACTCCAGAATAAAGAATTGCTTTTAAAGGGACGGCGAGTGCTGCCACTTTTCTGACATACTATGGACTTGGTCATTGTTTTTTTCCATGGATGAGCATCCCGGTACCACAGAGCCGGTACATTCAATGCCAAAAGATATCTAACTCCTGCATAACACGGACTCTTTATGCTTGGCTGTGCCAATTCCATTTTTTTTTCTCCTAATAGTGTACAATATTAGATTTCCAATGGTTCATCCTTTTTATGTAGATCAGCCACCCTCAGAGTAGTCTGGCAGCGTTCCCCTCATAGAGGACACAGGGGCTCTCGGGCCGAGCTAGGGGGAGTAATGGAAGCGCTGTAGACTGGACAGACATCTAATGTTTTTGGCGGTCTAGGCTTTGCTTACACTTGTGCTTGGTTATTTCCGTTTATTTTTTTGAGAAACCAAAATGGAAATCATGTGAAAAGGATCCGATGAAGTCTTGTACAAACAGAAGCAGAGTCCCCAGTGATGATAATGGCTTCCATCTGGGTGCTGTTGTGTGACCATCTTTTTAGAACAAAAGAACACGCAGCGAGCAGAACTTTTTGCCTAACATGAATTTCTTTTCTGTTTCTAAGAAATAGAACAAAAAAATGTAATAATCTCAAATATCCTGAGCCACACCGCTAGGGCAGACCAAAACCGCATAATAAAATCTTGAACTACTTTGTCAAATTTTTTTTCCCCTTTGCTAAATTTGGTCTACATAAGCTTTACATACTAATTACTTTTGTAATTTGGTTTACTGCACAATAACCTACACCTCTCACTAAGGCTACGTGCACACGTTCAGGATTTTTTGCGTTTTTTTCCGTGGCAAAAACGCTTAAACGCATGCAGTAAGCATCCTATTATTCAGAATGCATTCTGCAATTTTTGTGCACATGGTGCGTCTTTTTCCACGCAAAAAACGCATCGCGGTAAAAAACGCAGCATGTTCATTATTTTCGCGTTAAATTTGCGTATTTCCCGCTATATTATTGACCTAGAATGTTAAGGAAAAACGCGCAAAAATCGCGGTAAAAACGCGCAAAAAACACAATAAAAACGCATGCAGATTTCCTGGGAATAAGTCTGGTTTTTCTCAGGAAATTTCTGCCAAGATTCCTGAACGTGTGCACATAGCCTAAATGTGTTTTTCTCTCCACGACCACTGTTTTGAGAGGAGTCTCAAACAGGATGTCATAGGAGGCTGGGACCTCACTTCCTTTCTGCAGCATGTATTGTCCCTCCTTGAACAGGATGTCATGGGGCAGCGCTGCAGTTAATTTTTTTTGCATTGCCTCCATCTGAAGATGTTTTGGATCCTGGATGATTGACGCTGTTGGAGACGAGTTCAGCGCCTTTAATCTGCATCTACCGCTGATATAGCTTCTGTGAAAGATATTAGTGTGCTTGTAGCACAGCCCGCAAACACGCTGCCATAGCTTCTTTAACCCCTTTCTGACATCAGACGTAATATTCTGTCCATGTGACCTGGACCTGTTTGATTATGGACGGAATATTATGCGATCGCCCGCGCACACAGGTGGTGTAGAGTTTGCGAGCGATCGCCACTGGGTGTCAGCCGATTCTGACATCGGGCACTTTAACGCCTGAAATGCTGCAATCAGACACAATCGCATCATTTCGGAAGCTGGCAGAGGGCTGACAGCCCCTCTTCCTTTGGATCAGAGATCCTGCGACGTGATGCGGGGTCCCGATCGTTGCCATGGTGACCTGATGTCGTCACGACAGCACCCGGGTCATCAGAGCTAGGAAACTTACTCATCATGCGCAGTGCATGATCAGCAAGTCTGTCAGTGCAGAGCCGACAGCTTCTATTGCATGGTGATGCTGCTTCATTTGTATGGTATAGAAGCGATCAGCCTGCAAAAAATGATAGTCCCATAGTGGGACTAAATAAAAAGTTAGAAAAGGTAAAAAAAAATTTAAATGTAAAAATATATAAAAAAAAAAAATCAATAATAGAATATACAATATATTGAGTTTTGTATCTAAATGTTTGAAGAAAAAATCTAAACAATAAAAGTACACATACTTGGTATCGCAGTGTCCAACTACCCAACCTATAGAACTGTCCCACTAGTTAACCCCTTAATTTAAAAATAACAGGACACCTCTATTCTTGATAACCACCCTTACTGAAGCTGACAGCTGTGTGTTTTGCCTGGCTGGTTATAGAAAATACAGCGGAACCCACACCGGTCTTTTATTTATTTATAGCCCAGGTGGTGGCTGATGAGTAACCCCATCAGCCGCTCCTGCTTTCAATGTTAGCGGCAGCAAGGGTAGTCTGATGAGGGTAATAGTCCCATCAGCCGCCGCCTGCTGTCTCTTAAATGTCATATCGAAGAAATTGTAACACTTATCATGAAGTACAATATATCCAGAGAAAACAATATCAGAAACACCGGGATTCATTGAAGTGTTCCTGAGTTATTACCTCATAAAGGGACAGTGGTTAGAATTGTAAAAATTGGCCCGGTCATTAATGTGCAAACCACCCTCAAGGGTAAAGGGGTTAAAAGATGTCGTAGGGTGGAGATGGAAACAGTGAGTGACAACAGTGCTGTCCCACAGCTTCTAGCCCTGCCCTCAAACACATTTTTTAAAATTTACTTTATAGTTTTTAGTTCCTTTATGGTTAACGTACAATCTGATTTCTTATACTGTGTTCTGTAATACCTCAGTGCACAGAAAAAAAAATTGTCTAGCATAATGCTCAGCCTCTGGATGGGCTTGACAGAAGTACCAAGATGGCAGGGATGGGGTCCTCCTGCAGGTCCCTGGCTGTCATTGTACCCCATCAATGCCCCATAATTGCGTTGTTGGAGGCAAATATGAGACAATGTGCGCATTCCATTAAAACGCTGCTGTCATAATTAATGGTCAGTAGGATTTTCGACCATTGCTGTTACAGATGCCAGTTGTGTAATCTAGCCTGGATCTGACGCGTGTGGATTGATCTCTGGTCATAAGCCTCTTCCACGCGCTGTAACTCTCAACAGTCACATCTTCATGATTTTGCATTAATGTGTTAAATAAAGCACAGGTGGTTTGGTGCCATGCATTGATAATGGACCCCAGTCTTCCGCCTTTGTGCTGTCGCACTATAAGTAGAATTTTATGTTTCTCAGGTTTGGGCAGATATCTATTTTCAGAATTGATTTGGTATGTCCGCAACATGTGCTTTACATAATGCCCTATACTGCTCATGTTTTATATCACATTGACATTGGTTTTCTTTTTGCAGATTGAACCATGGATTACATAACCTGTCCATATAACCCGGAGCACAAAGTCCATGGGACTGAGATGGGGATGCATCTTAGGGACTGTGAGGTAGTTCTCCTTCTTGTTAACTCCATTGTAGGGATGCAGCAAGTTTTAAGACCATTTAGATGGGTTCATAGTCGGGAGAGATGTATATCTAGAATTCTGCTGTAAACAGGTGATGTGTTGCCAGTAACCTGATGTGACTTATGCTGGGGTTACATAGCTGAATCAGACTTTAAGGGAAACCTGTCAGTCAGTGCCTGGACATGGTTACTATCGCCACTTACTATGCTCTGAGTGGTGACTGAAGCCACACGACTATTGCTGTAAGAGCTCACACTTGGAAATGTAAATAAAATCCAATGTACTTGGAAAGTAGGGCAAGTGTCATATAATTTTGAACCTCTCATACCAATGACATGCGTATTCACTGCATTTTTAAAGCCAACCTGTCATAATGATTTTGCTAAGTAAACCACAGGCATTCTCAGGCTGGCGCTGATATATTGATTAAAATGATACCTGCGATGAAGAAATCTGTCTTGTGGTTTAATGTGTTTGCAGTTTTAAGTTGATGAGATTCTCGTTCTGGGGTGGGCCTGTGTTCGGAGCTTTTTTGTGCTCTGGCCTCATTGTCATCTTTAGGGGCTTAAATGACAGGTCACTGAACGTTCAGTAACCTGCCTCCCACTTTAAATACTGCGCCTGCGCGTTTAATACGGTGATGTTAAAAAATTAGCTACAACAAAATGGTGCATGCGCACGAGCGTCTATTGGCAATTAATGTTCTCAATCTGTAGCTCACCAGTGCGGGAGCACGAACAAGAAGAGGAAATTGTTGCCTCTGCCCATAGCAATGCACACTGTATTCTGGTCATCTGAATACAGTGTGCGTGCTTGCACAGATTGAATCGCTTGCCGATAGATGCTACTGCTCATGTGCCACGGCGCCATTTTGTTAGAGCTAGATTTATTTTTTTGAATGTCACAGTATTAAAAGCACATGCACAGTATTTAAAGTAGGGGGCCGGTCACTGCAGGTTCACTGACCAGTCATTTAAGCCCGTAAGGATGATGATGAGGGCAAGCATGAGAATCTCATTATTCTATGCAGTATTTCAAAAAGGAGGTAGGTCACTGAAGGATGAGTGACTTGTCAGGTAAGCCACGGTTGATGAAAAGCTGAACAGAGCACAAAATTCCCCGCCCATGGAGCACAAGAATCTCAACTGAAAACTGTAAATACAGACGAACACCTTCATGCTGCAGTACTTTTTCGTTTTTGCATTTGTTTTTTGCTCCCCTTCTTTCCAGAGCCATAACTTTTTTTTATTTTTCTGTCAATATGGCCATGCGAGGGCTTGTCTTTTGCGTGATGAGTTGTACTTTTGAATGACACCATTGCTTTTACCATATTGTGTACTCAAAAACTGGAGAAATTCCAAGTGGTAAAATTGCAAAAAAAGTAATATTGCACAATTGTTTTTTTTAGATTTTTTATTTTTTTTAACATGTTTGCCAAATGCTAAAACTAAACTGATTCTCCATGTCATTACGAGTTCTTAGATACCAAACATTGTATAGGTTATTTTTTATTTAAATGATGAAAAAAATCCAGTTTGTTAAAAAAAAAACAAAAAAAACAATTGCATCATTTTCCATTTTTCGTGATCTGGGCTGGGTGAGGGCTTATTTTTTGGAAGACATTTTTAATTATACTATTTCGGTGTGGATACGATCTTTTGATCGCCCGTTATTGCATTTTAATGCAATGTTGTGTCGACCAAAAAACGTAATTCTGGCATTTTGACTTTTTTTTTGCGCTACGCCGTTTACCGATCGGATTCTTTTTATAGCTTAATAGATCAGGTGATTCTAAACACGGCAGTACCAAATGTTTTTTTTTTTTTTTTTAAATTTTGAATGGGGGGTGATTTGAAATTTTATATTTTAATAACTTTTTTTTTATTTTCTGTATGCTTCAATAGTCTCCATGAGAGACTAGAAGCTGCAGTTGTCCGATCGCCTCTGCTACACACAGATCGATCGCCTGTGTGTAGCAGAAATGCTCACTTGCTATGAGCGCCTTTAATGTTAAGGATACTGCTACGGAACCCACAGAACAGGCCGTTTTGTTTACTGTTGAGACCAGCTCTTAAGGTCTTTGCCCCTCATAGGGAATTTGATTAGGTTCTTTCCAGCGAATGGGAAAACCAGACAAGCCGCTTCCAAAGAGGGAAGCTCCTCGGCAATCCTATGTCCCTTTGCCCCTGACATCACTGTGAACTGGACCGCTTCTCCGACTGTGGACCCCCCAGTTTCCAGACTGTCCACCAACAGTCATTCCTCTTACGGATGAAGCATCCGTCAAGGACACTAATGACAGGCTCATAGTCCTTTGCAAGCGGCCGTTTCTGCATTGTGCCCTGCTTTTGCCTCCACCTGGGTGGCAAAGTCCTATAGACTGGACACTGCTGGACGCTGCTTCATGTGCTGCTTGGGCGTCTAGCAATATAGCGGCCATCCGAAGGACCATTTGGCTTAAGGCGTGGCAGTCGGACTTATCCTCAAAGAAGTCCCTTACCAACTTGCCTTTTCAGGCTCCAAGCTGGACCAAATTATTAAAGAGGCCATTGGAGGCATGAGCTCTCTCCTTCCCCGCCGTCCTCCTTTAAAGAGTAAGTTTCGGTACTTTTAGCCCCTTCAACGTTTCTCTTCGACTGGATTTCTTCCACCAGAAGAGGCCACTGGCTCGCCAGGATAGGAAAAGGGTTTCCTTTAAATTCTCCTCCGGGCGCTCCAGTAACGTGCAGGGTAGATTCCTCAGGACCAGCGCTGACAAATTTTCCTCCACATGACTTGTCCTGGATCTAAGATTATTGAACAAAGAGTCCATCTTTGTTATTTCAGGATGGAGTCTCTTTGTTCAGTAATTGCTTCCTTGGAACCACAGGAGTTACTGGTTTCCATGGACTTTCTTTTTGTGGTGGGCAGAATCATTTTCAGCTTATCTCCCTGCCTTTCGGGCTCACAACTGCTCCCAGGGTCTTCACAAAGATCATTGCAGCAGTAATGCCTTTTCCCAGGACGTCATCCTGACAGCATTATGGAGGACGCCCTCCTCCTCCTTGCAGGGACAGGAAAAAACACACAAGAGGTTAAAAGGCCCGCTCCTCCCCCTCTACCTCAGTGTTTTCCTGTCCCTGCACGGAGGGACACACAGGAGGCAGAGCGCGTCGGCGCTACTTACGGAGGGCTGGGAGACGGGACGGCGAGGTCGGCACCCGATCCTTGGGGAGCAGCCCGGGCTCGAAACTTCCTGGTAGGGAGTCCCTCAGCCGTAGAGACCAGGCAGCGGACGGCGCCTGGGTTAGAGTCGTTCCTCCCGGTGGGGGGCTCTCGACTCCTGGAATGGACAAGCGCGCTGGTACGCGCTCTCTCGCAGGAGGTAAGGCACTTCCGGGCGGGAGATGAGCAGGAAGCTGGGGCTGAGCAGAGGTGCGTTCCACGTGGAACGCTAAGGTAATAAAATCTACTTCCGGGTCATTTGTCCGGGCGGGTTTTTTGAAAGCAGCTGAGTCTGTCTATTGCCACCAGACAAGCGGTATCCTTCTCTAGAGGGGTGAAGTCTATCCTGCTGTGCAACTATGGAGGAAGGAGCAGTCGAAGGAGGGGTAAGAGCGCGGTGGCGCTACAATCCCTGTGATTACCCAGACTTGTTATCTGATGAGGTCTGGGAAACTTAAGCACTGATTATCCCTAATCTTAAATTTTAGGAGAAGGGATCAGCAACTCCCCAATCTACTGTGGAAAAGTCGGGCAAATCTGTTTCAAAGTCTAATAGATGCCCAGTATGTCATGTGAAATTAGCAAGTTCTTATAAGAAAGCTCTCTGCAAGCCATGTACTTCCAAAATCTTGGAAAGTGAACAAACGTCGCTTCGGGATGAAATGAGAGCATTAATTCGTGAAGAGGTGCAGGCCTCTATAGCTGATATGTCCAAACAACGTCAGTCTAGTCCAAGAAAGCGAGTAAGATGGGAGACGGATCTAGAGGAATCTGATGGGAGTTCTACGGATCAACCTGTGCAGATGGCAGAGGATCCTGGTGAAGAGGGTGAACTTCTTCAGGAATTTCAGGATCAAAATAGGAAATATTTATTTCAGCTTGAGGACACGGATGACCTTGTGAAAGCTGTGAGAGATACCATGCAGATTGAAGAAACTCCGAAACCGCAGTCCAGACAGGACTTAATGTTTGGAGGTCTCACTTTTCAGAGGAAAAGAGTGTTTCCGGTTAGCGATCACATCCGCACTATGATTTTAGATGAATGGAAGGATGCGGAACGGAGACTTGTTCTGAACAAGGATTTCAAAGGACGTCTACCTTTTGATCCAGAGGATATAAGTTTATGGGAGGTTACTCCTAAGATTGATGTCCCAGTGGCGAGAGTAGCCAAAAAGACATCCATTCCTTTTGAAGACTCTTCTAGCCTTCGGGACCCTATGGATAGAAGAGCTGACATTATGTTAAAGAGGGCATGGGAATCCTCATCAGCCCTTATTAAAACCAATATAGCAGCTACGTCGGTAGCTAGATCTATGGCCCTCTGGATAGATCAATTGGAAGATCATCTTTCCAATAAAACGCCTAGAGCAGACATTCTAGCCTCTTTACCTTTGATAAAATCTGCTACGGCTTATCTTGCAGATTCTTCTGCGGAGTCTGTAAGATTCGCTGCAAGAAATAGTTCTCTATCTAATGTGGCTAGAAGAGCTATTTGGCTACGATCTTGGTCGGGGATAATGCATCTAAAACTAGATTATGTTCTATTCCTTTTTCAGGCTCAAAGGTTTTTGGTCCGGCGTTAGTCGAGTTCCTAGAATCCGCCTCCGACAAAAAGAATAGGTTTCCGGAAGAGAAACCAAAACATCCTCAGCCCTTTCATAGAGGTTTTCCCCCTAGACGTCAACCTGACTTCAGGAGTCAGAACAGGTTCTATAGAAGAACGTATAAGGCTCCCTATGGTCAGAACTCAGGGAAAACGTCCTTCGCTTCATCATCTAGGTCCAAAAGACAATGACGCCAGGGTTATCGGGGGAAGGCTCAGATATTTTTCAGAAGCCTGGGCACAGGTTACTGTAAACCAGTGGGTTCTCAGAACCATATCAGAAGGGTACAAAATAGAGCATTTATTTCCACCCCCCGAAAGATATATCTCTCCAACAGTAGTGCAGCTGGACTCTCCCATGTGGGTGGACATCCAGGATATGTTACGCTCAAAAGTCATAGTTCCGGTCCCTCTAGAAGAAATAGGAAGGGGACACTACTCTTCCCTATTTTCTATCCCAAAGCCGTCAGGGGGAACCCGGACCATTATAAATCTAAAACCCCTAAACTCATCTGTCAAATACAAAAGATTTCGAATGGAATCCATTCGCTCAGCAACCCAGCTAATAGACAAAGGGGCAGTCATGTGTACACTCGATTTAAAAAACGCCTATTTTCAGATTCCCATTCACCCTTCTTCTCAGAAGGTTCTAAGATTTGCAGTGAAACTGCCGTCCCAGACCGAACACTTCCAGTTCAGAGGCCTTCCTTTCGGGCTAGCTTCAGCCCCCCGTATTTTTACAAAGCTGGTAGCAGAGGTAGTGGCCTATCTGAGAGGTCAGGGGGTAATAATTATCCCATATCTAGACGACTTCCTTTTGATTGCAGATTCAAAAGAAGTTTTAAAAACCCAGAGAAACAGAACTATTGCAGTCCTAGAATCTCTAGGATGGGTAATCAATTGGGAGAAGTCGGACCTGATTCCAGAATACAGGAAGATTTTTTTGGGAGTTCTATTGGACTCCAAAAGAAGAATATCTGTATTACCCAGAGGAAAACAAGGAGAAGTAATATCCAAGGTCAAAGGACTTTGGAAGCGGCGAACCTCCATAAGAGATGCTATGAAGGTTCTCGGCTTGATGACAGCCTGTATCCAGTGTGTCAGATGGGCGCAATTCCATTCCAGACCTCTGCAGAGACAAATTCTTTCAACATGGGACCGAAATCATATGTCTCTAGACAAGAAAATGCCAATCTCAGTATCAGTGAAGAAATCGTTACTATGGTGGATGCAGCCTGCAAACCTCCAAATAGGTTGTTTATGGACCACCTCTCCCTGCGTAGTGGTTACCACAGACGCCAGCGAGTGGGGTTGGGGTGGCCACATAGAAGAAATTTTTTTTCAGGGCAAGTGGCCCGATTATGTCAGAAAAAGATCTTCCAATTTCCGAGAACTACTGGCAGTTTGGGAGACTCTAAGACGAAACGAGAAGGTATTGGCCGGAAGACATGTCAGAATCTTGTCCGACAATGTCACAACGGTTTCATTCTTAAAGCATCAGGGAGGTCCCAGACACTTTCAACTTCAAAATCTGGCGAACAAGATTTTTTCCTGGGCAGAAAATACAATTCTTTCAGTATCAGCGGTACATCTAGAAGGAGCCCACAACAATCTGGCAGATTATTTAAGCCGGCAGGAAGTTTGTCCAACAGAGTGGGAGCTCAACGAAGACATTTTTCAGGAACTATGTCACTGTTGGGGGACTCCAAATATAGACCTTTTCGCAAGAAGAAAAAATTCGAAGGTTCCCAGATTCTATTCTCTAGACCCGCTAGATTTCCCGGAAGGGATAGATGCGTTCAGCCAAGTTTGGAAAGAACCTCTCTCATATGCCTTTCCACCACTAGCACTCATTCCGGCAGTCCTCAGGAAAATCAGAGAAGACCGGGCAAGAGTAATCCTGGTAGTTCCGTTTTGGCCAAAGAGAAGTTGGTTTCCCCTCCTAGGGAGGATGATGGAGGGAAACCCGATCGAGCTACCACTGAGAAGAAATGTGATTCACCAGGGCCCAGTATACCATCCGAACCCAGAATCTCTACACCTCTCGGCGTGGATCCTGAAAGGGACATCTTAAAAGCAAAAGGCCTCTCAGATCAGGTTATATCCACTATTCAGGCCAGTAGAAAGCCAGTTACTTCGGCCATCTACCTAAAAATCTGGAAGAGGTTCTGTCTGGAGGGCGGCAGATCTAGTATTTTGGAGGGTTCCCCTAACATACCTAAGATCCTAGATTTCTTACAGGCGGGTTTTAACAAAGGGCTAAAACCAAGTACGCTTAAGGTGCAGATTGCGGCACTTAGTTCTTTTCTTGACTTTCCTTTGGCATCTCACCCTTGGATTGTAAGATTTGTAAAAGCTACTCAGAGGTTACGCCCCACAATCAGACAGTTAACTCCCCTCTGGGATTTAAATTTAGTGCTTAGAGCATTATGTAAGGGATCTTATGCTCCTAACCAAGATATGCCTATTTCATTCTGTACTTGGCGAGCGGCCTTTTTGGTAGCCATTACTACGGCCAAAAGGATAGGGGAGATTCAGGCCCTATCAATAAATTACCCATATCTGCAGATCAGAGATGATTGTATAATCTTAAAATTAGACCCAGCCTTCTTACCGAAGGTGGTGTCCAAAGATAATATTAATCAGGAAATTATTTTACCATCTTTCTGTGACAAACCTTCTAATGAGAAGGAGCAAATTCTTCATTCACTTGATGTTAGACAGGCAGTTTTGGACTATTTGGAAGCCACCAAAAATTGGAGATTAGACTCCAACCTCTTTATTTTGTTTGGAGGTAAAAATAAAGGTAAAAAAGCCTCTAAGGCTTCGATAGCCAAATGGATAATTAAGGTCATCTCAGACGCCTATCAGGCAAACGGTTCTAGTCCCCCGGAAGGTCTGAAAGCACACTCTACTAGAGCAATTTCAGCGTCTTGGGCCGAGAGAGCAGGTGCCTCGGTAGACCAAATTTGTAGGGCCGCAACTTGGGCTAAATTTAATACGTTTTGTAGACACTACAGATTAGATGTAATGTCAGGTCAACACACTGCCTTTGGAAGGAAGGTTCTACAGGCAGTTATCCCACCCTGAGGAGGTTCTTTGGTACTCTCCATAATGCTGTCAGGATGACGTCCTGGGAAACTGGTATTACACTTACCGGTAATTATATTTCCAGGAGTCCATCCTGACAGCATGGGTATTTCCCCCCCTTGTTTGATGTTTTCGTATGATGTAATATGATGATATCATTAAAGTGTTATTTCATGAGCCATGTGTGGTACTTGTTAATCACTGAGGTAGAGGGGGAGGAGCGGGCCTTTTAACCTCTTGTGTGTTTTTTTCCTGTCCCTGCAAGGAGGAGGAGGGCGTCCTCCATAATGCTGTCAGGATGGACTCCTGGAAATATAATTACCGGTAAGTGTAATACCAGTTTTTTGCGGATTACAGGTCCATTGCTCTTTCCGTACCTCAATGACATTTTCATCATGGCTGTCTTTTTACCAGGCCCTGGAAAGCCTGTCCATCGTTCTCCAATCCCTGTCTCAAAGGGTGCCGGTCACTCTTTTGGCAGCGGATTGGAATAAGAGGTCTTTATTCGCAGAAGTCATCAATATTCTTACGGACGCCCCGTGGAGGCTCCCAAACAGACAGGATGTTTGGTCCCAAGGGCCGATCTGCCACCAGAATTCTCGGTCGCTTTCCATCCTTTTATAGAAAAACTTTTACCTCTCGTGCTCCGGTCAGTTTTATTTTCTCCAGGGGGTGGCGCACACGGAGTCCCCATATCGATCTCCCGTGGACCCCTGGAGAGCCTTGGGGGGGTTCTTCCGTTTAACCACTTGAGAGGGTTCTTTTTTTGGACGGTGATGTTTCTTGTGGTCATCACCTCCATTGGGCAAGTCTCTGAGTTGACGGCTCTTTCTGGTCTCCTCCATCCACTTTTCTGGTTCTCCACCAGGATTAGGTGACTTTGAGACCTATACCTATACCAGGTTGGTGTCCACTTTTCACCTAAATGAGGATATTATCCTCCCTTTTTTTGTCATTACTGAGGGTGCACATAGAGGTTTTATGGCCTTCAGGGCAATGATAGCTGCTGGAGCCGGACTGCTATTTTGGAGGCATGCTGGGTCAGAACAGAGCACCTTATCCTGGGCTTAAGGCACACTTTACCCAGGCAGTGGGGGCCTCCACCCTGCAATTCTGCTAAGCGGTAACCTGGTCCTCCATCCTTTTTTTCCCTGAAAAGTACAGGGTCCATACCTACGCTTCAGCAGATGCCAGCCTAAGTAGAAGGATCTTGCAGGCGGCAGAAGTTAGTTCTCTGACCTGAGCAGAGTTTTTTTTGTTTGCTCTTCCCTCCCCTTGGACTGCTTTGGGACATTTCATGGTGTCCTGTGTCCCCCAATGAAGCGATAGCGAAAACAGGATTTTTGGTTACCTTTAAAATCTGTTTCTCAGACTTCTTTGGGGGACACAGCACCCTCCCAAGTTTAATAGCTCTGATTAATATTATGTTGTTACTGTTTGAGTTTTATGTTTTCTTTTTTCTTGACGTGTTGCTCCTCGTACTGTTTTCTCACTAATTGATTAACCTATTGCCGGTCGGTGGGGTGTACACTGTTGAGGAGCTAACTTTTCTCTCTCGCTTCATTGGGGGACACCAATACACCATGGGTGTATGCTGCTGCCACTAGGAGGTTGACACTATGCAAAAAAGTTAGCTCCTCCCCAGCAGTATATACCCACCAACCGGAAGGAGACTACTCGGTTTTAGCTTGATGTCAGTAGGAGGTGGACAGGGGCTGCTCTCAGCCCCGTATCTACCTTTAGGTTTTGTTGTTTGTTATTAATGATCTCTATTTTTCAGGTCCAGCTTGTGATTCGGGCAACGGAGTGTAACAGCTCACTCCACTCTCCCCCCTAGAGACCGGGAGCACAGTGTGGGAATGCGTCACCACTGTACCCTCTCGTGTCTACCAGGCAGGACCCCATGCCTCCTAACACTACAAGCGTGTTTGGGGCATCTGCAAGCCGAAGATGCGGACTGGTCCATGCCACCCTCCATAGCCAGTCGCCCAGGGGTGGGAAGACGGAGTGGTACTCTACGGCCACCAGTGGTGACCAGTGGCCCAGATGTCGGCAAGCAATCGTACCCTACGGCTTCCGGTGATGTCCAGTGGCCCTGAGGTCTGCATGCAAGTCCTTCTTCCAGCGCCATTTCTGTGAAGGATTTGTGATCTCCAGAACAGGTATCATGTGACAGTGCAGGGGGCTCCATAAAAAAAAAAAAAAAAAAAAGATTGTATTATCCCCCTTAGAGGTCCCTAGACCAGAGGGTCAGATAGAAAAATAGCGCCGGCACCCTCCAGTCCTGTCCTGGCTCTTTTGGCGCTCCCCGGCTCCAACCGCGCTATCCCCCTCACCCCTGCGGCTTCCCGGCCTAAATTTAGTCCCCGGCTTCTGCTGCGGCATATTACAGAGCCAGGCCGCCCAATCACACGCACTGTAGCTCCGCTCTACCTCTGCCCACTCTGGCCGACCAATCTGCACAGCCCTCTTCTTGTCCCGGCTTCACCGCGTGTCCCCCCTCTTCCCTCCATGTCATCACAGAGCGGGAACTTTGCGCACGCAACAAGCCCCACCCACGAATCGCCACCATCTTCAGCTCCTGCGGCCCTGTCTACTCAACCTGCGGAGGGGGAGTGAATTTTTCTGTTCAGGTCAGTAGACTATACATCTGTCAGACCTAATTTTTCTGCCATATTTACAGGCTGTCTAATATGTCTCCCCTGGAGCCCCCCCCATTGCTCGCAACGACAGTGGTCCCCCTCATGAGTAGGTGACTTCCCTATCAGTCGACAGCTGACCCTTACAAGGTATCTCTTCCTAATCCTACCACTGTCAGCGGGTTACAATTACCTACCTCGGATGCGTCGGTTGTTAACCCCTTGCATAACCAGGGAATGCTGTCTCAGGAAAGCCAGAATTTTTACAAGGCGCAACCGTATTGGTTCACAGCATCATCTCCGTCAGACGCTTCTGAGGCGCTGGAGTCAGACCCACGCTCTTAGATTCAGATCTGAACTCTGCACAGGTCTCCAAACTGCGTGACACGGTGGTTGGTTTATCGCCATCATTATTGAGACTTTTGTCATAAAGGTCTCAGAGATCTCTAACTGAGCAGACTGTGTTAATGAAACTCTTATCATAGAGATTGCAGAGATCTCTAACTGAGCGCACAGTGTTAATGAAACTCTCACCATAGAGGTTTTCAGACATCTCTAACCGCGCAGACTGTGTTTTTCAGGGAAACGAAGCACCTTCCTGTGCCTTTGCCAACCACAGGTCTTCCTTTCCACAGCTCTCTACTCCCTAGACAGGAGCCAGACAAGATCATCTCCAAAGGAAGGGGAGGAAGGAGTACATCTCTTCCCCATCAGTGAGCCAAACGTTCGCTTCGGCGTACTGTTTTTCCTCAACAAAGGAAAAGGCCCTCTCTTAATCCAGCCCTGACCTGGCGCCCAAGACCTGTCCGAACCAAGTCAGGCTACAGATTCATCTCAGCATGACTGTTCGCCCCCACCCAGGGGGTCTCTCGAGGTGGGTGGTCGTCTCCTTCAGTTCCAGGACAGACTGCTATCTGTAGTCGATGACCCCTTAGGTCCAGGACGTCGTCTCCTATGGTTACAAGTTTTCAACTCTCCCTCGTGTTCATTCCCCTTTTTTTTCGAGTCTCATCCACCAAAGAAGGCCTCTCACTCTCATTTTCTTCTAGGCTGTCCACTTCTTTCCCAAGGCGTCTTTATTGTCCTCTTTCCCACACGAGAGCGATTCTCAGGTCTTTATTCAACCTGTCTACTAAACAAATATGGGTTCCTTCAGTATGGATATGTGTGCCTGCATCTTTTCAAGATGGAGCCCCTTTGATCCATGGTAGAATCCTTGGAAACGGAAGACTTCTTATGCTTGAGGGACATTCATCAGGGTCTTCATTTCTAATTCACAGCGCAGCCGATGGGCCTATCCAACGCCACCAGAGTGATGAGGGAAATAATGGCGACAGTAAGGGACATTTTACGCAGCAGGGCATTCTTGTCTTTCCTTAGCTAGAGGACATACCCCTCAAGGTGGCAACACCCTTGGTGGGCCAGGATAGTGTACGGGTCGCCATACACTTTCTCTCCTGTCTGGTCGGGATAGTCTATATTCCCGGTTTCGCTACAACGCCTAGACAATGATTTTCCCACCTAAAGAAAAGTTTCTAGCACTTTTGCGTGTGTTTGGTTTCTCAAGGAATGTCCTAAGCAAGATGATTGCTTCAATGAAGCAGTCCCTTTTGCTCTTTCCTTAACGTGCCTTTTTCATCTCTTCTAACTAAATAGAACAGGTTGCCCTGTTTAATGGATTAATGTCTCAATCCCCCGTGGGTAAAACTGTCCCTCAAATGGTGGGAGTGTTCCCATTCGGTCCATCTCTAGAAGTTCCTTCTGCCCATTCATCGGAAGGTAGTAACGATGGACACCAGCCTTCTTGGTTGGAGAGCAGTATTCAAAGATTGGACAATCCAGGGTCGAGGGTCAACTCAGGAGTCTTCTCCCCCTATCAAGAACCCTTGAATTTTTCCACGGTTTACCGGCTCGAGTCCAGTTCAACAGTGCCACGGCTGTGGACTATGGCAATCATCAAAGGAGAACTTTAAGTCGGGCAGTGATGTCAGAGGTCGCTTGGATCCTGTCTTAGGTTGAACAGAATGTCCCAGCAGTTTCCGTGGTACACATCCTAGGACTAGAAAATTGGCGGCACACTTCTCAGCCAAAAGGGTCACGCCTCAGGTGAATAGTCGCTGACTGTCAGTTTTTCACTGGATCTGACTCAGATGGAGGACCACGGTTGTTGACATCAGGGTGTCCAGACTCAACCACAAGGTTCTTTAGTTTGTGGCCCAATCTCGTGACTTTCTAGCGTTCGGATCCGATGCACTAGCAATACCCTGGACACAGGTCTTCTCCCATTCCTCTTTCCAAACCCTATCGATGATTCCCAAAATAATCAGAAGGATCAAAGCGGAAGCAATTTCTGTCATTCTCATCTCTATGAATTAACCTCGAAGTCCCCGGCGCGCAGAGTTGTTCAACCTTCTGGTGGATATGCTGTGGAGACTTCCGAATCTTCTGTTGCAGGGTCCCCTCTTTCAACAGTTCTCAGTCATTCAATTTGACGGGCATAGCGGTTAAAGCCGCAGTTTTGAAGTTGGCTGAGTTTCCAGATCAGGTTGTACAGACCATGATCAAAGCAAGGAGGCCTTCACCTATCAAATGTACCATATTAACTTCGTACATAGAAGGCTTTTTTCTCGCGGGTGTGAGATTCGTCGGGTGGCTCTGACGGTTTTCACTTCACATCCCTTTTGTCCTTTCTGCAGTTTAATCTGAATTCCAGACTGTCGTTTCTTCTATTAGTAGACAAGTTTCTACCTTTTCTATCCTTTCTAAAGGGAATCTGTCTGTTCGCTGACAGCTTAGATATTCATCAAGGAGTCGTTCACTCCGTTTTCTCCCTACCGACCCTCCTGGGATTTTAATCTAGGGCTCAAGGTCCGACGAGAGTCTGTTTGAACCTTTCATGTTTCTCTCCAAGAAGGTTGTCCCCTTGATTCCCACAATCAGTCGGGTTCCAGAGCTAGCGACGTTTCCTGTCGCTCTCCCTACCTGGTTTTCCTCCAGGACAAGAGGGTCCTAGGTCCTACTCCATCCTGTCTTCCTAACCTAGGTTTCCTTTTTTCACGGACATCGTACTTGCATCCTTTTGGCTGTCTCTCTCTCTGAGAACGGTCTCAACAAACTGGACCTCGTCAGAGCCCTCCGTGCTTTTCTTTTCAAGACTGAACCCTTTTTTTCGGCGTTTAGATTTTCTGTTTATCATCCCAGAGGGCCTATGACAAGGTCTCCCCGTATCCAGGTCTACCTTTGCTCGATGAATCCTTTCCACTGTTCGGGAAGCTTATCAGCTCTGGTGCAGAGCACACCCAGGAGGGATCACGGCACATCCATGTGTTTCGTGAACGCTTCCGGGGCATTTCGCCATCAGGCGTAGGCCGTGCAGCTCTGCAAAGCTGCTACAGGGCCTTTCATTTATACATTTTACGAGTTCTACAATGCTCACACTCCTGCTTCATCAGATACGATTCTTCGAAGAATGGTCCTGAACTCTGCCTTGAGAATGATATTTTTTCCCACCCTTGGGACTGCTTTTGGACGTCCCATTGTTAACTGTGTCCCCCAATGAAGCGAGTGAGAAAACAAGATTTTGGGTATACGCCGTAAAATCTGTTTCTCGGAGCCTTCATTGGGGACACAGCACCCGCCCTTGTTTTCTGTTATCTGTTAAATTCGTGTTATATTCTCTTCTACTGCTTTCTCACTAACTGAGTAGTCTCCTTCCGGTTGGTGGGTATATACTGCTGGGGAGGAGCTAACTCTGTTTTTGCATAGTGTCAGCCTCCTAGTGGCAGTAGCATACACCCATGGTTTCCTGTGTCCCGCAATGAGGGCTCAGAGAAACCATTTTACGGTGAGTAACCAAAAATACTGTACACTATATTGCAACGCCAATGGTGTTGTTCAAAAGCAGAACTTGTACCGCAAAAAAACAAGCCCTCACATATTGACGGAAAAATAAGTAATGACTCTGGGAAGGGGAAAAAAAACGGAACTCAAAAACTGAAAAAGTGTCACGCGGTCTTATGATGTGTACGATGTCAGTAAACTATTCTTAAAAGAACAACACTCTATACAACATATAGATTAGCAACATCAGCATGTAAATATAGAATAGATTTACCTGACACGATATCCGTTGAACTCAGGGTTAATCTTGAGGACTTGATACACTGTCACAGGAAAGAGGAGGACCGGGGGTCTAACCTGACCCTAAACTGGGGTCCTAACTAATCCCTCACCTTGGAGGTACTGATAATGGTTCAGAGGTCCAAGTCTCCAGCCTAACCCTGTCTCCTATCAGTCCCTGAACCCTGTAATCAGTCCTAAGAAGGATACTGATTACCACCAAAGGAATATGGGCTGATCTCTGCTAAATACACAGATTAGACATTAGACAGACTGGAGAAAACACAGACTTGCATACACACTCAAACACAGAAGGAACATAAATGATCTGGGATATTTAACTCTAAGCAAGGTGAGCTTAAAACAACTAAGGAGCTCTTTAACTTAAGTCTATACAGATACAATCCTATCTGTGGTCTGCATGAAGAATTTCACTGGCAACTCCCAACACAGACAACCAGAGATTTAAAGGAAACCAATCAACAAATAATTAATTGCAGCCGGGAGAAACTGCACCCAGTCCCAGAACTGAGCACAGACAGAATTAACTCCCTAACTGCCAAACACAAAGAAACAGCAACTCAGCTGTGAGAAGTCAGAATGTGCAACCGCGACGATCTTCGTGGCAATGCACACATGACAGTACCCCCCCTTCTACGAGGGGCCTCCGGACCCTCAGGGCCAGGTTTGCCCGGGTGAGTTCTGTGGAAGGTCCGCACCAAACGATCTGCGTTAATGTCAGACGCAGGAACCCACGTCCTCTCCTCTGGACCATACCCCTTCCAATGCACCAAGTACTGAAGGGACCGGCGATTCAGACGTGAGTCAATGATCTTTGACACTTGAAACTCCAAGTTACCATTGACCACCACTGGAGGAGGAGGTAGAGGTGATGGTATGACTGGTGCCACGTACCTCTTAAGTAATGACTTGTGGAACACATTGTGGATTTTAAACGTAGGAGGGAGGTCCAGACGAAATGCCACAGGATTAATTATGGAACTGATCCTGTACGGCCCGATGAATCTGGGGCCCAGCTTCCAGGAGGGAACTTTAAGTTTTATATTCCTGGTAGACAACCATACCAGATCGTTCACATTAAGATCTGGACCAGAAACTCTCCTCCTATCAGCCATACGTTTATAACGGTTCCCCATAGCACTCAGATTATTCAATACACCTCTCCACACTGAAGCAAGTGACGACGAGAAACGCTCCTCCTCAGGAACCCCAGAAGGGACCCCCCCATTGAATGTACAAAACTGGGGATGAAAACCATATGCCCCAAAAAACGGGACTTACCAGTGGACTCGCTCCGCCTGTTGTTAAGAGCGAACTCTGCCAGAGGCAAGAAAGAAGACCAGTCCTCCTGGTTCTCTGAGACAAAACACCGAAGATAAGTCTCTAGGCTTTGATTCAGACGCTCTGTCTGACCATTGGTCTGCGGATGAAAGGCCGAGGAAAATGACAATTGCATCCCCCGACGTAAACAAAATGCCCTCCAAAACTTGGACACAAACTGAGACCCCCTATCTGACACCACATCAGAAGGCAACCCATGAAGTCTCACAATCTCCCCAATGAACACCTGCGCCAGAGTTTTAGCATTAGGGAGGGCAGGAAGAGCAATGAAATGTGCCATCTTACTGAACCTGTCAACAACCACCAGTATGACAGTCTTCCCTGACGACTGAGGAAGGTCCGTGATGAAGTCCATAGACAAATGAGTCCATGGACGCTCCGGAAGTTTCAAGGGTAAGAGGGTCCCAGACGGACGGGTATGAGGGGTCTTAGAGCGAGCACAAACCCCACAGGACGCGACAAAAGTTAAAACATCTTTATTAACGTTAGGCCACCAAAACCGGCGAGAAAGGAGATCTAAAGTAGCCTTACTCCCTGGATGTCCTGCTAAAGCAGAATTATGATGTGCCTCAATAACCTTTTGTCTCAACTGATTTGGGACAAACAGTCTCCCTGGAGGTCCTGCAGGGGCGTCCCCCTGAGCCTCTAACACCTCCTCCTCAAGCTCAGAACATACAGCCGACACTACCACCCCCTCCTGAAGGATAGGAATCGGGTCATCCATTTTCCCGGCCCCTGGAAACTGCGAGACAAGGCATCCGCCTTAACATTCTTAGATCCAGGGCGATAAGTGACAACAAAATTAAACCTGGTAAAAAACAACGACCATCGAGCTTGTCTGGAATTCAGACGCTTAGCAGATTCCAAATACAGCAGGTTCTTGTGATCAGTAATGACGGTGACCGGGTGGACTGCCCCCTCCAAAAAGTGACGCCATTCTTCAAAAGCCAACTTAATGGCCAAAAGTTCCCTATTGCCGATATCATAATTCCTTTCGGCGGACGACAATTTTTTAGAAAAGAAAGCGCACGGATGCCATTTACCAGGGGACGGACCCTGGGACAATATTGCACCCACCCCTACGTCAGACGCGTCCACCTCCACAACGAACGGCTGTGATGCATCTGGTTGGATGAGAACGGGTGCCGAAGCAAAACATTTTTTCAAAGAGGAAAAAGCTTGGCAAGCTTTGTCCGACCATTTAGAAAAATCCGTCCCTTTTCTTGTCATGTCAGTGAGAGGTTTGACAACAGATAGAAATTACAAATAAATTTCCGGTAGATTAGCAAACCCCAGAAAACGCTGCAGAGCCTTAAATCCTCTGGCTGATCCCATTCAAGCACTGCTCTCACCTTTTTCAGGGTCCATACGGAAACCGGAGGCTGACACCAAGAAACCCAAAAACTGAAGTTCCTGTACGGCGAATACACACTTTCCAGTTTGGCGTATAGTTTATTGTCTCGCAAGATCTGCAACACCTGTCTCACATGCTCCTGGTGAGACACAAGATCTGGTGAGTAAATTAAAATGTCATCCAAATATACGACCACAAACAGCCCCACCAGATGACGAAAAATGTCATTAACAAAATGTTGGGAACACTGCTGGTGCAGTAGTCAGACCAAAAGCATGACAAGGTTCTCATAATGTCCCTCCGGCGTGTTAAACGCCGGGTTTTCCCACTCATCCCCCCTTTTATCCTAATCAGATTATACGCCCCCCTAGAATCCAATTAGAGAACCATTTGGCGCCAACAATTTGATTGAAGAGATCAGGAATCAAGGGAGTGGATACGGACTCGAACAGTAATCCGATTAAGTTCGCGGAAATCCAAGCAAGGGGCGTAGGCCTCCATTCTTTTTTCTTCACAAAGAAGAACCCCGCGGCCACTGGGGAAGATGAAGGTCTAATATGCCCTTTGGCCAGACTCTCCGAAATATAATCTTTCATAGCCTGCCTCTCAGGACCAGAAAGGTTATATAACCAGCTTTAGTAACTTAGCATCAGGAAGTAAATTAATAGAGCAGTCATACACGCGATGAGAGGCAACTCCCACACCCCCTCCTCAGAGAACACATCCCCAAAGTCCTCCAAAAAAGGAGGCAAAGTACTAGGCACGACCGCACTGATGACTGTGTTCATGCAGTTACTTTTGCAAAACTCCCCCCATTGGCTTTATCTCTGGACTGCCAATTAAATCACAGGGTTATGTTTAACCAACCAAGGAAGTCCCAACACAATAGGAGTAGGAAACCCCCAACCACATAAAAAGACAATATTTTCCCTATGTATTCCCCCCACCCGAAGGTCAATGTCATGAACCTCATGAACAAAGCTACCTTGGCCGAGAGGCCTGGCGTCAATGGAGAATATAGGGATCGGTTTGAACCAATACACTCAATGCATACCTGAGCCTGAGCAAACTGAGCGTCAACCAGATTAGCCCCGGACCCACTATCAAGAAGAACAAAAATCTCTCCACTCTCGTACCAACCACCACCTCCAAACTGGTACAAGGAACTGAGAAGAACTAGCGGACGAAATACATACTCCCAGGTTTGTCGTCCACCACACAACCTGGGATTAAACAGTTTTTCCGGCGACTTTTGCTCAACAAGGCACGGGATGGCCCATCCCCCAACAAAATGTTCCCTTTTTTCCCGCAGAAGAAACACCTTCTAGTCCTGCGGCGTACCGCCAATCCCCCCTACGAAATGATGTCCCTCCCAACTGCATAGGCTCCTCCGAACAGACAAGGGAACCCAAATAAGGGACTTTAGTATAGGTGGAGTAACAACAGGGGCGGAGTTACCTCGCACCTCTCCCGAGCCGTCTATCAGTACGGATAGCTAGGGCCATTTGCAGCCTCCAGTGATGGAGGAGAATCATACTGAGCCAAAACGTCCTTTATTTGTCAGAAAGCCCATGACAAAACTGGCTTCTAAGAGCTGGGTCATTCCACTGAGTATCTGTGGCCCATCTACGGAACTCAGAAGCAAATTCCTCCGCCGGACGATCTCCCTGCTGTATCTTACGTAATTTTTGTCTCAGCAAGAGAGACCCGATCTGGGTCATCATATACCAAACCCAGGGGAGTAAAAAATCGATCTACTGACTGTAGAGCCGGGGACCCGAGAAAGGGAGAAGGCCCAGGATTGAGGGGCCCCTTGTAGGAGCGAGACAACAACTCCCACTCTCTGCTCCTCACCTCCCTGATGATCGAGGGCCCAAGCCGAAAATACAATTTACAATGCTTCCCTGAAGGTAAAAAATTTGTCTCGCCCACCAGTGAACCTGTCCGGGAGAGCTACTTTAGGTTCAAATCTGGTTTGCTCCGAGGAGAAAAAACTTTGGACTTAATGTCCGTCAGCTCCATGGATAATCCCTGCAACTGCAGAGCCAGCTGGGCTCTGGATCCATGGCAACTGGGAATAATTTTATAGGCCAGTGAAAATGTCACGCGGGCTTATGATATGTGTACGATGTCAGTAAAACTATTCTTAAAAGAACAACACTCTATACAACATATAGATTAGCAACATCAGCATGTAAAATAGAATAGATTTACCTGACACATATCCGTTGAACTCAGGGTTAATCTTGGGACTTGATACACTGTCACAGGAAAGAGGAGGACCGGGGGTCTAACCTGACCCTAAACTGGGTCCAAAATAATCCCTCACCTTGGAGGTACTGATAATGGTCAGAGGTCCAAGTCCCAGCCAACCCTGTCTCCTATCAGTCCCTGAACCCTGTAATCAGTCCTAAGAAGGATACTATTACCACCAAAGGAATATGGGCTGATCTCTGCTAAATACACAGATTAGACATATTAGACAGACTGGAGAAAACCAGACTTGCATACACACTCAAACACAGAAGGAACATAAATGATCTGGGATATTAACTCTAAGCAAGGTGAGCTTAAAACAACTAAGGAGCTCTTTAACTTAAGTCTATACAAATACAATCCTATCTGTGGTCTGCATGAAGAATTTCACTGGCAACTCCCAACACAGACAACCAAGATTTAAAGGAAACCAATCAACAAATAATTAATTGCAGCCGGGAGAAACTGCAACCCATCCCAGAACGAGCACAAAACAGAATTAACTCCCTAACTGCCAAACACAAAGAAACAGCAACTCACTGTGAGAAGTCAGAATGTGCAACCGCGACGATCTTCGTGGCAATGCACACATGACAAAAAGCCAAGGTGGTGAAGGGGGTTAATACCCAGGGAAAAATAAAAACTTGTCCTCACCTTTCCGCAAATAATCCCTATGTGATGCTGTCCTACAAAGAACCTCATTTCTGCTACATCCGGATTTTTTTGTTGAGTGGCGGCATGAGACGACTGCTCAGCAACCAGCTGAAGCACACTGAAACAGCACCGTGAGAACGCTCCTACAGTGTCTAGTTTTTGAGTAAGGTCACTGGAGTTCATAGCCAAAAAATTCTCTTGATGTGAAGGGTTGATTCAGTAAGGTGACAGGGTTAATCCGCTATGAACTCCGATAACCTTACTCAACGTCAGTGCTAATACTGTAGGAGAGTAATCGTGCTGCTGGCTTGCTGAGCGGTTTCCTCATGCCATTGCTCCCAACCATCTGGATGTAGCAGAGCTGGGGTTCTTCGTGGGACGGCATCACGTGGGGATTATATGCAGACAGGTTATAACTTTGTTTATTTTTCCTTCGCCTCATTGGGGACACACGACCATGGGTGTTATCTGCTGCCACTAGAGGACACTAAGCAAACATATAATAAAGGATTAACTCTTCCTCCGCAGTATACACCCTCTGCTGGCTCTCATCGTGAACCAGTTCTTGCTTAGTGTCTTTAGGAGGCACTAGGGTCTGATTTCAGACCCCGACTTTTGTTATCTTTTAATTTATTTTTTTAATTTTCTCACGAAAAAGAGGGCGACGGGGCCTTTCAGGGACCCGATCTCACAAAAAACTTCAACAGGCGCAACGTGGAGCGTCATCTCCCGACCCCCTCCTGCAACCTGCCCTCGGCCTGGGCTCTTAGGGGCGACGGATCCTTCAATGGGTCTGCTCTCCCCACACCAACAAGGGACGGGCACGTGGGGTGTCACCCCCACTACCTCCTTCCGGAGCCAACCCGCAACATGGGACAAGAATCCCCTCTTTTTACTCAGCGCACGCAATTTTTTTTCTCTACCCCTCCCTACCAAAGGGATGGTAGATTGAGACAGTGGCTGTGCCAGGGAGTAAATAACCCATCTCCACCCCCCCTATCAAGGGGTTGTTGGATTGAGGATTACAGTGTGGCTAATGCTCTGTTTTACTACGATGGGACGACTCCGCTGCATTGTGAGTACTTGGACCCCTGGGTCCTGCCCGGGTCCGTGCCACCTTCAGCATCAGTCTACTAGTGCTGCAGCCGCCGCTGCCTCCATACCGCGGCGTTCTCAGGCTGCCGCGGCCTTCCTTTCAATTCCGGCCAACCGCTGTGGCCCTCCTTATATGGCCGCGACCAGCTTTCCTACTACCCGCGGCCGTCACGGACGTTGACCGCTGCAGCGTCTCTAGCGCCGCGGCTGTAGTGTCGCTGCGGCCTTTAACTTAGCCCCCGCCTTCTGTAGGCAGTTAGGCCCAACTCCGCCTATGTCCTTGCCTGGTCCGCCCTTTTTGGCCGATCTCGCCCCTTCTCCAGCACATTATGGCCGGGCCTGTACAGAGTGGGGCGGGGACAGCACTGCATATTGGCTTTGCTCCGCCCGCTGTCTCCCACCCCCTTCCCACCTCCTTGTTTTTATGCCCACCGGTTCTGGCCGCTTCTCGCAGCTCACGAGAAGCGCCAATTCTACTGTCAGACCCCACTTCCTGGTGCATCTTTCACAGGAAGTTTGTGGGAACGCCATTTTCCCGCTCCGTGTGCAAGCACTTCTCCGGGTAAAATAGCCACAATAAGGCAGGTACACTCTGCTTATCTTCGCTGCAGGCATTAACCCCTCAGCCGCAGCCATTAACCCTCCGCTGCAGGCATCATCCTCTCAGCTGCGCTCACTCTGCTGACCATACGGCATGCAATGCTGGCATCCCTTTTCAGCAGCTCGTCGCAGATTCCTTAAGAAAAAAATTGCATTATTCTCAATCAAAGGCTAAATAAAGAAAGCAGATATAAGACGCACAAGGTGAATATGCCTTCATGTATCGCATGCAACGTTTCCCTACCACGAAACATCCCACTCTGTGCGGACTGTGAAGCCTCAAGAGCCTCCCGCTACTGTGGAGCAAAGCGATGCTAGTCCCCGAGTGGGCTGCTTTCTTTGGCGCAATCTGTGGCTTCTCTTGCAAAGGCCATAGAATCCTTTCATGCTTCCCGGGCCAAGGCGTCCCCTTAACCCCCTGTAGCGGGTCGTTCAGCCACCCCAAGAGTTTCCCGCTGACAATGGTCGAGCGGCGACAGAAGGTACGCATCCTTCTAGGAAAACGTCCCCAGGACACGTCCTCACTGAACTCCGAGGTTTCAGCATCTGCCGCTCCGCGTCTCACTCCCCTTCTCCAAGGGTTGGCAGTGAGCATGACTCAGAATGCGAGTCTGATGTGGCCCCAGACCCTAACTCCCCTGAGTCCCAGGAGTCTATAGATTCGCTCATAGAAGCGGTTTAATCACATTCGGAAATAGACGAAGAGCCCGGTACTAATCCAGACCAGCCGGTGTCTTTTAAGCGAACAAAACGGCCACATAGTTTTTCGCTAACCATCCTGAGTTTACTGACATCCTTAAGATGCATAGAAGTCGCCCAGAAAGCGATTCTCAGGTCTAAAGCCGCTAGAAGCACGGTACCATTTTGCATCTACTCTGAGACAGGAGTGGACTGAATCCCCTGCAGTAGATCCCGCCCTATTTCAAGACTCGCTTCAAAAACCCTTCTGCTCGACGGATGGATCTTCCATTAAAATCCCACTGATCGGCAGATTGACAGCATGGCCAAGTCAGTCTTCGAGGCTGCTGAGCCGCCTTATTCCCTACATTCGCCACCACGTGGGTAGCTAGAGCTATGGTAGCCTGGGCAGAGGCCATAGTGAAACCCAGAGGGAAAATAGCCTGCTATCCAGGTGACTAGTCTCGCCTATCTGATGCCCAGGCAGGAGATTACATAGTTCATGCTTCCCTGGATGCAGCTAATTGTGCCGCACTTGCAGCCGCCAACGCTGTTACCATCAGAAGAGCATTGTGGCTATGTGAATGTTGAGCGATTCTGCGTTCGAAGAAATCCTTGAATTCCATCCCCTATCAAGCTGGCGTTTGTTTGGAGATAAACTTGATCAGATTACCTCGGATGCTACTGGGGGAAAGCAAATTTCCCCAACGTAGGCAGAATCGACCCTTTCGGAGCCAATTTCCAGACTCCCTTCCGCCCTTTTTCCGCAATACCACAGGCTGGTCATCCTCAACCACTTCTGCTAGTGCATCACGCCCCCACGCAGGGGCAGAGGTTTTGCACCCCTTCATTTAGACCTTCTAACTCCTGGAGAAACAGATCCCTCGCTCCAGACCCAAGAACGGCCCTTCCTGCAAATTCTCTTCTCAATGACTTTGCCGTGCTTGAAGACACAGGCAAGGTAGGCGGCCGCCTGTCTTTGTTTCGCCAAGTCTGGCTGATGGTCATTCACGACCGATGGGTCAGAGATCTCATGTCTTCCGGATACAAATCGAGTTCTTGTCTCCTCTTCCAACGCGCTTCTTTTCAGTCCCGTCTCCAAAATCCAAGGCCTTGCAGCTCCCTTTTACCAGGCTATATATGCGCTCCGCAACAACGCCGTCATTGTTTCGATTCCTCCCACAAAAGTTCAAGGGTTTTTTAAACTCAAACCTTTCGTGGTTCCAAAGAAGGACGAACCATGGTCCAATCCTAGACCTAAAACTCTGAACAAATTTGGCACGGGGCGCCACTTTAGGATGGAGTCCCTCTGTTCTGTCAATCGCCCTCTGGAAAAAGTGGAATACCTTGCGTCAATCGACATCAAGGACGCATATCTCCACATTCCAATCTTCGAAATCATCAGATTCCTACGCTTTGCGTTGAGACGAACATTTTCAATTCACTGCTCTGCCATTTCGGCCTGCCACAGCCCCCAGAGTATTCACAAAGGTCATGGCTGCCGTCATGTCTATTCTACACTCTCGGGTGTGGTGGTTCTACCTAACCTGGACGATCTTCTCGTCAAGGGTCCATCCTATCGGCTTGTGCGGGAAAGCATCAGTTTCGCCGTCGACACTGTCCCGCCTAGTTGGCTAGTAAATCTGGGAAAATCTACCCCATCCCATCCCGGCAAATTCCTTTTCTGGGATGATCTTAGACACTTCCCGACGGTTGGTAATTCTCCCCCGGACAAGATCTCCTCTCTAACTCGAGCAACCCAATCTCTATCTCTGGCCCATCCTCATTCCCTTCTTTCGCCATACAGGTCCTGGGAAAAATGTGGCATCCATCGAGGCAGTACCATTGCCCAATTTGACCCATGTCCCTCCAACAGGCCTTGATCTCAGCCTGGGACAAGAAACCAACCTCATTGGGTCGCCGTTTTCCTCCTGGCATCCAGAATCAAACGGTCTCTCAGGTGATGGGCTGCAACGTCGTCATTGGATCAGGGAGGTCTTTCCTCCCTGTACACTGGCTGTAGTGACCACCCATGCCAGCCTACTCGATGGGGTGCGATCTTTCGTCACCACACGGCTCGGGACGTTGGTCTTTTGAAGGAAGCCAAACTTCCCATCAATATTCTCGGAATCCGAGCAATAAGGCTGGCTTTTTCATCACTTCCATCATCTTTTTGGCCGGACGTCCCATCCGATCCAGTCAGACCGCCACGGCGTGGTGTACATAATCGCCAAGGAGGCACGCAAAAGCAGAAAAAGCGATGATCAAAGAACGCACATTTTGCAGTGGCCGAGACAAATCACTCGCTCATCTCGCAGTTCATATTCCGGGAGTAGAGAATTGGAAGGCGGATTTTCTCAGTCACCAATTTTAGCCTCAGGAGAGTGGAATCTTCACCCGGAAGTCTTTCAACAAATTTGCCAGCGCCGGGGCACTCCACCTCATGGCCTCCAGCTGAACGCCAAGGTCCCGGCATTTGTAGCCCGATCCCGCGATCCTTCAGACATCGGCTCGGACGCTCTAGTACTTCCATGGGGCCAGTTTCGCTCCCTTATATCTTTCCCCACTTCCGCTGATCCCAAGATTATCCAGAAGATCAAAGCGGAAGGCATTCCGGTGATCCTTGTCGCCCCGATGGCCACGCCGAGCTTGGTATGCGGAGTTAGTACATCTACTCGCCGACGGCCCCTGCGGTTACCGGATCGGCTGGATTTACTAATCCCAGGGACCCAATTGCCACCAGAACTCAAGAGTACTGAGTTTAATGGCCTGGCCATTGAATCCTGGATCCTAAGCCGAGCAGGTTTCTCGGTCCAGTGGCATCTACCATGTCAACGCTAGGAAGCCTGTATCCATGGCATCTACCATCGCATTTGGAAAAACTTTTTTCTCATGGTGCAAAGATAAGGGTCGTTCCCCGTTGGTGTTTTCCATTCCCTGCATTCTGGAATTTCTTCAAGCAGGATTGGATTAGGGTCTAGCATTGGCCTCTCTTAAAGGCCAGATCTCCGCTCTATCCGTTCTTTTTCAGCGACGGATAGCTTCCAAGCTACAGGTCAAGACTCTCATCAGGAAGTTTCGCATCTTGTTCCTCCTTACAAGATGCCCTTGGGACCTTAACTTGGTCCTCAGCGCTCTACAAGAGACCCCCTTTCGAGCCGTACAGGAGTTCTTTCTCTCCTCCTCTAGAAAAATGCCTTTCTTTGTGGCAATAACATCCATCAGAACGGGTCTCGGAACTGGCAGCTTTTTCGTGCAAACCTCCTTTCGATTTTTTCACCAAACAAGGTGGGGCTCAGAACATCCCCGTCTTCTTGCCTAAAGTCATCTCTGCTTTTACCTGAAAGAAGACATGTTCTCCCTTGTTCTGTCCGGCTCCAGTTCATCGTACTTGAGAAAGCTCTTCACACTTTGGACTTGGTGAGAGCTCTCAAAATACTTTCCAAACAGCACTTTCGCAAATCGATGCCCTTTTTGGCTTTGGAGGACACAGGAAAGGTTTCCTGCCCTAAGGCCACAATACCAGATGGATTCTTCAACAATCCAGAATCTTACCGTGCAAAAGGTCACCTATCCCGGCGGGGTTAAGGCACCTCTACTTGGTCAGGGGGGCTTCTTGGGCCATTCGGCCCAAGCTTCCGCACAGCAAGTGTGCAAACGCGACTTGGCCAGCCTTCACACTTTGTTAAGCAATTACAAATTCATACTCAAGTTTCTTCAGATGCGGGGCCCCCGGCAACAGATTTGCAGTCACATTTCGCACGAGGTTCCTTCAATCCCTTATTCCTTAACATTGGGGGGCGCGAGGTTTTTCACAGTTGTGATTTTTTCCCACCAAGGGACTGCTTTAGGACGTCCCATGGTCGGGCCCCCAATGAGGCAAGGAGAAACAGGATTTTTTTTGTACCAAATGTAAAATCCTTTACCCAAGCCACTCATTGGGGGGGACAGCACCCACCCTGTTGCCTATTGGGTTGTACTCTTTTTTTTTTGACTATTGCAATTCGTTTTGTAATTCTTTTTGTGACTCCTACGTTTTGGCTCCGAACTGGGGTTTACGAGAGACCAGCAGAGGGTGTAACTGCGGGGGAGGGGTTAATTCTTTATTATATTTTACTTTTGTCCTCCTATGGCACACATAACACCCATGGGCGTGTGCCCCAAGGTGGCCGGAGAAAAGGTTTTACGGTGAGTCACCAAAAATCCCCGTTTTTCCTTGGGTATAAATGGAAAAGGGTCG
The DNA here is from genome assembly GCA_033576555.1 of Oophaga sylvatica. Lineage (NCBI taxonomy): Eukaryota > Metazoa > Chordata > Amphibia > Anura > Dendrobatidae > Oophaga > Oophaga sylvatica. The sequence continues at coordinate 97,783,970 of JARQOD010000002.1, read as the reverse complement.
GGGTTTTAATGAATAAAGGGCTTTTTGTGCTTTTTCAATTAAAGGGCTTTATTTGGCTACTTTATAATAAACCCCATTTCTAACCCCATCAAATGTAAAGACTCCTCTTCCATTACTAAAACCCGTGGA
>JARQOD010000002.1:97708489-97783741 GCA_033576555.1 Oophaga sylvatica | reverse complement strand
CCCTCCTTATATGGCCGCGACCAGCTTTCCTACTACCGCGGCCGTCACGGACGTGACCGCTGCAGCGTCTCTAGCGCCGCGGCTGTAGTGTCGCTGCGGCCTTTAACTTAGCCCCCGCCTTCTGTAGGCAGTTAGGCCCAACTCCGCCTATGTCCTTGCCTGGTCCGCCCTTTTTGGCCGATCTCGCCCCTTCTCCAGCACTTATGGCCGGGCCTGTACAGAGTGGGGCGGGGACAGCACTGCATATTGGCTTTGCTCCGCCCGCTGTCTCCCACCCCCTTCCCACCTCCTTGTTTATGCCCACCGGTTCTGGCGCTTCTCGCAGCTCACGAGAAGCGCCAATTCTACTGTCAGACCCCACTTCCTGGTGCATCTTTCACAGGAAGTTTGTGGGGAACGCCATTTTCCCGCTCCGTGGTGCAAGCACTTCTCCGGGTAAAATAGCCACAATAAGGCAGGTACACTCTGCTTATCTTCGCTGCAGGCATTAACCCCTCAGCCGCAGCCATTAACCTCTCCGCTGCAGGCATCATCCTCTCAGCTGCGCTCACTCTGCTGACCATACGGCATGCAATGCTGGCATCCCTTTTCAGCAGCTCGTCGCAGATTCCTTAAGAAAAAAATTGCATTATGTCTCAATCAAAGGCTAATAAGAAAGCAGATATAAGACGCACAAGGTGATATATGCCTCATGTATCGCATGCAACGTTTCCCTACCACGGAAACATCCCACTCTGTGCGGACTGTGAAGCCTCAAGAGCCTCCCGCTACTGTGGAGCAAAGCGATGCTAGTCCCCGAGTGGGCTGCTTCTTTGGCGCAATCTGTGGCTTCTCTTGCAAAGGCCATAGAATCCTTTCATGCTTCCGCCGGCCAAGGCGTCCCCTTACCCCCTGTAGCGGGTCGTTCAGCCACACAAGAGTTTCCCGCTGACAATGGTCGAGCGGCGACAGAAGGTACGCATCCTTCTAGGAAACGTCCCCAGGACACGTCCTCACTGAACTCCGAGGTTTCAGCATCTGCCAGCTCCGCGTCTCACTCCCCTTCTCCAAGGGTTGGCAGTGAGCATGACTCAGAATGCGAGTCTGATGTGGCCCCAGACCCTAACTCCCCTGAGTCCCAGGAGTCTATAGATTCGCTCATAGAAGCGGTTAATCACATTCTGGAAATAGACGAAGAGCCCGGTACTAATCCAGACCAGCCGGTGTCTTTTAAGCGAACAAAACGGCCACATAGGTTTTTCGCTAACCATCCTGAGTTTACTGACATCCTTAAGATGCATAGAAGTCGCCCAGATAAGCGATTCTCAGGTCTAAAGCCGCTAGAAGCACGGTACCTTTTGCATCTACTCTGAGACAGGAGTGGACTGAATCCCCTGCAGTAGATCCGCCTATTTCAAGACTCGCTTCAAAAACCCTTCTGTCTCTGACGGATGGATCTTCCATTAAAAATCCCACTGATCGGCAGATTGACAGCATGGCCAAGTCAGTCTTCGAGGCTGCTGGAGCCGCCTTATTCCCTACATTCGCCACCACGTGGGTAGCTAGAGCTATGGTAGCCTGGGCAGAGGCCATAGTGAAACCCAGTAGGAATAATAGCCTGCTATCCGAGGTGACTAGTCTCGCCTATCTGATTGCCCAGGCAGGAGATTACATAGTTCATGCTTCCCTGGATGCAGCTAATTGTGCCGCACTTGCAGCCGCCAACGCTGTTACCATCAGAAGAGCATTGTGGCTATGTGAATGTTGAGCGGATTCTGCGTCGAAGAAATCCTTGAATTCCATCCCCTATCAAGCTGGGCGTTTGTTTGGAGATAAACTTGATCAGATTACCTCGGATGCTACTGGGGGGGAAAGCAAATTTCTCCCTCAACGTAGGCAGAATCGACCCTTTCGGAGCCAATTTCAGACTCCCTTCCGCCCTTTTCGCAATACCACAGGCTGGTCATCCTCAACCACTTCTGCTAGTGCATCACGTCCCCCACGCAGGGGCAGAGGTTTGCACCCTTCATTTAGACCTTCTAACTCCTGGAGAAACAGATCTCCTCGCTCCAGACCCAAGAACGGCCCTTCCTGCAAATTCTCTTCTCAATGACTTTGCCGTGTCTGGAAGACACAGGCAAGGTAGGCGGCCGCCTGTCTTTGTTTCGCCAAGTCTGGCTGATGGTCATTCACGACCGATGGGTCAGAGATCTCATGTCTTCCGGATACAAAATCGAGTTCTTGTCTCCTCTTCCAACGCGCTTCTTTCAGTCCCGTCTTCCAAAATCCAAGGCGCTTGCAGCTCCCTTTTACCAGGCTATATATGCGCTCCGCAACAACGCCGTCATTGTTTCGATTCCTCCCACGGAAAAGTTCAAGGGTTTTTACTCAAACCTGTTCGTGGTTCCAAAGAAGGACGGAACCATGTGTCCAATCCTAGACCTAAAACTGCTGAACAAATTTGGCACGGTGCGCCACTTTAGGATGGAGTCCCTCTGTTCTGTCATCGCCTCTCTGGAAAAAGTGGAATACCTTGCGTCAATCGACATCAAGGACGCATATCTCCACATTCCAATCTTCGAAAATCATCAGATTCCTACGCTTTGCGGTTGGAGACGAACATTTTCAATTCACTGCTCTGCCATTCGGCCTGGCCACAGCCCCCAGAGTATTCACAAAGGTCATGGCTGCCGTCATGTCTATTCTACACTCTCGGGGTGTGGTGGTTCTACCTAACCTGGACGATCTTCTCGTCAAGGGTCCATCCTATCGGGCTTGTGCGGAAAGCATCAGTTTCGCCGTCGACACTCTGTCCCGCCTAGGTTGGCTAGTAAATCTGGAGAAATCTACCCCAGTCCCATCCCGGCAAATTCCTTTTCTGGGGATGATCTTAGACACTTCCCGACGGTTGGTAATTCTCCCTCCGGACAAGATCTCCTCTCTAACTCGAGCAGCCCAATCTCTATCTCTGGCCCATCCTCATTCCCTTCGGTTCGCCATACAGGTCCTGGGAAAAATGGTGGCATCCATCGAGGCAGTACCATTTGCCCAATTTGACCCATGTCCTCTCCAACAGGCCTTGATCTCAGCCTGGGACAAGAATCCAACCTCATTGGGTCGCCGTTTTCTCCTGGCATCCAGAATCAAACGGTCTCTCAGGTGATGGGCTGCAACGTCGTCATTGGATCAGGGAAGGTCTTTCCTCCCTGTACACTGGCTGGTAGTGACCACCCATGCCAGCCTACTCGGATGGTGTGCGATCTTTCGTCACCACACGGCTCGGGACGTTGGTCTTTGAAGGAAGCCAAACTTCCCATCAATATTCTCGGAATCCGAGCAATAAGGCTGGCTTTTCATCACTTCCATCATCTTTTGGCCGGACGTCCCATCCGGATCCAGTCAGACCGCCACGGCTGTGGTGTACATAAATCGCCAAGGAGGCACGCAAAGCAGAAAAGCGATGATCAAAGTAACGCACATTTTGCAGTGGGCCGAGACAAATCACTCGCTCATCTCGGCAGTTCATATTCCGGGAGTAGAGAATTGGAAGGCGGATTTTCTCAGTCACCAATTTTAGCCTCAGGAGAGTGGAATCTTCACCCGGAAGTCTTTCATCAAATTTGCCAGCGCCGGGGCACTCCACCTCATGGCCTCCAGGCTGAACGCCAAGGTCCCGGCATTTGTAGCCCGATCCCGCGATCCGTCAGACATCGGCTCGGACGCTCTAGTACTTCCATGGGGCCAGTTTCGTCTCCCTTATATCTTTCCTCCACTTCCGCTGATCCCAAGAGTTATCCAGAAGATCAAAGCGGAAGGCATTCCGGTGATCCTTGTCGCTCCCGACTGGCCACGCCGAGCTTGGTATGCGGAGTTAGTACATCTACTCGCCGACGTCCCCTGGCGGTTACCGGATCGGCTGGATTTACTATCCCAGGGACCCATTTGCCACCAGAACTCAAGAGTACTGAGTTTAATGGCCTGGCCATTGAATCCTGGATCCTAAGCCGAGCAGGTTTCTCGGGTCCAGTGGCATCTACCATGATCAACGCTAGGAAGCCTGTATCCATGGGCATCTACCATCGCATTTGGAAAACTTTTTTCTCATGGTGCAAAGATAAGGGTCGTTCCCCGTTGGTGTTTTCCATTCCCTGCATTCTGGAATTTCTTCAAGCAGGATTGGATTCGGGTCTAGCATTGGCCTCTCTTAAAGGCCAGATCTCCGCTCTATCCGTTCTTTTTCAGCGACGGATAGCTTCCAAGCTACAGGTCAAGACTCTCATGCAGGAAGTTTCGCATCTTGTTCCTCCTTACAAGATGCCCTTGGGACCTTAACTTGGTCCTCAGCGCTCTACAAGAGACCCCTTTCGAGCCGTTACAGGAGGTTTCTTTCTCTCTCCTCTTAGAAAATTGCCTTTCTTGTGGCAATAACATCCATCAGACGGGTCTCGGAACTGGCAGCTTTGTCGTGCAAACCTCCGTTTCTGATTTTTCACCAAGACAAGGTGGTGCTCAGAACATCCCCGTCTTTCTTGCCTAAAGTCATCTCTGCTTTTCACCTGAATGAAGACATAGTTCTGCCCTTGTTCTGTCCGGCTCCAGTTCATCGTACTGAGAAAGCTCTTCACACTTTGGACTTGGTGAGGCTCTCAGAAGATACATTTCCAGAACAGCATCTTTTCGCAAATCTGATGCCCTTTTTGTGCTTCTGGAGGGACACAGGAAAGGTTTGCCTGCCTCTAAGGCCACAATAGCCAGATGGATTCTTTCAACAATCCAAGAATCTTACCGTGTCAAAGGTCAGCCTATCCCGGCGGGGATTAAGGCACACTCTACTTGGTCAGTGGGGGCTTCTTGGGCCATTCGGCACCAAGCTTCCACACAGCAAGTGTGCAAAGCTGCGACTTGGTCCAGCCTTCACACGTTTGTTAAGCATTACAATATTCATACTCAAGTTTCTTCAGATGCGGCCCTCGGCAGACAGATTCTGCAGTCGCAGTTTCGCATCTGTAGGTTCCTTCAATCCCTTATTCCTGTAAGCATTGGGTGCGCAGGTTTTCACAGGTTGTGATGTTTTTTCCCACCAAGGGACTGCTTTAGGACGTCCCATGGTCGTGTGTCCCCCAATGAGGCGAAGGAGAAACAGGGATTTTTGTGTACTCACTGTAAAATCCTTTACTCCAAGCCACTCATTGGGGGACACAGCACCCACCCTGTTAGCCTATTGGCTTGTACTCTTTTGGTTTTGACGTATTGCAATTCTGTTTGTGAATTCTGTTTTGTGAGCTCCTACTGCTTTGGCTCCGAACTGGTTCACGAGAGAGCCAGCAGAGGGTGTATACTGCGGAGGAGGAGTTAATTCTTTATTATATTTTACTTAGTGTCCTCCTAGTGGCAGCAGCATAACACCCATGGTCGTGTGTCCCCCAATGAGTGGCTCGGAGAAAAGGATTTTACGGTGAGTACACACAAAAATCCCTGTTTTTCCTTGGATATTAAATGGGTAAAAGGGTCGGAGTTTTTAATTAGAATAAAGGACTTTGTGTGCTTATTTCAATTAAAGGACTTTATTTGGTCTGACTTTATAATACACCCCCATTACTAACCCCAGTCAAATGTAATAGACTCCTCTTCCATTACTAACCTGTGGACTTGACGTCAGCTAACATTACAAAGTTGACCTCAACCGCAATACTATTACCCCATTTGCCACCGCACCAGAGCAACTGGGAATAGTGGAGGCTAAGCACTGGGGCTGCTGAGTGCTGATGTTCTTAGTTTGGTAGGGGTCTAATTTCCATAGCCCGTCATAGGCTGCTAATATCAGCCTGCAGCTGTTTGCCTAGTCTTTGCTTGTTATTAATTATAGGTGGTACCCCACGTCATTTTTTTGGGAGGGAGGGATGGGGGGGGTTCACCTCTTGTTAATAACCAGTAAAGGCTAAGCAGACAGCTGTGAGCTGATGTGAAGCTCCATGTTTATTACCCGCTTCCCAGACTATAAACGTCAGCCACCAGCTTTCGGCTTTCCTTCACCTGGATAAGAAAAGTTAGGGGCACCCCACGCCATTTTTTTTTCTCATTTTATTTTTTCAACTAATTATATGTACATTAACACCTTTCCGACATTACATAGTAATACATAGTTATTAAGGTTGAAGGAAGACTTTAGTCCATCTAGTTCAACCCATATCCTATCCTAACCTGCCCTAACATGTTGATCCAGAGGAAGGCAAAAAAAACCCAAGTGGCAAACAGTAAGCTTCACATTGGGGAAAAAAATTCCTTCCCGACTCCACATATGGCAATCAGACTAGCTCCCTGGATCAACGCAGTATCTAGGAAACTAGTGAAAAAAAGCCTGTAATATTATACTTTTCAAGAAAGGCATCCAGTCCCTTCTTAAATTTTAGTAAGGAATCACTCATTACAACATTAGACGGCAGAGAGTTCCATAGTTTCACTGCTCTTACAGTAAAGAAACTGCGTCTGTGATTATGGCTAAACCTTCTTTCCTCCAGACGTAGAGGATGCCCCCTTGTCCCCGTCACAGGTCTAAGAGTAAAAAGATCATTAGAAAGGTCTTTGTACTGTCCCCTCATATATTTATACATTGTAATAAGATCACCCCTAAGCCTTCGTTTTTCCAAACTAAATAACCCCAAGTGTAATAACCTGTCTTGGTATTGCAGACCCCCCCAGTTCTCTAATAACCTTGGTCGCTCTTCTCTGCACCCGCTCCAGTTCAGCTATGTCTCATACACCGGAGACAGAACTGTACACAGTATTCTAAGTGTGGTCGCACCAGTGACTTGTATAGAGGTAAAATTATGTTCTCCTCATGAGCATCTATGCCTCTTTTAATGCATCCCATTATTTTATTTGCCTTGGCAGCAGCTGCCTGACATTGGCCACTAAATGTGAGTTTGTCGTCAACCCATACACCCAGGTCTTTTTCAGTGACCGTTTTGCCCAGTGTTTTACAATTAAGCACATAATTATACATCTTGTTTGTTCTACCCAAATGCATGACCTTACATTTATCCCCATTAAAGCTTATTTGCCTTTTATCAGCCCAAGCTTCTAGTTTACAGAAATCCTCCTGTAATATAAAATTGTCCTCCTCTGTATTTATTACCCTGCAGAGTTTAGTGTCATCTGCAAATATTTAAATACTACTCTGTATGCCCCCTACAAGGTCATTAATAAATGTTAAAGAGAAGCGGCCCCAATACTGACCCCTGTGGTACCCCACTGCTAACCATGACCCAGTCCGAGTGTGCTCCATTAATAACCACCCTTTGTTTTCTATCCATGAGCCAGTTCTTAACCCACTTACACATATTTCAGCTGCAGATGGAAGCAAGGGGGACACTTCTTTACTTCTGGGTAGGGCGGAGCCAGATAGTAGGACTAACCTCAGGTTCTAAAAATGGGTGTTGTCCGGCCCCTCCGGCTCTGGCTCCTCCTGCCGTACACTCCAGTTTCGACTTGAGGTCCAAGTAGGAAGGACGGCTGCTAATGCAGCTCCTCAGAAATCACCTCAGAAGAGTTTATTATTTTACTCGGACAGGGTCCTGGACTTTATGTCTAGAGGATCAGGGGTACCGGCGCTGCTGGACCCCATCCTCTCCCCTGGCAATATGTATTCCCTAAATGGTGGTCATTACATTTTCTTGCCGGCCCGGGGGGAAGAGGTAGCTATCCCTGACAGGACGCATACCACGTTCTGGGTCACTGCGTTCCTTGTTCTCATGGGGAAGCAATGGGCACAGCGTCACATATCCGTGGAGGGTCCCTGTGGCGTTTTTGGCTGGTGGATAATCTGCATTATATTTTGATATGTGCGAGTGATTACAGCGTCTGCGGTGACAGCGCTGACTGTTATTGTGTTTCCCACTATTTTCTCATGATTGGGCATTTTTAAAAAAAAAAAAAAAAGAGAAGAGAGCGATTTTTTTATTTAATATGTGCTGTGTGTTTTCGGCGCTGCAGCGCCGTTACAGTGTACAGGGAGAGGAGTGCATAAGATCTCCCGCACTTTTTTGACTGAGCAGAGGGGGCGTGGCTTCGGGCTTTCCCGGCTTTCTGATTACAGGAAGTGACTGGCTCCTTCTCTTCCTGCTCTCTGCGGCAGCCATTACAGCTCTCCTGGTCTCCTCTCCTCCGTTTCTGTACACAGGCATTTGAGACAACACCAAGCCAGCCGGGTGAGTCGCTGCTATCGCTTAGGTAGCAGCTTAACCCTTTAGCCTCCCGCAGCATTTGTTTTTGCTGTTTTCGCTCTCTAGCGCAGCGCTGCAGTTTTCTGATCATTGGGACATTGTATCCCTCAGTAACGGTCTGTGAGCTGTCTGCAGCGGGGGGGGGCGCCGTTTTTCACTGCTGGGGTATTCTTTTGCTTTTAAAGAAGTTAACCCTTCAGCGTTTTGCTACTGTGTGAGACCACACTGCTCTGGTTATTTCTCATCACTATTACTATCTGAATAACCGGCATGTCAGATTTGAGTCAGGAGGCTGATCGTCTTCCTTGTCCTCTCCAGGACCAGCCCCGCGTTTCTGACACGATAGAATCCTCTGCACCTTCTAGCGCCACTATTGGAGGTCGCTATGATGCCAAGTTTGATATGCTCACTACTGCTATTAGTGGGCTTTCTGACCTTTTGGGTCAGTGGGTATCCTCTAGACCTTCTCATAGCAAAAAGCGTCCCAGGATTGCTATGCCCTCCCCACTAAGTGACTCAGATTTGTCTGCGAGGGGGAGTTCTCCTTCAGTTTCTGAGGGAGAATGTTCTGATTCGGGCAGAGAGGATTTTCAGGAGCACTCTGCTTCCTTGTCGGGCCGTATAGATGCTTTTGTCAGAGCCATACGAGAGGTACTGCAAGTACCTGAGGACATGAATGATGATGAAGGTATTCCCAGATGGTACCATGGGTCGCAAAGATCCCGTTTAGCGATGCCAGCTATGAGTGAGTTTTCTAAGAAAGTAGAAAAGGAACGCGTTTGTCCAGACAAGCGTTTTCAGGGGACAAGGTTGTTTGAAACCTTGTATCCTTGTCCAGCAGACCTATTTGCTAGCTGGATTCCGTCCCCTGAGGTGGATATTTCTTTATCCAAGCTTAACAAAGCTTCTATGCTTCCCGTCAAAGGAAAAGCTACCTTGCAGGATGCGCTGGACAAAAAGTCAGAGATGGCGGCCAAGGCCGGCTATGAAGCTGCTGGTCAGGCCTTTAGAGTGGCTTTATCTTCCTATTGTGCTTCTAGAGCTTCCATGGGTTGGACAGCTCGCCTGCGGATATCCCTGCAGGATGGGTCCTCTTTACAGGCAATAGATGAGATCATTAAGTTAATAGAAGAATCAGACCAATATGTCTGTGACGCTCTTTTGGATATGGCTTCCCTAATATCCAGAGCTCAGGCTTCTACAATCACTGTTAGAAGAGCGTTGTGGCTTAAACAGTGGACTGGAGATGCGGTCGCCAAACAAGGTTTGCTATCTTTGCCTTACAAAGGTGGTCAGCTTTTCGGCTCTGACCTCACGGAATTGATTGCTAAGGCTAAGGAGTCAGCGTTGCCTCAGCGTAGGGCAGCTACGGCTGCTTTTGGCAGGACCGGTTCCTACGGTAACCGGCGTTTTTTTCGTGGCAGGGGGCGAGCCGGTCACTCCTCTTGGGGATCTGGTCGTCCCACCTTTTCAGGGAAAAAGTCTTCCCAAAAGTCTAACGCTTCTTGGAAACAATACCCGCGCAATGACAAGCGGGAATCTGACAAAAAGCCCGCCAAAACGGACTGACGCCAGAAGTTCACTCGAGGATTCTCGGGTGGGGGGGCGCCTGCTCCTGTTTCAAGCGGTTTGGGTCTCCCGCGTCTCAGACTCCTGGGTGACACGAATAATGTCGGCAGGCTATTTCATAGAGTTTCTCTCTCGCCCTCCAGAAAGATTGTCAGTCTCGCGTTCCGTCAGATCCCGACTTATTGACCGCTCTGCGGCAGGAAGTCGATTCCTTACTACAGAAGGGTGTAGTAGTGTCAGTTCCTCCGGAAGACCGGGGAAGGGGATTTTATTCCAACCTCTTTGTGGTCCCCAAAAAGGAGGGAAAGTTTCGTCCCATTCTGGATCTCAAGAGGTTAAATCGGCATGTCTACACCCAAAAGTTCCGCATGGAGTCGCTTCGCTCAGTGGTGACTGCCCTGTCACAGAACAATTTTCTGGTGTCCATAGATATTCGCGACGCCTATTTACACGTTCCCATCGGAAGATCTCATCAGCGCTTTCTGCGCTTTGCCATAGGTCAGGACCATTACCAGTTTGTGGCCCTCCCTTTCGGGTTGGCTTCGGCACCCCGAGTTTTTACAAAGGTGCTGGCACCTCTTATGGCAATGCTTCGGAGACAAGGGATCATGATACTTCCTTATCTGGACGATCTTCTGATTGTGGCATCCTCAAAGGAGGAGGCAGTGACGGCTCGCGATTTATCCCTTCAGCTCCTGGAGGATTTCGGGTGGCTGATCAACTGGGAGAAGTCATCCCTGGAGCCTTCTCAGTCAATCCTTTTTTTGGGCATGATTTTCGACACAGCGAAAGTGGTAGTTTTTCTGCCAAAGGACAAGCAAACCAGTATCCATTGTCTGGCACAGACTGTGCAGTCCTCAACGACAGTATCCCTTCGAAGATGTATGCGCCTTCTGGGGTTAATGGTCGCTTCAATGGAAGCTCTTCCGTTTGCTCAGTTCCATTGCAGAACGCTTCAAAGCTTCATTTTGAAGAGATGGAATCGTGCACAGGAAACACTGGATTGCAGGGTTTTAATCTCCCGCAAAGTGCGAGAGTCTCTGGACTGGTGGTTACGTCCGGAACGGTTTTTCCTGGGAAAATCTTTTCTTCCCCTGTCATGGTCGGTTTTGACCACCGATGCCAGCCTGACGGGCTGGGGGGGAGTTTGGAACAATCTCTGGATTCAGGGAGTTTGGTCACCGGAAGAATCGGTGTTACCGATCAACATCCTGGAATTGAGGGCAATTTTTCTTTGCCTCCAACATTGGACGGTCCCTTTGAGCGGATTACCAGTTCGTGTTCAGACGGACAACGCTACGGCGGTTGCGTATATCAACCATCAAGGCGGGACGAGGAGCTCCAGACTCATGTCGGAGGTATCTCGGATTCTGATATGGGCCGGGCTCATGTGCCGGCCATTTCTGCGATTCACATACCAGGGATTCAGAATATCCAGGCAGACTTTCTCAGCCGAGAGAGGATGGATTCAGGAGAATGGAGTTTTCATCCGGAAATCTTTGCACTTCTGTGCTCCCGATGGGGGACTCCTCAAGTAGACTTGATGGCCTCCAGGATCAATGCCAAGTTACCAACTTTCATGTCCAGATACAGGGATCCGACCGCGGTGGAAGTGGATGCCCTGGTGGTTCCGTGGAGCCAATACCAGCTGGTTTATGTGTTCCCACCGATATCTTTGCTGCCGCTTGTGTTACGTCGGGTCAGGCTGGAGAGGGTTCCGGCTATTCTGATAGCCCCAGATTGGCCGAGAAGGACGTGGTTTTCCACGCTGATGTCGCTTCTGGCGGCGCCTCCTTTTCCTCTGCCTCTTCGACCGGACTTGCTCACTCAGGCTCCCGTGTGTCATCCGGGCCTGAGGTCTCTGCGTTTGACGGCTTGGCTCTTGAGACCGAGATTTTAACCTGTCAAGGGTTTTCAGAAAAGGTCATTGCCACTATGAGAGCGTCAAGAAGTCCGGCTACGACTAGGATTTACTACAGGATTTGGGAATCCTTCTTTTCATGGTGTTTGGGTTCTTCCAGGAATCCAAAGAAATTTTCATTACCCAACTTGTTGGTTTTTTTGCAGCACGGGCTGGATAAGGGTTTGGCAATCAGTACCCTGAAGGGTCAGGTATCTGCCCTGTCGGTGCTTTTTCGTAAAGCTATTGCCTCGCCTAGGGACGTATGTGCCTTTTTTCGCGGAGCAGCCCGTCAGTTTCCTCCAAGGAAAACTCCTGTGTCGCCTTGGCGGCTTAATCTGGTTTTGAAAGCTCTTCAAAGTGCTCCTTTCGAGCCTATGGATGCTATTAATCTTTCTTTGCTTTCTTGGAAGGTTGCCTTCCTAGTGGCGGTCACTTCCTTGAGACGGGTTTCCGAGTTGGCGGCTCTTTCATGTTCGCCACCTTTCTTGGAATTTTTTCCGGATCGTGTTGTTCTTCGCACGCGACATGATTTTCTCCCTAAAGTGGTATCTCAATTCCATGTCAATCAAGATATTGTGTTACCTTCGCTTTGTTCAGAACCAAAGAATGCGAAGGAGCGGGCCTTGCACTCATTGGACTTAGTGCGGGCATTGAAGTTCTACTTGTCAGTTACGCAGAGTTTCCGGAAGTCGGATTCTCTTTTTGTGATTCCAGCAGGTCGTCGTCGTGGTCAACGAGCTTCTAAAGATACTATAGCTCGTTGGATCCGGTCAGCTATTTTGGAAGCTTACCGTGTTATGGACGAACCTTGCCCGATTAATATTCGGGCTCATTCCACGAGAGCTGTGGGCTCTTCGTGGGCCCTTCATCAAGGGGCTTCGGCAGCCCAGCTCTGTCGAGCAGCGACTTGGCGTTCTGTTCACACCTTTACAAAGTTTTATAAGGTGGACGTCAGTGCCTCCGCTGATGCGGCCTTAGGACGCAGAGTCCTTCAGGCGGCTGTATTTTGAAAACTTCTAGTTAAGTTTATGTTGCGCCTGTTGCGCATGTATCAAGGTGTTGGCTTCTGCCTGTTTAAGGTTTTTTCCCACCCTTGTTTTTGTACTGCTTTGGGACATCCCAGAAGTAAAGAAGTGTCCCCCTTGCTTCCATCTGCAGCTGAAATACGAATTTTGGTAAGATCTTACCTGTAAAATTCTTTTCAGCAAAGGAAGCAAGGGGGACACTTCTCCCTCCCATAAGGCAGAAGGTGTTTCAGATGCAGCGCGGCTCTCTGATAAGCGAGTTTCTGAGCTGAGGTCAGCGCTCTACGGCTCTTTCCGGCATCGCCAGCTCATCGCAGTGGTCAGGTTTTGTGAGTGGTACCTGAGCTGTGTGGTATTCATGTTATGTGCATAACCTTGTTCTTTTGAATCCTGTCAGTTTGGTTATGGCGCTCCGCTGGTGATTTATTTCTCCTTAGCTTGTGTACAAAACTGGAGTGTACGGCAGGAGGAGCCAGAGCCGGAGGGGCCGGACAACACCCATTTTTAGAACCTGAGGTTAGTCCTACTATCTGGCTCCGCCCTACCCAGAAGTAAAGAAGTGTCCCCCTTGCTTCCTTTGCTGAAAAGAATTTTACAGGTAAGATCTTACCAAAATTCGTATTTTCCCCTATCCCCATTGTTCTCATTTTATGTATCAACCTTTTGTGTGGCACTGTATCAAAAGCTTTTGAGAAGTCCATGAACACCACGTCCACTGCATTCCCTTGGTCCAGTCCTGAACTTACCCCTTCATAAAAGCTTATCAGATTAGTCTGACAAGAACGGTCCCTCGTAAACCCATGCTGATACTGTCATGAGGTTATTCAGCCTCAGATACTCCAATATAATATCCCTTAAAAAAAAACCTCCAGGATTTTACCTACAGTAGATGTTAAGCTCACTGGCCTATAATTTCCAGGTTCAGTTTTTGCCCCCTTTTTGAATATTGGCACCACATTTGCTATACGCCAGTCCTGTGGTACAGACCCCGTTATTATGGAATCTTTAAAGATTAAAAATTGGACGTAATGCTACACCAACGTCTGAATCCCTCCCTTTGATGTGGGCTTCGGCGCTGAGCCCACATATTTCCCGGCACATGTCCGCTCTTTTTAACAGCTGACATGTTCCTCTAACATCCGTGGGTGTTGAAGCGATCCACCTGTGGCTGTTAACCTGTTAAATGCCGCTGTCAATCTCTGACAGCGGCATTTAACTCGCGCTTCCGGTAAGCCAGCTGGAAATCCCGCCCTTCTGTGACCTGTCACGTGATCGCGGGTCACTGATGGGTTGGCATGGCAATCAGAGGTCTTCAGCAGACCTCTAGTTGTCATAGCTGGATTACTATGAGCACCGCTCGGTGGACGGTGCTCACAGCAAGTGAGCATTTCTGCTACATACAGGCGATCTGATCATCGCTTGTATGTAGCAGAGCCGATCGGACAACTGCAGCTTATAGTCTCCCATGGAGACTATTAAAGCATGCAGAAAGTGGTAAAAGAAAGTTTTTTTAAAAAAATATAAAAGTTCAAATCACCCCTCTTCTCATTCAAAATAAAACCATTAAAAAAATCAAACATACACATTTGGTATTGCAGCATTTGGAATCGCCTGATCTATCCATACAAAACAAGAATTAACATGATCATAAACGTCGTAACGAGAAAAAAAATTCAAAACGCCATTATTTATTTATGCCGCTACATTGCAATAAAATGTAATAACGGTCTATCAAATGATTGTGTGTATACACCAAAATGGTATCATTAAATAATGTTAGCTCGGTACACAAAAATATAAGCCAGAGCTTTTTTTTTTTTTTTTTTTTACCAAACTTTGGATTTTTTTTCCACCACTTAAATAAAAAAGATCCTAGACATGTTTGGTGTCTATGAACTCATAATAACCTGGAGAATCATAGCATTTGTTAAACATGATAAAAAACAAGTGTGGAATTGCACTTTCTTTGCAATTTCACTGCACCTGGAATTTTTTTTTTCCCGTTTCAAGTACACGTCATTCTCAAGAAGCAAATAGGAGGGTGGCAATCATAAGAAGGTGGGAGGCGCCGGACCGCCCCACAGGTGAGTATAATAAAACTTATTTCTCCTTCTCATTGGGGGACACACAGACCGTGGGTGTTATGCTGCTGCCACTAGGAGGACACTAAGCAATACATTAAGCACAAAAAGATTAACTCCTCCTCCTGCAGTATACACCTCCTGTTGGCTCAATCCTGAACCAGTTCTTGCTTAGTGTCTGTAGGAGGCACTAGGGTCTGCTCTCAGACCCCATTTTTTTTGATTTTTAAACCTTTTATTATTTTTACTTCACGCACGGATGGGTGACAGGACTTGTACGAAAAGTCACGATCTCCCAAAAACCAACAACAGGCGGCATCGTGCGAGTGTCGCCTCCACGTACCCCTCCTGCCACGCTACCATGGGGCGACAGATCCCTGATATGGGCCGCTCTCCCCATGAGATATCCCACGAGGTAGATGACGGATTCGCGTGGCACCTTTGATTGAAATCCCGCTCACCTCTCCTGAAGCAGTGGCGGTCTGATGCATGAAAGATCCCTCTCCACCCCCCTAATGAAAGGGGTTGGTGGATTGAGGAAGTACGGCCATAAATGCTGTAATCCTGCGGTCTCCATCTTCGCCCCCTCAGTGAGTATATCAGGAGAGCGATTTTGCCTCATGTCGCCGCGACCGCTTTGGCGTCGCCTCGCGGCCGCAGCGGTGTTGCGCCGCCGCGTCTTTGCGCGCGCCGGCGCTAAGCCCCCTACAATCGCCGCGCGCGGCCTTAAATATACTCTTCGGCTCCGGGGTAGGCCGCAAAAAATTTAGGCCCCGGCTTCGGGCCGGCATAGGCCGCATTTTCTAAATTTAGTCCCCGGCTTCAGGCCGGGATAGGCCTCAAGGTAAGGGGCGGGCCGAACGGCTCCGCCCATC
The DNA here is from genome assembly GCA_033576555.1 of Oophaga sylvatica. Taxonomy (NCBI): domain Eukaryota; kingdom Metazoa; phylum Chordata; class Amphibia; order Anura; family Dendrobatidae; genus Oophaga; species Oophaga sylvatica. Next base: position 97,768,087 of record JARQOD010000002.1, on the reverse strand, counting down.
TCTAACGCTATTGGCCAGCGTTAGATCACATGGGTCTCTCTCCTGGCTCCTCCCCCTCTCCTCCCACTGCCTCTGGCGCTTCTCGTACCACACGAGAAGCGCTGCTATAATCTCGGGCGCCATCTTTTTGGTGGAGCAGCGCTGGCAGGCGCTGTTCTCTCTTCCCTGCACAGGTCCTGGGTAAGTGCACGCTGCGACTAGGTCGGCACAGCGATTAACCCTTCTACTGCAGCAGGCTCCAAAAATTGCAGAAAATATGTCGCAATCAAAGGACGCTAAAAAGGCTAAAAACTACACTGTAGTATATGCCGCCTGCATTGCATGCAACGCTTCACTGCCGTCAAAGCATGGTTCCCAATTCTGTACAGCATGTGCCCCAGAGCCCACTGCTTCTGCCGCTCAGGAGTCCCCTACTACCGTTCAGGAGTCTCTGCCTATTCCTGATCCCATTGAGCCAGGTCATTCAGGATGGCCAGAATTTCTGGCGCATTCCATGGATTCTCTGACTAGGGCCTTGGATACTTTCCGCGGCTCCTCTTCTTCCCAGGGCGTCTTTTTTCCAGAAAGGGGCCCGTTAGCCTTCAGAGAGACCTCATCCGACAGTGGCTGACCCTCGGCGTCCCAAAGCGGTCGTCCAGAAAGCGCCGCCATAATGCGTCTCCCAATCCATCCAGCGGTTCGGCATCAGCGAGCTCAGGCTCTCGCTCCCCCTCGCCCAGATATCGTAGTGATCATGATTCCGAATACGAGTCGGACATTGGTGATGACCCCAACTCGCCAGAATTTCAGGAATCGCTAGATTCTCTCATTGAGGCAATTAATAAAATCCTCAAACTAGATGAAGAACCCGGGTCTCAACCAAATCACCCTATCTCTTTCAAAAGAGCTAAACGTACTCACAAGGTGTTTAGTAATCACCCTGAATTTACGGAAATTGTCCAGGGACAGAGGGAGCGTCCAGACAAACGTTTTTCAGGGCTGAAGTCTCTGAAAGCTCGTTACCCATTTTCAGCAACCGTAGCAAAAGAGTGGATTGAAGCTCCAGTGGTAGACCCCCCAGTATCTCGCCTAGCTTCAAAAACCCTGCTCTCTGTGTCAGATAGTTCATCCATTAGGAACCCGTCTGACAAACAAATTGATAACCTCGCAAAATCAATTTTTGAGGCGGCTGGAGCCTCTCCCCTCCTTTGCGGCCACCTGGGTAGCAAGGGCTATGGTGGCTTGGGTTGAGGACCTAGTTAAAACAACTAGCGATATCTCCCTTTCACCCGAGGCACGTAATCTGGCCTATCAGATTACTCGGGCAGGTGACTACATGGTTCATGCGTCCCTAGACGCAGCTCATTGCGCTGTACTCACAGCAGCCAATGCTATCGCTATTCGGAGGTCCCTCTGGCTCCGAGAGTGGCGTGCAGATGCTGCTTCAAAGGGAACTTTGACTTCGCTGCCTTATCTTTCAGGACGTCTTTTTGGAGACCGTCTTGATCAAATTATTTCTGACGCCACTGGGGGCAAGAGCAATTTCTTCCGCAGCGCAGAATCAATCGACCTTTTCGGTATCAATACCAAGGTCGTTCCCGGCCATTTCGTAGCTCCTTTAATTGGTCCTCCACCTCGACCTCGTCTCGAGCACCCCGTCCATCTCGCAGAGATAGGGGCTCGCAACCATCATCCAGGTCCTCTCAGCCCTGGAGAAACAGATTTTCTCAGGCGGGAAATAGGAGTTCCTCTTCTCGCAAACAATCTTCCCAATGACTCCTTACCAAGGACGGGAGACCTAAACAGAGTAGGCGGCCGCCTACTCTTGTTTCGCGAGGTCTGGGGGTCGGTCATTCAGGACCGGTGGGTCCTCGATCTTGTACACTCCGGCTACAAGATCGAATTCTTGTCCCTCCCCCCAACACGTTTCTTTCAGTCACGTCCCCCCAAGTCCAAGGATTTCATAGTTCCCTTCCTCCAGGCTCTGGACATACTTCGTTCCAGCGGTGTCATCGTCCCAGTCCCTCACAGGGAAAGATTCAAAGGGTTTTACTCAAACCTCTTTGTGGTTCCCAAGAAGGACGGCTCCTTGCGTCCTATTCTAGACCTAAAATTACTAAACAAGTTTATCAGAATCCGTCATTTCAGGATGGAATCCCTCCGTTCTGTGGTCGCATCTCTAGAAAGGAAAGAATACTTGGCGACTATAGACATCAAGGATGCGTATCTACACATTCCAATTTTCAGAGGTCATCAAAAGTTTCTGCGTTTTGCTGTCGGAGAGGATCATTTTCAATTTGCCGCTCTGCCTTTCGGTCTCGCAACTGCTCCCAGAGTGTTCACAAAGGTCATGGCGGCCGCCATGTCAATTTTACACTCTCGGGGTGTGGTAGTCCTCCCGTATTTGGACGACCTACTCATCAAAGGTCCGTCTTTTCAGGCCTGCGCAGAAAGTGTCGAGATCACTATCGACACCCTTTCTCGCTTGGGCTGGCTAATCAATTTGGACAAGTCTCTTCCCATTCCTTCTCAGAAGATTCCTTTTCTGGGAATGATTCTGGACACCTTCCAAGGGTTGGTATCTCTCCCTCCAGAGAAGATCAACTCTCTGAGACGGGGAGTACTCCTGTTGTTTCTAGGCCACTCGCACTCTCTGCGGAGCGCGATGCAGGTCCTGGGGAAAATGGTAGCGTCCATCGAGGCAGTACCATTCGCTCAGTTCCACCTTCGGCCTCTTCAACAGGAGCTAATATCGCTTTGGGACAGGAACCCTGCGTCTTTAGGTCGCCGCTTCCGTCTGTCTCCCACAGTCAGAAGCTCCTTAAAATGGTGGACAAAGGCTTCATCACTGAATCAGGGAAAATCCTTTCTGCCGATCCATTGGCTGGTGGTGACCACCGATGCCAGTCTCCTCGGATGGGGAGCAGTGTTCCTCCATCACATGGCTCAAGGCCGATGGTCTCTATCAGAGACCCGTCTTCCGATCAACATCCTGGAAATCAGAGCTATCAGGTTAGCTCTCGTGCAGTTCCATCATCTACTGGCCGGACGTCCCATCCGGATTCAGTCAGACAACGCCACGGCCGTGGCGTATATCAACCGCCAGGGGGGCACTCGGAGCAGAACAGCTATGCTCGAGGTATCGCACATCCTGCGCTGGGCCGTGGCAAACCGCTCGCCCATCTCCGCGGTTCACATCCCGGGAGTGGACAATTGGGAGGCCGACTTCCTCAGTCGCCAAGGCTTAGACTCAGGGAATGGTCCCTTCACCCGGAAATGTTTCAACTCATTTGCCAGCGTTGGGGAATTCCGGATGTGGATCTCATGGCATCCAGATTGAATGCAAAAGTTCAGACTTTCATAAGTCGATCACGCGATCCATTAGCCATTGGCTCGGATGCGCTAGTTCTCCCTTGGAGTCAATTTCGCCTTCCTTACATCTTCCCACCTCTTCCGTTAATCCCCAGGGTGATTCGGAAGATCAAAGCGGAAGGCGTTCCTATCATTCTGGTCGCTCCGGACTGGCCTCGCCGTCCGTGGTATGCGGAACTAGTGCGCCTAGTCGCAGACGTTCCCTGGAGATTACCAGATCGTCCGGACCTTCTTTCACAGGGTCCAATTTACCATCACAATTCGAAAGCGCTGAATTTGACGGTATGGCCATTGAAGCCTGGATCCTAAGTCAGGCTGGCTTCTCTAACAACGTGGTTTCAACAATGATCAATGCCAGGAAGCCGGCTTCCGCATGCATTTATCATCGAGTCTGGAAAACATTTTTTTTCTTGGTGTAAAGACAAGGGTCGTTCCCCTTTAGTTTTTTCTATCCCTTCCATTCTAGAGTTTCTTCAAACAGGAATGGATTCAGGGTTAGCTCTCTCCTCTCTCAAGGGACAGATTTCTGCGTTGTCCGTCCTTTTCCAACGGCGGATCGCATCTAAGTCTCAGGTTAGGACCTTTATCCAGGGAGTGTCACATCTTGTTCCGCCCTACAAGAGGCCTTTAGAGCCTTGGGACCTTAATTTGGTCCTCAGTGCCTTACAGGAATCACCCTTTGAACCTTTGTCTGAAGTGTCCTTATCGCTTCTCTCCTGGAAGGTTGTCTTCCTAGTGGCGATTACCTCTATCAGACGAGTATCGGAGTTGGCAGCCTTATCTTGTAAATCTCCTTTCCTTATTTTTCACCAGGACAAGGTAGTTCTTAGAACGTCTCCTTCTTTCACACCTAAGGTCGTTTCGGATTTTCACATCAATGAGGAGATAGTTTTGCCTTCGTTCTGTCCGGCGCCGATTCACCGTACTGATAAAGCTCTTCACACCCTGGATTTAGTGAGAGCTCTCCGAAGGTATATTTCAAGAACGGCACCTTTCCGAAAATCGGACGCTCTGTTTGTGCTTCCGGAAGGACGCAGACAGGGTCTTCCTGCTTCCAAGGCCACGTTAGCCAGATGGATTCGCTCTGCGATCCAAGAGGCGTATCGTGTTAAAGGTCAGCCTATCCCGGCTGGGATTAAGGCACACTCCACTCGATCTGTGGGGGCCTCCTGGGCCATTCGGCACCAGGCTTCGGCACAACAAGTGTGCAAGGCTGCGACTTGGTCCAGTCTTCATACTTTCGTCAAGCATTATCAAATTCATGCTCAGGTTTCTTCAGATGCGGCACTTGGCAGGCAAATTCTGCAATCAGCTGTTGCGCATCTGTAAGTTGACCGTTAACCAGTTAAGCGTTTTGTATGCATAAGTTTTCACGAGGCTCCATCTGTTGATGGCTTCCCACCCAGGGACTGCTTTGGGACGTCCCACGGTCTGTGTGTCCCCCAATGAGGCGAAGGAGAAAAGTAGATTTTTGTGTACTCACCGTAAAATCCTTTTCTCCGAGACGCTCATTGGGGGGACACAGCTCCCACCCTTGTTTATTTGAAGCCTCGTTGTATATTTGTAAGTAGTTATTTGATTTGTGACATATTGCACTCGGTTATGAGCTCCTACTGCTTTGGCACCGAACTGGTTCAGGATTGAGCCAACAGGAGGTGTATACTGCAGGAGGAGGAGTTAATCTTTTGTGCTTAATGTATTGCTTAGTGTCCTCCTAGTGGCAGCAGCATAACACCCACGGTCTGTGTGTCCCCCAATGAGCGTCTCGGAGAAAAGGATTTTACGGTGAGTACACAAAAATCTCCTTTTTTCCATTCTTTCAGGTTGGGTTGGGTGCTTATATACCGCATTATAGAATGCTGTATATAACCCTGAAAGGTGATGGCCGTATTTTGGCCAAAACTGCTGACAGGTTCACTTTAAGTACTTAAGGGCCTGTTTGAACAGGTCAAGCAGAGCCTCACTAGTTAACAATAGCACATGTTCTTTTTACACAACACAATGTGCTCATGAACTATATTTTCTAAGTTTGCTTAGAAATAATTGCATCCAATGAGCATTTTGCTCCTACATAGTGTTTTCTGGTCTGTTTTGTAAAGCTGTTAATGCCTACACAAGAGCTGTCTGGCGTTTGACCACAAGTATGCGATTTGCAAGCATGCAGTCACGTTCAGACTAGAAGTGCGTAGCGTCTCTGAATATAAGTGTATTGAGCAAGGCTAGATGCATCCTAGTTTGAATGTGACTGGAAATATGCAAATTTCATACCTGTAGTCGCATGACTGCCTGCTCCCAGCAGCGGAGAATCCTCAATGCACACTGTGAGGATGCACAAGTCTGCAGTCATAGTGACTGTGAACTTGTCACCAAAAGCCAGACAGCCCCTTATATTCATTAACAGGATGGATAGAGTATTCCCAATGATTGTTAGGAGCAATCTTCAAAAGTTGTGACCATTCATTTCTTGTTTGAGTTTTGTAATTTTTTAGTCAGTTTGCAGTTACATTAAAGAATGAATTATATATTGGTCAAGATTGCTGCTGTACTTAGTTTTAGTATCTTTATTTTAGAGCTTTGTATCTGTAAAGTCTGCAAGTAATCGGCAAACCAAACAGAAGACAAAATGGGTTGCCATATCTTTGAAAAGGGAAAAAGAGGAGGAACAAAGGAGGTTGGAACGGGATATAGAATCATTTGGTAAGTCTCCACAGTGAGTGTTGATTCACACTTGTATTAGGCTCTGGGTTTTTTATTTTGTTAAATTTTTTTTTTTTTTTAGAAATTTATTGTGTTCTGACTTTGACCAGTGTACAATTTTTATTTTCCTCTCTATCTCTACAAAACAACTGCAGAGAGGAAGGGGCACGTCAGCCTATAGAGTACCCCTGTTCAATCATTTTTACCTTCACATAAAAGCACAACTTTCCTTCTGGCTAGTCTGATGTGACCTGTGCTGATTCCAGAAGTCTACTGCACACCCCACGAGAACTTACACCCCACAAAATGAATGTTCCCCACCCCTCATTGGGCTGTGTGCTCTTGTCACTGGCTGAGCTTCCAAAGGTGTTCCAGTCCCTGGTAAATGTCATGGAGCGTCTACCTGTTATGCTGCCTCTGGTACTTTTGACCACTTCATAAGGGTAAGTCAGACTCACAAGCCACCCCACTCCAACATGGCAGATTGCCTTCTCCACCTTTCCCGTATGGATTTCCTGTCTCGTTCCCTCTGTCCTGAAACCCAGCCGGTGCAAGAACCACACCTTTGCTCAGACTTGAATTTGGACTCTGTCCAAGCTGTGAACCTCTTCCTGATACCTTGAACCCTTTTTTTTTTCCCCAGGGTACTTCCCTTTTTATTCAGGCATCATTGTACTGTCACTGCTTCCCGAGAGCACTTCAAGGGTTTTCATTCAAATCTATTTTTGTACTCGAGTATGGCTTGGTCCAACTCTTCCAGAACAAACCTGCTCACCAAGCAGGTCTGACTCATTTGGGCTGGAGTCCCTCTGTCATCACTTTCTTGTGTCATGTTTTTTTTTTTCTGTGGATATTCAGGATGCTTATCTTCTCATCTCCATTTTTCCTACTCATCAGAAGTTTTGCAGTCCACCAGTCTTACTTCCATCTTGTGACTCTCCCCTTTGGGCTAGCCACATTATTTTTTTGTCCAGGCCTCTTTCTGTTCATAGAATCTGGAAAGTCTACAGATCTAACTTTGGTTTATAGAGTATCCATCCAAAGTCCTACCTGATTCCTACTCTGCTTTTAATTTTTTCTGGAGATGGTATTCGAAACTGCCTAGGTGACAGTTTTTCTTCCAGAAGACAAGAAGTCTGTTTTCCAAGATGGCTTTTGCACCTTCAGACTATCTCATTCAACCTCTCTCCATTTCTGCATAAAAGTGCAAGCAAGATTGCAGTCCCCTTTGCTGATTTTCATACTAAACTACCCACCTCCAACAGTCTCTTATCTAGTGGCTTCCCCTCAAGTGTGCCAAAGCCACTCTTTTCTTCCCATTTATTGGCATATTGTGCCGACGGATGGCAGCTTCCAAAGCTGAGGAGTGGCTTTCTGGCAGTTCTCTGTACAGGGCTGTTGGAAGATCCATGTAGTGTTACTGCCCATCAGTGTGCTGGAGCTCAGTTATCAATCTATCCTTTTCATCACTGGCAGGGCAAGCTGTCGCGTCTTACTATTTTGATCTAAACCGAAGATGCCACTGCTGTGGCATACTTTACCCATCAGGGCGGGACTAAAGATTTCAAGGTATCAGAGTTTTGCCTGGGCAAAAAGTTTTCTAATTATTTCAGCTGTCCACATACCGGGAGATATATAGTTAAGCCACTTTCTAAGCTGGAAAAGGATTATCCCTGGGAGAGTGGTACTACCTTCATGCAGAGGTCTATAGCTAGATTTGTTTTCAGTGAGGCACCCTGGACATTGATTTAATAGCCTTCAGACTGAACCAGAATGTTCCAGATCTCATGTCCAGATCCTGTGGCTCTTCCTCTGATGTCCTGCACCTCTGCTTCCCAAACTGCTCAAGAAGCTCAAATTAAAATGGTTTCCCATCATCCTTGTCACTCCATACTGGTCCAGATGAGTCTTGTATGTGGAAGGGGTCAACCCCCTTGCAGACACCCCATGGTGCATCCTGGTTAGTCCAGACTGGCTTTCCCAAGGTCCCCCTTTCCCACCCTTATTCAGTCACTCAATCTAAAAACTTGCCTTGTTTTTTCATTCCTGAAAGTTGTTCCGCAGGCATCTAGTTGCTTCTAGACAGCCATAAATTTGAGCTCCCATTCTGGAATCTTATTGTGCCAAGTCTAAAGCGGCCCAGCTCACTACCCAGTTGGTAAAGGTTTTTCTGGGCCTTAGGCCATCAGCTGTCTGACCCGCAACTATTATAACTAATTACCGCCAGTGACATCCGTGGTTCCCACAACTACTGCTCCCATCAGCCTACATCTACTGCTGCTAGTAACAGCGTCTGAGCTGTAAATTTTAAAAAGCCCAACCCCCCTCAGCCCCCGTTTTTGACAGCCAGCCAATTTAAAGCAGACAGCGGGGGGCTGGTATTCTAAGGCTAAGTGGCCATGGATATTCCCCCCCCTTTCCCCCTCCAGCCTGAAAATTGCTATTACCAATTCTGGCGCTTTGCTCGGCTCTTCCCATTTGCCTTTTAGCGGTGGCAAGTGGGGGTTCTTATTTGTAATCACTTATTAGTAATGGAGAGGCATCAATAAGACACACATCCATTACTAATCCTATAGTTTTGTAATAGTCTTTTATTTGGAATAAAACAAAACACTGTTTTTAAATAAAGTAAAAGTTATACTCGCCTAATGCCCAGTCCATTGAATCCCTAGTCTCCTGTAATAAAAAAAAAACATCCCTCACCTGTCCGTCGTTATGTCCCACGCCGTAAACCATGTCTGGGTTATAAACAGTAACAGTAAGATGCATCCGTCCAGGCTGAGAACCACTGGGGAATGAGCTGCTGAAAGTGCGGCATCAGTGACTAGCTGTGATGTTATCGAGGTTACCGCCGGTCACTGAGTTTGCGTTCCCATATGGGCAAATGAACTGTGGTGACCTCTGTAAGATCACCGCTAGCACAGTGAGAAAGTCTCAGGCTATGTGCACACGTTGCGGATTGTTAGCTTTTTTTCCGCGGGTTTTCGCTGTGAAAACGCAGCAAGAACGCTTACCCAACGCAACTCCTTATATCCTATGGGATTCCGCAATGCTGTGCACATGCTGCGTGTTTTTCCGCGGCCAAATCGCATCGCGGAAAAAAGCGCAGCATGTTCATTCTTTTTCCGGAATCGCGGCGAGTCCGCCGCCATAGGAATGCATTGAACCGATTACTTTCCGCATGTGGCTATTCCCACCATGCGCAAAGTAAGCGGTTCATGTGCGGATGGTACCCAGGGTCTGGAGGAGAGGAGACTCTCGTCCAGGCCATGGGTACCATATCCCTGTAAAAACAATAATTAAAATAAAAAATAGTGCTATTCTCACCTTCTGGCGGCCCCCGCAGCCTTCCCGCCTCTCAGCGACGCTCCCTGCCAATCGCGTTCCCAGGTGTCCTTTGCGACAATGACCCCAGATGACGTAGCGGTCTCGTGATGCTACGTCATCTGGGGTCATTGTCGCAAAGGACGCCTGGGAACGGGATTGGACGGGAGCGTCGCTGAGGACCAGGAAGGCTGCGGGGGCCGCCGGAAGGTGAGAATATCACGATTTTCTCCATGGCCTCATTGGGGGACACAAGACCATGGGTGTTATACTGCTGTTACTAGGAGGACACTACACAGAAAAAAAGGTTAACTCCTCCTCCTGCAGTATACACCCTCTGTTGGCTCAATCCTGAACCAGTTCTTGCTTAGTGTCTGTAGGAGGCACTAGTGACTGGTTTTCAGACCCCAATTCTTTTTTACCAATTTTATTTTTATTTTTACTATTTTTCCACGATTTGGAAAGGGCGACGGGTCTTGCAGAAAAGTCCCGATCTCCCACAACCATCAACAGGCGGGAACGCGGAGTGTCGCCTCCACGTACCCCTCCTGCAACGCTACCATCGGGCGATGGTTCCCTTCAGTGGGCCCGCTCTCCCCATGTCACTGACTACTGTAAACGCGCTCCAGAGCTTCGGAAGCGGAAAAAACCCTCACCACCACTATTGAAAGCGGCTGGTGCTAGGATGTTGGGGAACAAACCCTCTCCACCTTCCTATCAAAGGGATGGTGGATTGAGGACGTAAGGCTGCGCCGGTCGTAGGAATTCTGAGCCGGGAGGCTCCGCAGTGAGTACATCTGATACCCTGAAGTGGATATTGCCGCTCACTCTGTATCCCCAACAGTGATGCTATGGCGCTGTCAGCGGCGCCACCGTTGCGGCTCCCCGTTTTCATTCCCGCCGCTCTTGCGATCCCTATCGGGTCGTAAGGCCGGCGTTGCAAAATTTAGTCCCCGGCTGCGACCTGGGGTAGGCCGCGATAGCGATCCCTATCGGGTTGCAAGGCTGACGCCGCAAACTTAGTCCCCGGATGCGACCCAGGGTAGGCCGCGATGGCGATCCCTATCGGGTCGCAGGGCCGGCGTCGCAAATTTAGTCCCCGGCTTCGGGCCGGGGTAGGCCTCGAGAGTGTGTGTGGGCTTACCGCTCTCACCGCTAGCTCCGCCCACATTGCTCGCTCTCCACAGGCCCCGGCCATTGGCAGGGAGTGACTGGCTCCTCCCTAGTTTCTCCATCACTCTCCTCCCACAATTTCTGGCGCTTCTCGTGACCCACGAGAAGCGCTAAAGATCCAAATCTCTGTCGCCATCTTCCGGGACGCCAGGACTCTCAGCGTGGCGGTACTAGGGCACCTGATCAGCCTATTCCTCAGCGCCCCTTCTCCCTTGTGGGCTCGGACACAGGACCTGGGTAAGCTTACACAGCGCTTAACCCTTCTCCTGCAGCAGGCTCACAGGTGCAAAAATGTCACAATCAAAGGGCTCTAAAATGCCTGACAAAAACCACACTGTTGTGTATGCCGCCTGTGCCTCATGCACCGCTTCCCTGCCATCAAAGCATGGTTCTGCATTCTGTGCAACATGTGCCCAAGAGCCCTCTGCTTCTACCGCTCAGGAGCCCCCTTCTACCGTTCAGGAGCCCATATCTACTCCTGATCCTAGTGAGCTGATCCCTTCCGGGTGGCTCTATGGATTCTCTGACTAAGGCTTTGGAATCTTTCCGTGGTTCCTCCTCTAGCCAGGGCGCCCCTTTTCCAGAAAGGGGCCCGTCAGCCTTCAGAGAGACCTCATCAAATAGGGGCTGACCTACGGCATCAGCAAGGCGCCTGTCTAGGAAACGCCACCATAATGCTTGTCCTAATCCATCTAGCGGTTCGGCATCCGCGAGCTCAGGTTCCCGTTCTCCCTCTCCCAGAGCTCTGTGATCATGATTCTGAGTATGAGTTGGATATAGGTGATGACCCGAACTCGCCAGAGTTTCAAGAGTCCCTTGACTCTCTCATAGAAGCAGTTAATAAAGCCCTAAAGGTAGATGAGGAACCCGGATCACCCTATCTCTTTCAAAAGAACTAAGCATCCTCACAAAGTTTTCGGTAACCACCCGGAGTTTACGGACATTGTTCAGGGACATAGTGATCGGCCAGACAGACGCTTTTCAGGACAGAAGTCTCTAAAAGCACGATACCCATTTTCGGCAACGCTAGCAAGAGTGGACCGAATCTCCGGTAGTAGATCCGCCTGTATCTCGCTTGGCTTCAAAAACCCTCCTGTCCCTCTCAGATGGCTCATCCATTAAAAATCCCTCCGATAGACAGGTCGACAACCTCGCTAAATCGGTCTTTGAGGCTGCTGGAGCATCGCTCTTTCCTTCTTTCGTGGCCACCTGGGTGGCAAGGGTCATGGTGGCCTGGGCTGAGGATCTGGTTAAAGTTAGTAGCGATATCCCTCTCCCCCCCCCCCCCCGAGGCACGTAATCTTGCCTACCAGATTACTCGGGCAGGTGACTACATAGTCCATGCGTCCTTAGATGCAGCTAATTGCGCTGCACTCACAGCCGCCAATGCCATCGCCATTCGAAGGTCCCTTTGGCTCCGAGAGTGGCGAACAAACTCTGCTTCAAAGAGGTCTTTAACTTCGCTGCCTTATAGGGCGTCTCTTTGGAGATCGTCTTGATCAGATTATTTCTGATGCTACCGGTGGCAAAAGTAAATTTCTTCCGCAGCGCAGAATCAATCGACCCTTTCGGTCCCAGTACCAAAGTCGTTCCCGGCCATTTTGCAGCTCCTTTAACTGATCCTCTGCTTCGACCTCGTCCCGTGCACCCCGTTCTTCTCGCAGAGACAGGGGCCCGCAATCTTCGTTCAAGCCCTCTCAGCCCTGGAGAAACAGATTTTCTCAGTGGGAAACAAGAGCTCTTCCTCTAGAAAATTATCCTCCCAATAACTCCCTGCTGGGCCCGGGGCAGCCAAACAGGGTAGGCGGCCGCCTACTCTTGTTTCGCGAGGTCTGGAGGTCGGTCGTTCACGACCGGTGGGTCCGAGATCTCGTAGACTCCGGCTACAAGATCGAATTCTTGTCTCTTCCCCCAAGGCGTTTCTTCCAGTCTCGCCTCCCAAGGTCCAGTGCTCTCGCAACTCCCTTTCTTCAGGCCTTAAACATTCTTCGCACCAGTGGGGCTATCGTCCCAGTTCCTCACGAGGAAAGGTTCAAGGGGTTTTATTCAAACCTTTTTGTGGTCCCCAAGAAGGACGGCTCCTTGCGTCCTATCCTGGACCTAAAACTGCTGAACAAATTCATCAGAGTCCGCCATTTCAGAATGGAATCTCTCCGTTCTGTTATCACATCTCTAGAAAGAAAGGAATACCTGGCGTCAGTCTACATCAAAGACGCATATCTACACATTCCAATCTTCAGATGCCATCAACAGTTTCTGCGTTTTGCAATCGGAGACGATCATTTTCAATTTGCCGCTCTACCCTTCGGTCTCTCAACCGCCCCCAGTGTTCATAAAGGTCATGGCGGCCGTCATGTCAATTTTACACTCTCTGGGTGTGTTGGTCCTTCCGTACCTAGACGACCTGCTCATCAAAGGACCGACTTTTCGGGCCTGTGCAGAGTGTCGATCACTATCGACACCCTCTCTCGCCTGGGTTGGTTAGTGAATTTGGACAAGTCCTCTCCCATTCCCTCTCAGAAGATTCCTTTTCTGGGAATGATTCTGGACACCTCCCAAGGGTTGGTATCTCTCCCTCCAGAGAAGATTACCTCTCTAAGGCGGGGAGTGCTCCTGTTGTCTCTAGCCCGCTCCCACTCTCTACAATTCGCCATGCAGGTCCTGGGGAACATGGTAGCCTTCATCGAGGCAGTACCGTTTGCTCAATTCCATTTCTGACCTCTTCAACAGGAGTTAATATCAGTCTGGGACAGGAACCCAGCGTCCCTAGATCGGCGCATTCGTCTCTCCTCAGAGTCAAACGCTCACTGAAATGGTGGACAAGCGGTTCATCATTGAATCAGGGAAAATCTTTTCTACCTGTCCATTGGCTGGTAGTGACCACCAATGCCAGTCTCCTCGGATGGGGGCGGTGTTCCTTCACCACACGGCTCATGGCCGCTGGTCTCTTCCAGAGACCCGTCTTCCGATCAGCATCCTGGAGATCAGAGCTATCAAACTAGCTCTCTAACATTTCCATCACCTTCTGGCCGGTCGTCCCATCCGGATCCAGTCAGACAGCGCCACGGCCGTGACGTACATCAACCGTCAGGAAGGCACTCGGAGCAGAACAGTGATGCTCAAGGTATCGCACATTCTGCGATGGGCCAAGTCAAACCGCTCGCTCATCTCCGCGGTTCACATCCCAGGAGTGGACAATTGGGAGGCGAACTTTCTCAGTCGCCAGGGCTTAGCCTCAGAAGAATGGTCTCTGCACCCGGAAGTGATTCAGATCATTTGCCAGCGTTGGGGAATGCTGGATGTGGATCTCATGGCATCCAGACTAAATACCAAAGTTCATGTAATGTATGTAGTACAGTTCATATAGCGTCTTGTGCTTGGGTGCGATGAAAATACATGAGACACAGGTTTGATATAGAAGGTCTTGTATTACTTCATACAAGTGGCAAAAATAGTCACACAGTTTGCAGATACAGAAGCAGGAGACACAGCAGGCCAGAGTAACTTAAGCTCAGCAATCACTCTCCACAACAGGTTCAGGATCTTCTTCTCTGTTACCGTAAGTCCATGCAAACGTGGATCTTTCAAAGAGCAGGGTTCCAGAGTCCACAAGTGTTCAGAGTTCCTCAGTAGGAATAGCTGGAGTACATAGTCCAAGGCTTCCAGGAGTCAGGTCACAGGTTCACTGCAGGCTAGTTTCTGAAGCACTGATTGCTCAGCTGTGGCTGCTTAAGAAGCAAGAGGGAGAGAATCAGGGCGGGGAACATGAAAGCTGAAAACTCCATATTGACTGAGGGCAAGATAGCTGCAGCAAGACAGAAAGCAAAATGGCTGACGGAAAACTGAGTTTCAAGAACATGTACAAAGAACCTTACATTACTCCCCCCTTAGGGACAACCTCCGGATGGCCTCAGACCAGGCTTGTCTGGGTACCTCTGATGAAACTGGCGGAGCAAACGAGGAGCATTAACGTTATTGACTGGTTCCCATGAGTTGTCCTCCACTGGGTAGCCCTGCCATTTAATCAAATATTGTAACTGATTTCTGTATAACCTGGAATCTAGAATTCTTTCCACCACAAATTCTTCCTGACCATCGACTAGCACTGGGTCAGGGCAAGGAGAAGAACGTCCAGGAAACGTATTGGGTGTTGCAGCCTTTAGTAGGGATACATGAAAGACAGGGTGGATTCTCATAGTTCTAGGCAATTGAAGACGACAAGCAACGGCACTTATAATTTTACTGATTTTATAGGGTCCAATGTACTTATGTCCCAACTTAGACGATGGAATCCTTAACTTAAGATTTCTGGTTGACAGCCAGACCAGGTCTCCTACCTTGAAAGCTAGTGCAGGTTTACGAAATTTATCTGCTGCTTTCTTGTACCTTTCCTGAGCCAATTCCAGATTCTCCTTTAGAAGATCCATATTCTTCTGTAAAGACGTGATTCTTTCGGCCACTGCTGGTAAAGGCGTTTCTATGGGAAATCGTGGAAGAATGTTAGGATAACCTAGATTGGAGTAAAAAGGAGACTGCTTAGTGGAGGCGCTCTGAGAGTTGTTATAAGAGAACTCGCCAATGGAAGTAGATCCACCCAATCATCCTGTAGGTGGCAGATAAAGCAGCGGAGATACTGCTCCAGAGTTTGATTGGTTCGTTCGGTCTGTCCATTAGTCTGGGGATGAAAAGCAGAAGAAAGGTTTACTTTAATGTCCAATGCTGCACAGAAATTTTGCCAAAACCTTGAAGTGAATTGCACCCCTCGATCCGAAATAACCTCATCCGGTACTCCATGTAAGCGAAACACATCTTTAATCATCAAATCTGATGTCTGTTTTGCAGTGGGTAAGCCGACACAAGGAATAAAATGAGCTGTCTTTGTTAAACGATCAACCACCACTAGAATGGTGTTTTTCCCTTGACAGGTTGGTAACTCCACAATGAAGTCCATAGAAATGGATCCCCACGGGCGGGACGGGGTGGGAAGAGGTTGTAACAGACCAGTTGGTGAGGAGTGAGGTGTTTTGCATCTTGCACAGACTTCACATGAAGTGACATAGTTTAAAACATCCTTCCTGCAAGTGGGCCACCAAAAGAAACGAGAAAGAAATTCCTGTGTCTTTAGAATTCCTCTATGCCCAGCTATCTTGGAATCGTGAATGAGTTGCAATACTCTCAATCTGGCTGTTTCAGGAATATACAGACGTTGTCCCAGAATCCACACACCATTCTTAAAGACAAGACTTGCGTCCCTTGGGGGTTGTGCCAACAAGGAATCCGCATGGTATGCTTCCTTGATGTCCTTAAGTAGGTCTTGATTATGAATCACTCCCAGGAATCTAGAGTCAGGAAGAATAGTCTTAGGAGGAGCAAGTGGACGGGTCTCTGCTGAATGAATCCTAGAGAGTGCATCAGCCTTTCCATTGCGCGATCCTGGTCTATAAGAAATTACAAAATTAAATTGGTTTAAGAAAAGATTCCAGCGAGCCTGGCGAGGAGTCAGGCACTTAGCCGACCTGATAAATTCAAGGTTACGATGGTCTGTCAGGACGACTATTTGCTGTGCAGCTCCCTGAAGAAGGTGTCTCCATTCTTTGAAGGCGGCAATAATGGCCAACAACTCTCTATTGCCCACATCGTAGTTCCTCTCAGCCGAAGACAACTGCTGGGAAAAGAAGGCACAGGGATGCAAGACATTCTTCTCACCTGTTCTCTGAGAGAGTATAGCTCCAACGGCACAATCTGAAGCATCCACCTCTATTATGAAGGCAAGTTCGGGGTTGGGATGTACCAAGATAGGTGCGGTGGTAAATTTATCTTTTAGACGAGAAAATGCTTCCTGGGCTTGGGGAGTCCAGGAGAACCTAGACTCTTTCCGGGTAAGTTGGGTGATAGGTGACACTACCTCAGAGAAATTCCTAATGAAACGTCTATAGAAATTGGCAAACCCGATGAAGCGCTGCACCTCCTTCACATTTCTAGGACTTGGCCAATCCTTGATGGCTTGGGTCTTACTTCCATCCATACTAATTCCTTGTGTAGACAGTACATACCCCAGAAATTGAATTTCGGTCCTATGGAATCCACACTTTTCAAGTTTGATGTAAAGATGGTTTTGTCTTAGACGTTCCAAGACCATTCTCACATGTCCATGATGTTCCTCTGTGGAGTTAGAAAAAATTAGAATATCATCCAAATAAATCACCACGAATGTATCTAGGAGATCCCTGAAGATGTCATTCACCAAGTGTTGGAAAGTGGCTGGGGCGGTACTCAGACCAAAAGGCATAACTAGATATTCAAAGTGTCCATAGCGTGACCTGAATGCAGTCTTCCATTCATCCCCAGGTCTAATACGGACCAAGTTATAGGCCCCACGGAGATCCAATTTAGAGAAAATTTTGGCATGCCGCACTCTCTCCAATAACTCAGGGATTAAAGGCAATGGATAACGGTTTCTAATAGTAACCTTATTGAGTTCCCTATAGTCTACGCAGGGTCTCAGAGATCCATCTTTCTTCTTCACAAAGAAGATGGGTGCACCTGCAGGAGATGAAGAGGGGCGTATGAAGCCCTTGGCTAGATTTTCGTCTATGTAATCCTTTAAAGCCTTTAGCTCAGGCCCCGCCAGGGGGTAGATCTTACCAAAAGGTATCTCTGCTCCAGGCAATAATTCAATTGGACAATCATATGGACGGTGAGGGGGAAGCTGGTCAGCGTTCTTCTTGTCACATAAATCCACATAGTCCTGGTATACAGCTGGTAGTTCAGGGACTGACATGGTTCCTTTAGGAACAGAGCAAGCTGAAACTTCTGGACTCATCTGTTTCTCTGGAAAGTGTAATTCCTTGGTCTCCCAGTTAATGGTAGGGTTCTGAGCCTGCAGCCATGGTAGCCCTAGAATAATGGGAAAGTGGGGAGAAGAGATAAGCATAAAGGACAGTTTCTCTTGATGATCTTTACCCATAAGGACCCTTAAAGGCTCAGTTTCCTGATCCACTGGTCCAGAGGTCAGCAGGGAGCCATCCACAGTTTCCATCTGTACTGGAGTAGCCTTCTTCACTGAACGTATCCCCTGTTTCAGAGCAAAGGAGACATCCATAAAATTCCCACTTGCCCCTGAGTCGATCATAGCAGAGCTAGACACCCAGACTGAGTTAACCCAGAGTTTGATGGAAAGGAAGCAATGAGAATTGTTTTTCCTACAACTCAGCTGGGACACCGCTGAGGAAACTTGAAAAATTGCAGCGTTTACACAGTCATCGTCCTCAGAAGTAACGGAGTTTAAGTCCGAGAAATCAAGATCTGTTGCTGCAGATCTCTCTGGAGCCTGAGGCTCGGACCTGACAGATCTCCTCTCGCAACACTCAGTGAATGAGTGCTGCAGTAGTCTTACGAGAACGGCTGGGGCAGTTTATAATGAAGTGCCCTGACTTACCACAATAGAAACATAGATTTTCCTTAAAACGATGTTCCTTGCGTGCATCACTAACCCGTCTTTGTAAAGAGTCTACCTGCATGGGTTCAGGTTCCCGTGTGATCCTACTCAAAGGTTCCTTAGCTGGGGAGGAAGGTAGGAAAAGGTTAGTGCGATTGCTTTCGAACCATCTCTCGCCTGCGTTCAGTCAGGCGAGCATCAATACGGATGCAGTAGTTAATAAAGTCACCTAACGCAGTGGGAGGGTCGGCATGAGCAAGTTCATCCTTAATTAGTGGAGACAACCCCTTTCGAAAAATAGATTTTTTGGCGGAACTGCCCCAGGTGGTATCAAGGGCCCATCTCCTGAAATCCAAGGCATATTCGGCTACCGAGTGCTTACCTTGGCGCAAAGTTAACATGGCTGCTTCAGCTGTTGCACCTCGATTGGGGTCATCAAACACCTGCCCCATGGCTGAAATGAAAGCATCAAGATGATCCAAACATTCATCCTCAGTCTCAATCAGAGGGTTTGCCCACATCAAAGCCTTGTTGGTAAGTAACATAATTATAGTAAGCACTTTAGATCGTTCAGTGGGAAATTGTGAAGCATGTGCAGAAAAAAACAGATTGCATTGGTTAATAAATCCCCTGAATTTTTCACGTTCACCGCCAAAACGAAAAGGGGGCAACTTGGGAATCCCAGAACTTGGGGCTACGGCAGGAGCCTGGACTCGCTCCTCTAGAACCTCAATCCTGGCTCGCAAATCCTGGGCAGTCTGTCCAAACACTTGCAAATTGTGATTAGTGAGGTCCTGTAGGTTTGCAAAATGGGTTTTCATAGTCTGTAAATCTGCAAGGATATTATCAGTCACTCCGCAAAGTTCCTTTATGCGGGCCTCCATTTTCCAGATCTTTTAAGACAGGAGTACTGGAAGGAGAGGAGAAAAAAAAACAAAACAATAGTGTTTACCTGTGGTAACACTGCAGAGAGAAAAAAAAAATTAAGCGAACTGCTCACCTGGAATGGTTGTGAGAAGTCACAACCACTATCATCACAGAAAGTTCAACCGGACATCTGATATCCACAGTTACAGCAGACACAAAAGAGGGAAGAGAAGAAAAAAAAAAAACAATAGTGTTTACCTGTGGTAACACTGCAGAAAAAAAAAACTTAAGGGAATTGCTCACCTGGAATGGTTGTGAGAAATCACAACCACTGTCATCACAGAAAGTACAACTGGACGTCTGATATCCACAGTTACAGCAGACACAGCCTTCCCAGACCCAGCAGACACTAACGTTTTGGCTTCAGAATCTTGTAATGTATGTAGTACAGTTCATATAGCGTCTTGTGCTTGGGTGCGATGAAAATACATGAGACACAGGTTTGATATAGAAGGTCTTGTATTACATCATACAAGTGGCAAAAATAGTCACACAGTTTGCAGATACAGAAGCAGGAGACACAGCAGGCCAGAGTAATCTTAAGCTCAGCAATCACTCTCCACAACAGGTTCAGGATCTTCTTCTCTGTTACCGTAAGTCCATGCAAACGTGGATCTTTCAAAGAGCAGGGTTCCAGAGTCCACAAGTGTTCAGAGTTCCTCAGTAGGAATAGCTGGAGTACATAGTCCAAGGCTTCCAGGAGTCAGGTCACAGGTTCACTGCAGGCTAGTTTCTGAAGCACTGATTGCTCAGCTGTGGCTGCTTAAGAAGCAAGAGGGAGAGAATCAGGGCGGGGAACATGAAAGCTGAAAACTCCATATTGACTGAGGGCAAGATAGCTGCAGCAAGACAGAAAGCAAAATGGCTGACGGAAAACTGAGTTTCAAGAACATGTACAAAGAACCTTACAGTTCAGGCTTTCATAAGCCGGTCCCGAGACCCGCTAGCCATCGGCTCGGATTCGCTAGTCCTCCCTTGGAGTCAATTTCGTCTCCCTTACATCTTTCCGCCTCTTCCGTTAATCCCCAGGGTAATCCGAAAGATCAAGGCGGAAGGCGTTCCTCTCATTCTTGTCGCTCCGGACTGGCCTCGCCGACCGTGGTATGCGGAACTAATGCGTCTGGTCGCAGACGTACCCTGGAGATTACCGGATCGTCCGGACCTTCTCTCGCAGGGTCCAATTTACCATCAAAATTCGAAAGCGCTGAATTTGACGGTATGGCCATTGAAGCCTGGATCCTAGGCCAGGCTGGTTTTTCTCAAAACGTTGTTTCTACAATGATCAATGCCAGGAAACCGGTTTCCGTGCGCATTTATCAGTGTTTGGAAAACATTCTTTTCCTGGTGTAAGGATAGGGGTCGTTCCCCTTTGGTCTTTTCTATCCCTTCCATTCTGGAATTCCTCCAAGCAGGATTGGACTCTGGGTTAGCACTTTCTTCCCTGAAGGGGCAGATTTCCGCCTTGTCCGTACTTTTCCAACGACGGATTGCATCTAAGTCTCAGGTCAGGACCTTTATCCAAGGAGTGTCACATCTCGTTCCACCCTACAAGAGGCCCTTGGAACCTTGGGATCTTAATTTGGTCCTCAGTGCCTTACAGGAATCCCCCTTCGAACCTTTGCCGGAAGTGCCTTTATCCCTTCTTTCTTGGAAAGTTGTCTTTCTAGTCGCAATTACCTCCATCCGGCGGGTATCAGAATTGGCAGCCTTGTCTTGTAAACCTCCTTTCCTCATTTTTCACCAGGACAAGGTAGTTCTTAGGACTTCTCCTTCTTTCTTACCCAAAGTTGTTTTGACTTTTCATATCAATGAAGATATAGTCCTGCCCTCATTCTGCCCTGCGCCGATTCACCATACTGAAAAGGCCCTTCACACTTTGGATTTGGTGAGGGCTCTCCGAAGGTACATTTCTAGAACTGTATCTTTCCGTAAATCGGACGCACTTTGTGCTTCCGGATGGACGCAGACAGGGTTTTCCTTCTTCTAAGGCCACGTTAGCCAGATGGATCCGTTTGGTGATCCAAGAGGCGTACTGTGTCAAAGGTCAGCCTATCCCGGCTGGGATTAAGGCACACTCCACTCGGTCTGTGGGGGCCTCCTGGGCCATTCGGCACCAGGCTTCGGCACAAGTGTGCAAGGCTGCGACTTGGTCCAGTCTTCATACTTTTGTCAAGCATTACCAAATCCATGCTCAAGTTTATTC
Source organism: Oophaga sylvatica (assembly GCA_033576555.1). Lineage (NCBI taxonomy): Eukaryota > Metazoa > Chordata > Amphibia > Anura > Dendrobatidae > Oophaga > Oophaga sylvatica. The sequence goes on along the minus strand of JARQOD010000002.1, from coordinate 97,746,974 downwards.
AGATGCGGCACTTGGCAGACAAATTCTGCAATCAGCTGTTGCACATCTGTAAGTTGTCTGTTGACTGTTTAAGCGTTTTATGCATTTGCCTCACGAGGCTTCATCTGTTGTTGTGGCTTCCCACCCAGGGACTGCTTTGGGATGTCCCATGGTCTTGTGTCCCCAATGAGGCGATGGAGAAATAGGTATTTTTGTGTGTACTCACCGTTAAATCCTTTTCTCCGAGCCAATCATTGGGGGACACAGTTCCCACCCTTGTTTAGCCAGTAGCCTCGTTGTTTCTTTGGTTTTGACATATTGCATTCTGTTATGAGCTCCTACTGCTTTGGCACTGAACTGGTTCAGGATTGAGCCAACAGAGGGTGTATACTGCAGGAGGAGGAGTTAACCTTTTTTTCTGTGTGTTGCTTAGTGTCCTCCTAGTGGCAGCAGCATAACACCCATGGTCTTGTGTCCCCCAATGATTGGCTCGGAGAAAAGGATTTTACGGTGAGTACACACAAAAATCCATATTTTTATCTTTTTTATTATTTTTAACATTAGTAACATAGTTATTAAGGTTGAAGGAAGACTTTAGTCCATCTAGTTCAACCCATATCCTATCCTAACCTACCCTAACATGTTGATCCAGAGGAAGGCAAAAAAAACCCTAAGTGGCAAACAGTAAGCTTCACATTGGGGAAAAAAATTCCTTCCCGACTCCACATACGGCAATCAGACTAGCTCCCTGGATCAACGCAGTGTCTAGGAAACTAGTGAATATAGCCTGTAATATTATACTTTTCAAGAAAGGCATCCAGTCCCTCTTAAATTTTAGTAAGGAATCACTCATTACAACATTAGACGGCAGAGAGTTCCATAGTTTCACTGCTCTTACAGTAAAGAATCTGCGTCTGTGATTATGACTAAACCTTCTTTCCTCCAGACGTAGAGGATGCCCCTTGTCCCGTCACAGGTCTAAGAGTAAAAAGATCATTAGAAAGATCTTTGTACTGTCCCCTCATATATTTATACATTGTAATAAGATCACCCCTAAGCCTTCGTTTTTCCAAACTAAATAACCCAAGTGTAATAACCTGTCTTGGTATTGCAGACCCCCCAGTTCTCTAATAACCTTGGTCTCTCTTCTCTGCACCCGCTCCGTTCAGCTATGTCTTTCTATCCCGGGAGACAGAACTGCACACAGTATTCTAAAGTACTGCCACATAAGCTATCCGCTAGCGTCTCGTTAGCGTTGCATACTAAGAGATCGCTAGCGGGATTGTTTCTATATCGCTAAATGCGGCACATTTAGCGATATAGTTAACGACGCTATCGCGTTAGCGATCTTCTTAACGACTTTAGCGTACAAAAGTACGCTAAATCGCTAAGAAAGTGCACACAGCGATAGATACTTACCCAGGGAGGCACGATGAAATAGGGTCGGAACGTTCCAGCGCGAGCGGATCACAGCAGGAAGCTCGTCGCTGGAAGCTGCCGCACTGAACAATATCGCAACGGATCGCTAAATAGTGACGTTTTAGCGATCCCGTTAGCGATATTGTTTAAGTGTGCATACCCTTTAGTGGGTCGCACCAGTGACTTGTATAGAGGTAATTATGTTCTCCTCATGAGCATTTATCCCTTTTAATGCATCCATTATTTATTTGCCTTGCAGCAGCTGCCTGACATTGGCCACTAAATGTGAGTTTGTCGTCCACCCATACACCCAGGTCTTTTTCAGTGACAGTTTTGCCCAGTGTTTTACAATTAAGCACATAATTATACATCTTGTTTGTTCTACCCAAGTGCATGACCTTACATTTATCCCCATTAAAGCTCATTTGCCATTTATCAGCCCAAGCTTCTAGTTTACATAAATCCTCCTGTAATATAAAATTATCCTGTGTATTTATTACCCTGCAGAGTTTAGTGTAATATGCAAATATTGAAATACTACTCTGTATGCCCCCTACAAGGTCATTAATAAATGTTAAAGAGAAGCGGCCCCAATACTGACCCCTGTGGTACCCCACTGCTACGGACCCAGTCCGAGTGTGCTCCATTAATAACAACCCTTTGTTTTCTATCCATGAGCCAGTTCTTAACCCACTTACACATATTTTCCCCTATCCCCATTGTTCTCATTTTATGTATCAACCTTTTGTGTGGCACTGTATCAAAAGCTTTTGAGAAGTCCATGAACACCACGTCCACTGCATTCCCTTGGTCCAGTCCTGAACTTACCCCTTCATAAAAGCTTATCAGATTAGTCTGACAAGAACGGTCCCTCGTAAACCATGCTGATACTGTGTCATGAGGTTATTCAGTCTCAGATACTCCAATATAGTATCCCTTAAAAAACCCTCCAGGATTTTACCCACTGTAGATGTTAAGCTCACTGGCCTATAATTTCCAGGTTCAGTTTTTGCCCCTTTTTGAATACTGGCACCACATTTGCTATACGCCAGTCTTGTGGTACAGACCCGTTATTATGGAATCTTTAAAGATTAAAAATAATGGTCTATCTATAACTGTACTTAATTCCTGCAGTACTCGGGGGTGTATCCCATCCGGGCCCGGGGTTTTGTCAATTTTAGTGATTTTTAGACGCCGCCGTACTTCCTGCTGGGTTAAGCAGGTGACATTTAATGGAGAAATTTATTTTTTTATTACTGATCATGTTATCTGTCATGGAATTTTCTTGTGTAAATACAGTTGAAAAAAAGTCATTTAGCATATTGGCTTTTTCCTCATCCACCATTTCACCCAGACTATTTTTAAGGGCACCAACACTATCATTTTTTAGTTTCTTGCTATTTATGTAGTTAAAGAATATTTTGGGATTATTTTTACTTTCTCTGGCAATGAGTCTCTCTGCCTCAATCTTTGCTGTCTTGATTTGCTTTTTACAGAATTTATTCAGTCTTCTGTATTTATTTAATGCCTCATCACTACCTACTTGCTTTAATTCCCTAAACGCTTTCTTTTTGTCCCTTATTGCGCCACTTACAGCTCTATTTAGCCATAGTGGTTTCCTCCTAATTCTGGCATGTTTATTCCCATAGGGTATATACTGTGCACAGGTCCTATTCAGGATACTAATAAACGCCTCCCATTTTCTTTGTGTATTTTTATGTCTCAGGATATCGTCCCAGTTTATTGCACCAAGATCATCTCTCATCCGTTGGAAATTTGCCTTCCTGAAGTTTAGTGTCCTTGTAACCCTTCGACTACACATCTTATTAAAGGATACATGAAAGCTTATTATTTTATGATCACTATTACCCAAGTGACCCCCAACCCTTATATTTGATATGCGGTCTGGCCTGTTGGTTAATATTAGGTCTAGCAGTGCCCCCCCCCTCTTGTTGGGTCCTGAACTAGTTGTGAAAGGTAATTGTCTCTCATAGTTGCCAAAAACTTATTACCTTTACTGGAACTACAGGTTTCTGTTCCCCAATGTATTTCAGGGTAGTTGAAGTCCCCCATAATAATGACTTCTCCTTGAGTTGCTGCTTCATCTATTTGCTTTACGAGGATATTCTCTGTTGCTTCCATTATTTTAGGAGACTTATAACAAACCCCTATCAGTAATTTATTATTTTTCCCCCTCCTCTAGTCTCCACCCACAGAGACTCTACATTTTCATTAGATTCACAGATATCACGCAGGATGGGTTTTAAGGATGATTTTACATATAAACACACACCCCCACCTCGCTTATTTTTACGGTTATTCCTAAACAGACTATAGCCCTGTAAATTAACTGCCCAGTCGTGGCTCTCATCCAGCCAAGTCTCAGATATCCCCACCATGTCATAATTATGTTCCAACAAAATAAATTCTAATTCCGCCATTTTATTGGTGAGGCTTCTGGCATTAGTGTATACATGCACTTTATGTATCTCTCTGTACCTCTATTCTTTCTTAAATTATTAACTGTTCTAACCCCACCCCCACCCCCAATTTCATTAGATTAGATCTTTTACTATTGATGCTACATAGGCGGCATCAATAGTAAAAAGTGACTCGTGTGACCAACCTGTCAATCAGTTTTCCAAGCGATGCTACAGATCGCTTGGAAAACGCTATCATTCTGCAAGCTAATTACGCTTGCGAAACGCTTGTTTCTGGCGGGAATACGCATACCTATAAAAATGCGTAATTTCCGTGGCAATCCCGCAACGTGTGCACATAGCCTCACAATGAGCAGTGACCCCCACACCATTTTTTTTTTTTTTTTTTTAATTTATTTAACCCCTTAACCCCCAAGGGTGGTTTGCACGTTAATGGCCGGGCCAAGTTTTACAATTCTGACCACTGTCTCTTTGAGTTTATAACTCTGGAATGCTTCAACGGATCTTCGCGATTCTGAGATTTTCTCGTGACATATTGTACTTCATGTTAGTTGTAAAATTTCTTCGATATAACTGGCGTTTATTTTTGAAAAAAATGGAAATATGGTGAAAATTTTGCAATTTTCAAACTTTGAATTTTTTTTCCCTTAAAACAGAGAAATGTCACACAAAATAGTTAATAAATAACATTTCCCACATGTCTACTTTACATCAGCACAATTTTGGAACCAAAATTTTTTTTTTGTTTGGAAGTTATAAGGGTTAAAAGATGACCAGCTAAGTGCACACGTTCAGGATTATTTGCGGGAAAAAACGCGTTAAAAACGCATGAATTAAGCATCCTATCATTTAGAATGAATTCCGCATTTTTTGTGCACATGGTGCGTTTTTTTTCCGCAAAAAAACGCATCGCGGAAAAAGAAGCAACATGTTCATTAATTTCACGGAATTCTAGCATTTTTCCCGCTATATTATTGACCTAGAAAGTTCAGGGAAAAATCGCTGTAAAAACGCATCAAATACGCGCAAAATCCGCGCAAAAAAACGTGCGTTTTTACCGCGAAAAAAGTCCGTTTTTGCTCAGGAATATTCTGCAAACATTCCTGAACGTGTGCACTTAGCCTAAAAGTTGAACAGCGATTTCTCATTTTTACAACAAAATTTACAAAGCCATTTTTTTAGGGACCACCTCACATTTGAAGTCACTTTGAAGAGTCTATATGGCAGAAAATACCCAAAAGTGACACCATTCTAAAAGCTGCACCCCTCAAGCTACTCAAAAACACATTTAAGAAGTTTATAAACCCTTCAGGTGCTTCACAGGAGCTGAAGCAACGTGGAAGGAAAAAATGAACATTTAACTTTTTAGTCACAAAAATATCTTTTACAAACATTTTTTTATTTTCACAAGGGTAAAAGGAGAAAATAGACAGATAAAGTTGTTGTACAATTTCTCATGAGTATGCCAATACCCCATATGTGGGGGAAAACCACTGTTTAGGCGCACGGCAGAGCTCGTAAGGGAAGGAGCGCCATTTGACACTTTCAAACCAAAATTGGCTGGAATTGAGATTGGACTCCATGTTGCGTTGGGAGAGCCCCTGATGCGCCTAAACAGTGGAAACCCCCCACAAGTGATACCATTTTGGAAACTAGCCCCCTATGGAACTTATCTAGATCTGTTGTGAGCACTTTGAACCCCCAAGTGTTTCACTAACGTTTATAATTCCTGGGTGTGAAAAAAAAAAAAAAATTTTCCACAAAAATTATTTTTTAGTCCCCAATTTTTGATTTCTCCCAAGAAAATTGGACCCCAAAAGTTGTCCAATTTGTCCGGAGTACGCTGATACCCCATATGTGGGGGGGTGCTGTTTGGGTGCACGGCAGGGCTTGGAAAGGAAGTAATGTTTTGGAATGCAGATGTTGATGGGTGTCATGTTCTGTTTGCAGTGCCCCAGATGTGCCTAAACAGTGGAATCCCCCACAAGTGACCCCATTTTGGAAACTAGACCCCCTAAGGAACTTATCTAGATCTGTGGTGAGCACTTTGAACCCCCAAGTGCTTCACACAAGTTTATAATGCCCGGGCATGAAAATAAAAAATCCTATTTTTTTTCCCACAAAAATTATCTTTTAGTCACCAATTTTTTATTTTCCCAAGGGTAGCAAAAGAAATAGGACCACAAAAGTTGTTGTCCAATTTGTCCTGAGTACACTGATACCCCATATGTGGGGGAAACCACTGTTTGGGTGCACGGCAGAGCTCGGAATGGAAGGAGCGCCATTTGACTTTTTCCAACCAAAATTGGCTGGAATTGAGATTGGATGCCATGTTGCATTTGGATAGCCCCTGATGTGCCTAAACAGTGGAAACCCCTCACAAGTGACCCATTTGGGAAACTAGACCCCTAAGGAACTTATCTAGATCTGTGGTGATGACTTTGAACCCCCAAGTGCTTCACACAAGTTTATAACGTAGAGCCATAAAATTAAAAAATCATATTTCTCTATCGCTTCATTGGGGGACACAGAGACCATGGGTGTATGCTGCTGCCACTAGGAGGCTGACACTATGCATATGCAAAAAAAGGTTGGCTCCTCCTCTGCAGTGTACACCCCACCGACTGGCACCAAGCTAATCAGTTTTAGCTTAGTGTCAGTAGGAGGTGGACACGGGTCTCTCTGGAGACCCATATCTACCTATTGTGCGGCGTTCCTTTTTAGGTACCTTCCGGAGGGATACAGTGTGAAAGTCACTACTGTAGTCCCACAAAGAGACTGAGTACGGCGTGTACTGCCACCCCGTATCCTCATATGTCTGTCTCTTGGCAGGACCCCCCACTCTAATCCCTAACACGGACGGGTGATTAGGGTGCAGCGAAAGACCCGGGCCTGCCTTCGTCTCCCACCTACTCGCCCACCAGAGCCTGTCGGATGAGGAGACCCGAACGTCCCCACAACGACTTCCGGACGTCCGACCTTTTCTTGGTCTGAGGTACTGTCCCTCTTTTTTCCTACAGGACTGAAGAATGAAGACAAGAAGATAGAAGATGGGGAAAGATTTATATAAAAAAAGAAAAGATTACAGGGGGGGGGTTTATGTACATCGCTCTGTACTGTGTTTCTGGGGTTCCGAGTCCCCCTTTTTTGGGAGTCCCCCGAGGCCGTTAAATTTCGGAGAGAGAGAACTACCTGTCTCTCAAGGAGAAGCTGCTTTCTTATTTACCAATTTGCGGCCTCATGGCGCCGCCTATCATCCGGTGGCACCGCGGCGATTCTTTTTGGGCCCGTTTCTGAAGTTCGGCGCCCTCCGCGCCGACCCCACTTCCCCTGCGGCTGCAGGCTTAAATTTAGGCCCCGGCTTCACTCCAGGCCCTGCGTCCGACGCTGTCAGCTCCTGCATTTAGGTCGCAGCAGCAGTTCTTCAGCTACCTTGAGGCCTCTGATCGCTGGCTCCTACATCGGTGTTTTTCAGGAGGAACACCTGCAGCACACAGGATCTGTGAGTAAGCTCTGTCCTGCAGAGCTGACACTCTCCTCTGCCTTCTCTGTCCCCTAACCTTCTGGTACCGGTTAGTGGGATTGCTCTACCATGCCTAAGCATAAGGGAGAGCCTACTCGTCCTCCATCTTCCTCTTCCTCCTCCACTCTGGTTAGATACTTTGTGTGCTCTTCTTGTAATGGCAGACTCCCTTCAGGTCAGTCATCTCCCTTTGCCAGGCCTGCAGCGACCCCACGGGATCCACCCAGGAGGCCCCTACTGATCCGGGTGATTCTGAGACCCCTACCCCCCAGTGGGCAGCGTCTGTCGCAATCTGTTGCGGACCTCACCAGGGTATCGCAGACCCTAGTATCCGCTTTGGATAAATTGCCCCTTTCAGCACCTGCAGTCGCCAGCGGGTCTCAAGACTCCCTTTCCGGGCCGTCCAACCCAAGCCGTAAGAGGCCTAGACTAGAACACCGTTCTAGGTCCTCTTCCCGCTCCATCTCTCCAGAAGACACTGCTCTGCGTTATCCCTCCCTAGCGCCCTCCTCTCCGGAATCAGGCGAGGCGTCTCCGGACGCGCTTTCGGAGGATGAGTCGGACTGGATTCTGATCAGGCCTCCGGCATGACGGATATGGTGCAGAGTCTGATTGTGGCTGTCAATCAGACCTTAGGCATCAAGGATACCTCTACGGAATCCGCAGAAGAGGCGGTTTCGTTGAGACGGTCAAAACCACCTTCCAAGGTGTTTGCCCCTCACACTGAGTTCACGGACATACTCAAGAGGGAAAGGGAGAATCCGACCAGGCGCTTTCAAAGAGGGAAGCGCCTTGGCATACTATAACCTTTTTCCCGGAGCTTACAACTAATTGGACGATTTCTCCTTCAGTGGACCCACTGGTCTCCAGACTGTCCACCAACACTGTCCTTCTTCTGGCTAGCGCTGCTTCCCTAAAAGACGCCAACGATAAGATTCTAGAATCACTGGCAAAGTCAGCCTTTGAGGCGGGCGCTTCTGCCCTATGTCCGGCCTTTACGTCTACTTGGGTCTCAAAGGCTATAGCCAGATGGTCTAAACAGCTCCGTAAGGGCATCTTGGCCGGAGCCCCTGCCAGAGAGCTGGTGGAGCTCGCAGACCAAATCTCACAGGCTGGGCAATATGTAGTTTCTGCCTCGCTGGATGTAGCTTCCTGCGCTGCGCAGGCATCCAGCAATATTGTGGCCATCCGGAGGAACATCTGGCTCAAAGCATGGCAGGCTGATCTTTCATCTAAAAAGTCGCTCACAGGTCTTCCTTTTCAGGGAGAACATCTGTTCGGAGACAGGTTGGATCAGATCATTAAGGACGCAACGGGGGGCACGAGCTCCCTTCTCCCTCAGTCAAAGCCTCACAAACCCATCCAAAGAAGGCAGTTCCGCTCTTTTCGGCCTTTTCGCCGTTTTCAGGGGTCAGAGGATTCCTCCGGTCAACATAGGCCACAGAATCGCCAGGCTAAGAGGAAGGCTTCCTTTCGGCCCACCCCCTCCTGGCGTTCCAATAACTCCCAGGGTAGATCCACCAGACCAAGACCTAGCAGAGTTTCCTCGGCATGACTCGGCCCCAGAGTCCAGCGTTCCTCCCAAGCTCGGCGGTCGTCTCCTGCTGTTCAGGGACGTGTGGCTCGACTTGGTGGAGGACGCTTGGGTCAGGGAGGTCGTATCCTCAGGATACAAAATAGAGTTCACTTCCCTCCCAAGAGATCGGTTCTTCGAATCCCACCCCCAAAGGATCCTTCTCTGGTATCGGGTTTCTTTGCATCCATCGATTCCCTTCTCAGTGCTGGAGTTATCGTCCCTGTTCCAGAGCGAGAACGTTTCACAGGTTTTTATTCAAACCTGTTTGTTGTGCCGAAAAAAGGCGGCAAGGTTCGTCCCATCCTGGACCTCAAGTTACTGAACAGGAGAGTTCGCCTGCGTCACTTCAGGATGGAGTCTATTCGTTCAGTAATATCGTCGATGGAATCTCAGGAATTTCTGTGTTCCATAGACATCCAAGACACCTACCTCCACGTCCCAATTTGCCCAGCCCACCAGAGGTTACTGCGTTTTGCAGTTCGGCAGTCATTTTCAGTTTGTCGCCCTGCCCTTCGGCCTTGCAACCGCTCCCAGGGTCTTTACAAAGATCATGGCGGCACTGATGGCCACCTTGACGATTCGAGGTCTGGTTCTCATTCCTTACCTCGACGACATTCTCATCAAGGCTCCGTCCCTCCCCAGGCTCAAGAAAGCCTGTCCATCGTTCTCGACTTCCTGACCCGGTTCGGATGGATCATCAACAGGAAGAAGTCCTGCCTTGTTCCCTCTCAGCGTCTGATCTTCTTGGGCATGCTGTTCGATACCTGACAGTCGAAGGTCTTCCCCAAGGAGAAGAGAGCAATCCTCCAGCAGAGTGTTCGGTTTCTGCAGGGCCCTCAGCTTCCTTCCTTCCGGTCAGCGATGAGGGTGCTGGGCAGAATGGTTGCGGCCCCAGAGGCAATTCCCTTTGCTCAGTTCCACTTGAGACCTCTTCAGCGGGCTATCCTGTCTCGGTGGGACAGGTCCGTCAGATCGTTGGATCGTCCGCTTCGTCTCCCTTGCAGGGTCAAGCAGTCTCTCAACTGGTGGCTGTCATCCCCCCTCATCCTCCAGGGACGGTCCTTCCTGCCAGTCCACTGGTAGATCATAACGACGGATGCAAGTCTCCTAGGGTGGGGGGCAGTTTTTCGGCACCTGACGGTTAAGGGTCGTTGGTCGGCACAGGAATCTTCCCTGCCGATCAACATCCTCGAAATCAGGGCCATATTTCTCTCGCTCCGTCACTGGGAATCGCTTCTCAGGGGTCTGCCAGTCAGAATTCAGACGGACAATGCCACAGCTGTGGCGTACGTCAATCACCAGGGAGGGACCAGAAGTTCTCTGGCAATGGCCGAAGTATCCAAGATCCTCCTTTGGGCGGAGGCGAAGGTTCTGGCAATATCCGCGGTGCATATCCCCGACGTGGACAACTGGGCCGCCGACTTCCTCAACCGCGAGGGTCTCGCGGCAGGAGAATGGTCCCTGCATCCGGACGTCTTCCGTCAGATCTGCCTTCGATGGGGGACCCTGGATGTGGACCTCATGGCGTCCCGGCTCAACAGGAAAGTTCCGCTGTTCGTCTCCAGGTCCCGTGATCCTCTGGCATTGGACGTAGACGCTCTGGCCATTCCTTGGTCAGTTCGCTCTCCCATACGTATTCCCACCGCTTCCCCTTCTTCCCAGATTGCTGAAGAAGATCAAGGCGGAAGGGGTGCCGGTCATTCTGATCGCACCAGATTGGCCCAGGAGGTCCTGGTTCGCGGACATCGTCAATCTCTTGGCGGACGCCCCCTGGAGACTCCCAGACAGGCCAGACCTTCTGTCACAGGGTCCGTTCTGCCACCAGGGTTCTCGGTCGCTCAATTTGACGGCGTGGCTGTTGAAACCGCGGTACTGAGAGAGTCCGGGTTCTCAGATCGGGTGATCCGCACCATGATCTAAGCCAGAAAACTGTCGTCTTCCAGGGTCTACTATCGAACCTGGAAGGCCTATTATCGCTGGTGTGAGTCCAACATCATCCTGCCAATGAAGTTGTCGCTCCCAGCCGTCTTGGCTTTCCTCCAAACGGGACTGGACGCTGGTCTCTCTCTCGCTACTCTTAAAGGGCAGGTGTCAGCCCTTTCCATCCTCTTCCAGAAATCCTTGGCTTCTCGGGTTCAAGTCAAAACTTTCCTTCAGGGAGTGGCGCATACGGCTCCCCCGTATCGGAATTCTGTGGACCCCTGGGACCTCAATCTCGTGTTGGATGTTGAGGTGCGCGCCCTTTGAACCTCTGAGGTTCCCCTCTCGGTTTTGTCCTGGAAGGTGGCCTTTCTCGTAGCGATCACTTCCATCAGGCGAGTTTCAGAGTTGGTGGCTCTGTCTTGTCGCCCCCCCTTCCTGGTCCTCCATCAGGATAAGGTTGTGTTGCGGCCTCCGCCTTCCTTTCTTCCCAAGGTGGTATCCACTTTCCACTTGAATGAGGAGATTGTCCTGCCCTCCTTCTATCCGGCTCCGACTCATTCTTTGGAGCGCTCGTTGAACAAGCTAGACCTGGTACGGGCAGTAAGGACCTACCTGGATAGGACGGCTTCCTTCAGGAAGTCTAATCTCCTATTTGTCATTCCAGACGGAGCGCAAAGAGGCCTGCCGGCTTCCAAGTCTACGATTGCGCGTTGGATTAGGACCGCAATATTGGAGGCTTACCGGGTTAAGAACAGAGTGCCCCCCCTGGGGTTAAGGCTCACTCCACCCGGGCTGTAGGCGCCTCCTGGGTGGTTCACCACGGGGCATCCGCCCTACAACTTTGCAAAGCGGCAACCTGGTCTTCCATCCACACGTTTGCCAAATTTTACAAGGTCCACACCTATGCTTCGGCGGACGCCAGCCTAGGCAGAAGGATCTTGCAGGCGGCATTGGGGACTTTGCCGACCTGAATGGAGTCTCTTGCCATGTTTTCTCCCACCCCAGGGACTGCTTTGGGACGTCCCATGGTCTGTGTCCCCCAATGAAGCGATAGAGAAAACAGGATTTTGGTACTTACCATAAAATCTGTTTCTCGGAGCGCTCATTGGGGGACACAGCACCCTCCCATATGTTTACAACTCTTGTTCTTTCTTTCGATTGTTATTGTTATGAATGAGTTGTTTGTTTGTTGTTTGGTTCTATCAAGTTCTCCTACTGCTTTCTCACTAACTGATTAGCTTGGTGTCAGTCGGTGGGGTGTACACTGCAGAGGAGGAGCCAACCTTTTTTTGCATATGCATAGTGTCAGCCTCCTAGTGGCAGCAGCATACACCCATGGTCTCTGTGTCCCCCAATGAGCATTCCGAGAAACAGATTTTACGGTAAGTACCAAAATCCTGTTTTTTTCCACAAAAATGATCTTTTTATCCCAACTTTTATTTTCCCAAGGGTAACAAGGCCCCAAAAGTTACTGTGCAATTTGTCCTGAGTACGCTGATACCCCATATGTGGGGGTAAACCACTGTTTGGGTGCATGGCAGAGCTCGGAAGGGAAGGAGCGCCGTTTGACTGTTTAAAAGCAGAGTTGGCTGGACTCCATGTCATGTTTAGAGAGCCCCTGATGTGCCTAAACAGTGGAAACCCCCCACAAATGACATCATTTTGGAACCTAAACCCCTCAAGGAACTTCTCTAGTTGTGTGGTGAGAACTTTGAACCCCAGGTGTTTCACTAAAGTTTATAACGCCCGAACATGAAAATAAAACATATTTTTTCCTCAAACATGATCTTTAGTCCCCAACTTTTTATTTTCCCAAGGGTAACAGGAGAAATTGGACCCCAAAAGTTGTTGTCCAATTTGTCCCAAGTACGCTGATACCGTATATGTGGGAGAAAACTACTGTATGGGCACACGTCGGGGCTTGGAAGGGAAGTAGTGACGTTTTGGATTGCAGACTTTGATGGAATGGTCTGCGAGCGTCATGTCGCATTTGGAGAGCCCCTGATGTGCCTAAACAGTGGAAACCCCCCACAAGTGACCCCATTTTGGAAAATAGACCCCCCAAGGAACTTATCTAGATGTGTGGGGAGAACTTAGAACCCCCAAGTGCTTCACAGAAGTTTATAACGTACAGCCGTAAAAACAAAAAAATCTTTTTTTTTTTTTTTTTTTTACAGAAATGATTTTTTCACCCCCAATATTTTATTTTCACAAGGGTAATCGATGAAATTGGACCCCAAAAGTTGTTGTCCAATTTGTCCTGAGTACGCTAATACCCCATGTGTGGGAGAAAACTACTGCATGGGTACACGTCGGGGCTCGGAAGGGAAGTAGTAACGCTTTGTATTGCAGACTTTGATGGAATGGTTTGCGGTTGTCATGTCGCGTTTGGAGAGCTCCTGATGTGCCTAAACATTGGAAACCCACCACAAATGACCCCATTTTGGCAACTAGACCACCCAAGGAACTTATCTAGACGTGTGGGGAGAACTTTGAACCCCCAAGTGCTTCACAGAAGTTTATAACGTAGAGCCATAAAAATAAAAAATAATAATTTCAGCAGCAGATGAAGGAAGTGAGACACACTAGTCATTACTAGTGGGTAGGCGGAGCCCAGATGGGATAGACACCTCAGATTAAAAAGTGTTGACCGGCCCTTCCAGCTCGGGCTCCTCCTACTCCAGCTCTCCAGTCTATAATTTGAGGTAAAAAGAAAAAGCAAACCAGCTCACCAACTACCACGACAGGTGCACGGAACGACGTCTGACGAACGTCCAGGGAAGTCCAAGAAAAAAGATGTTCCAGCTCCTTAAAATTCAAAATTTTATTCGTCCATTCGATATAAAATACAGAGTGGTATATGCTCCATGGAGGAAGCCGCATACAGCAACGCGTTTCGATCAGTCGATCTTCATCAAGGCTGCTATACATATGTGAAACATGCAGACTTATATACAAGTCACAGACCAATGAAATTCAAATTGACAATCACATGATAGACTAAAGGTCCTGGAAGGTAAATTGCGATCACAAATAATCAAAAGGTCCTTGTAAGACAAAAAATTAACATCATTAAAATTACAAAAAAACAGTAAAAGAACACAACAACAATATGGCAAGAGATTTTGATCAATAATTATAATGATACATTAACTCGTTTCTTTTATTTAATCCATTTGGATATCTCGTATTTAAGGAAAAGATCCAAAATGCTTCCCTAGTCAGCAGATGTCTAGCGATATCCCCACCTCGCACAGATTTAGTGACTCTTTCTATGGCGCTAACCTGGAAAGACGTAGTATTGCGATCATGAGAAACAATGAAATGTTTGGCAGCCGCCGATACATTACGATTTGGATTAGTAGTATTTCCAATATCAGATAAATGCTCCGAAATCCTTGTTTTTAATTTTCTAGTTGTGCACCCCACGTATGACAGGCTACAAGAAGTACAATTAATCTTGTAGACCACATGCGTTGAATTACAGTTGATATACTGTTTGATGTCATACTTAACAGATTGGTTATTATTACTAAAGGTTTTGGTGATTAGTGCATGTTTGCATGTCCTACAATTATTTACACCACATTTGAAAAAGCCCTTAAATTTTAACCATGTGTCACTTTTGATTTGAGCATGAAACATGCTGGGCGAAACCCTATTACCTATGGATGGAGCTTTTCTAGCTATGATATTTACACCTGGTTGTAAAATTTCACATAAAGTGTCATCTTCATATAAGATCGGTAGAAATTTGTTGATAATCTTTTTTTATTTCTCCAAATTGTGCACTAAACTGCAGACTAACAAAAGAGCGATCGCAAAATGGATCGCCACTTGGCGATCGTGATACTTCCGAGTTGATCAGATCGTCACGTTCCGCTGGGTTACAATTCGCCGAGCTCTATTTATCATCCAACGCGGATAATTCCTGTTAATCAACTTGTCATCTACCATTTTAAACTGTTCCTCCAAATTAGTCTGTGAACTACAATTTCTCTTAATTCTAATATACTCGCCCAGAGGAATAGATTTAATCGTATGCTTTGGATGACTACTACCGGCATGTAAAATGGTATTACCCCCAAATGGTTTAATATGTGTTTTAGTACAAATAATTTGTCCCTCAATTCCACGTAAATCCAAATCCAAAAATGACATGAGACTGGAATGATGTCTACTCGTGAAACGAATATTGAAATTATTATTCTCAATGTAATCGATGAAATCCGGTATGGCAGACACATCGCCACCCCAAATAATTAGGATGTCGTCGATGTATCTGCCATACCAGACCAAAGAATCACAAAAAGGATTTTCCGCAGAAAATATGTAATTGAATTCCAAAAGGCCATGACAAGATTGGTCAGCGATGGTGAAAATTTGGCACCCATCGCTACTCCAGTACGTTGTAAAAAAAATGTATTATCAAAAGTGAAAAAATTATGAGTAAGGAGAAAAAAGGTGACCTGCAAAAGAAAATTAAGTCATCAGAATATTCACTAAACCTTTGTAAATGAAATTGGAGCGCTGTCATAGCAATATGATGTAGAATACAGGTGTACAAAGAAATAACGTCGCAGCAAAGCCACGTAAAACTAGGACTCCAAATTCTACTTGAAAACATTTTAAGGACATCTTTCGAATCTTTAATGAAGCCAGGAGTCCTGCGCACCAAAGGTTGCAGAAGAGAGTCCACCCATTCTCCCAAATGTTCATTAGATGAACCGATGCCCGAAACAATTGGTCTCATCGGAGGGATTTTTTTCTCCTTATGAATTTTCGGTAACCCATGCATAATGGGAAGTATCGGATGTGAAACTTCTAAATATTCCGCTTGCTTCTTAGTTATCACTCCCAAAGTGAGACCCTCTTTAATGATATTGTCAGCTTGGGATTTGAATTTGATGGACGGATTACTGTCAAGTTTCTCATAAGTGTCTCTGTCTTGTAAAAGTTCCATCATTTTATCATGATAATCATTTTTATTCATCACAACAACCACTCCACCTTTGTCTGACATTTTAATAACAATTTCAGGCATATTTCTCAACTCTTCCAAGGCTGTTTTGTGATTGAGACAAATTTGGTTTATATTTATGACCATTTTGGCTTTTTACACTGTCATGCAACTTTCTTAATTCTCTTTCAACTATTTCTTGGAATTTATCCATATTTTCAGATCTAGATTGAATTGGATAAAATGATGGATTTTTTATTTTGAACTGAGACACAGAAATTCTTGGATTAGACGACTCATTCGATTCTGATGATAGATTCTGTAATATATTTAATGAAACTTGTTCTCTAAAATCCAACTCTGCAAACTCATTAACAGAAGGAGACAAAGTTTCTTGATGGTCATCTTCACAATTTTCATGAAAAAAATGTTTCTTGATAGTGAGATTTCTAATAAATTTATTTACATCCAGAATAGTTTGAAAAAGGTCAAAATTTTGATCAGGTACAAAATTCAAGCCCAGAGATAGAACTTCACGCTGCATATTCGTCAAAGTAATAGAAGATAAATTCAAAACATTTCTGTTCTCTTTCACTTGAAAAAACTTTTTTTCCGACGTGTAATCATTCCTTGGTCCTTTGCGATGTTTCCTGCCCCCCGCCTTTTGCGTTTTTTGAATGGCGGTAATTATTGCTGGAACTAGTAGAAGGGACATCATTCAGTGATACATCCGAAGCACTCAAATTGTTATCAGACGATTCAGGTTCAGATGATGTGAAAAAAACATGTGGTTTATTAGTTGGTTTATTCCGAGCATGGTTGCGTTTCAAAATGGATCTCGGAGTTCTTGGCGTATACTCCCATTTGCCCCATTCGTAGACTTTATTCATGGAATAGTCTTTAGTATCTCGTGCAAACTTGCGTTTTTTTCGGTCCATTATTTCTTTCTCCAAAATAGATACTTTATCCTGAACTTTAGTCAACGCAGAATCAAATTGTGTCATGTTCTTAAATTCAATTAGAGCAGTATTGATTGTATCCATTTGCTCTTGCACCTCTTTTAGTTTAACATCTTCATATTTTACAATTAACTTCATGAGGTTAGCAGAACATGTACTCAAAATTTGGTTCCATTCAACATTGAACTCATCAGAAAATACACATGTTGGGATTTTTTTAATTCGCAAACCCCGCGGTATCATTTCTTTCGTGAGATAGTTTTGGAGCGTAGTTTGATCCCACCAGAGTCTAGTTTCAAGCAGCATCAGCTGCTCCAATTTGTCCACAGTGGTATTAAGATCTGGTGTGTCATCAAGAGCATTGGGATCACTGGAAAAAACTAAAGCAGCTTTCTTGGTTCTATCCTTAAAAAGATTGGTAGCCATATTGTGAAAAAAAAAAAAATGTATAAAATTGCGGCAATCCATAGGTAATAGGGTTTCGCCCAGCATGTTTCATGCTCAAATCAAAAGTGACACATGGTTAAAATTTAAGGGCTTTTTCAAATGTGGTGTAAATAATTGTAGGACATGCAAACATGCACTAATCACCAAAACCTTTAGTAATAATAACCAATCTGTTAAGTATGACATCAAACAGTATATCAACTGTAATTCAACGCATGTGGTCTACAAGATTAATTGTACTTCTTGTAGCCTGTCATACGTGGGGTGCACAACTAGAAAATTAAAAACAAGGATTTCGGAGCATTTATCTGATATTGGAAATACTACTAATCCAAATCGTAATGTATCGGCGGCTGCCAAACATTTCATTGTTTCTCATGATCGCAATACTACGTCTTTCCAGGTTAGCGCCATAGAAAGAGTCACTAAATCTGTGCGAGGTGGGGATATCGCTAGACATCTGCTGACTAGGGAAGCATTTTGGATCTTTTCCTTAAATACGAGATATCCAAATGGATTAAATAAAAGAAACGAGTTAATGTATCATTATAATTATTGATCAAAATCTCTTGCCATATTGTTGTTGTGTTCTTTTACTGTTTTTTTGTAATTTTAATGATGTTAATTTTTTGTCTTACAAGGACCTTTTGATTATTTGTGATCGCAATTTACCTTCCAGGACCTTTAGTCTATCATGTGATTGTCAATTTGAATTTCATTGGTCTGTGACTTGTATATAAGTCTGCATGTTTCACATATGTATAGCAGCCTTGATGAAGATCGACTGATCGAAACGCGTTGCTGTATGCGGCTTCCTCCATGGAGCATATACCACTCTGTATTTTATATCGAATGGACGAATAAAATTTTGAATTTTAAGGAGCTGGAACATCTCTTTTTTCTTAAAATTTGAGGTCTCAGAGGATAGTCGCTGCTGGTGCAGCTCCTCAGAAGAATTTTTTATTTTTATCGGACAGACTTGGACAGTGGTCTAGAGGTCTCAGGGGTCTCAGCGCTGCTGGACCCCCACCCCTCCCTTGGCGGATCTGCATTACCCTTATGGTGGTCCCTACAGAACCCTGCCGGCCTGGAGGATGAGGGTTGCTTCCCTGGCGGGGACGCAAACCACGCTTCTGGGGTCACTGCGTTCCCCGCCCTGGGGGGGGAAGCGATGGGCACAGCGCCACAAATCCCTGGGGGTCCCTGTGGCGCTCAGCTGGGTGAGTACTCAAAAAATACATTTTTTATTAATGTGTTTTGAATGAGTCAGCGGCTGCTGCGGCAGCCGCTGGTACATGTGTCAGTGTGATGACTTTCACTTTTGTCCGCAGGTAGATGCCTGCAGGACATAGGATCGCTCGGTTGTGGACGGGGCAGGAGGAGAGCGAGGGAGTCGCGCGCTTCTTTTTTTTTTTTTAAACGGGGGGGGGCGTGGCCTCACGCTTCCCGCTCTCTTGTGGGCAGGAAGCGCTCTGAGCCCGCGATTTCGCCGGCTTTCTCTTCCGGCTTTATTCCCCAGCGTGGCGGCCATTATTTTAGGCAGGGCTCCTCACTCTCTTCCCCTCCCGAACAGAAGCTAAGACACAGCGGTACACCGCGGACCAGCTGGGTGAGTCGCTTCTGCCTGTCAGGGCAGAAGCTTAATTTTCTCACCCCCACAGCGCAGGCACCTTTCTTCAGCACAATAAGAAGGCGCTGTCCTGCAGCTTTTCCTCATAAGAGGCACCCTGTCTGGGGCTCGCACACCTTTTTAATTTAACAAAAGGTTGTGGGGAGTCTGCGACATTAACCCCTTCAAGTCGGTTAACCATTAATGGGAGACAGCTGGGGTAGCTCTCTCTAAGAGCTTTAACCCTTCAGCGTTCGTTTTTTTCTAGAAAAAAAAAAAAAAGACCACACTGTCCTAGTTACTGACAGGTTTAACCTGCCATATACTGCGTGAAGGCATGTCAGATCAGGAGCCAAGAGGTGCGGACAGTCTCCCAGATCCACTACAGGATCAGTCTCGCGTATCTGACACGCAGACCTCGACGGCATCAAGCGCTGCGGTCGGAGGTGTCAGTGATGTCAAAATGGAGGCCCTCGCTCGTTCCATTGATGGCCTGTCTGAACTTCTAGGTCGTTTTGTGTCAGCTAGACCTTCTCATGGTAGGAAGCGACACAGGCCGGTGCCATCCTCCCCGCGTAGCGACTCGGAGATATCGGGCTTGGAGGGTTCCACTTCAAACTCTGATGGGGAGTTGTCGGATTCAGATAAGGAGGATCGGCAGGGACACTCTGCCTCTCTTTTGGGCCATACAGAGGCTTTTATTGGAGCCATGAAGGAGGCGTTGCAGTTACCGGAGGAGGTAACTAGACGTCCTGGTAAGTCGGCCCGGATGTTTCCGGATTCGCATAAGTCGCGATCAACTTTACCATCTCTGGATGAACTTAACGAGGCAGTGGAGCAGGAACGTCTGTGTCCAGATAAACGTTTTCAGGGGACACGATTGTTTGAGACGCTCTATCCGTGTACAACGGAGTTGGTTGATAATTGGATTCCTTCTCCTGAAGTGGATGTTCCTTTATCCCAGCTTAGCAAATCTTCGTTACTTCCTGTTAAAGGGAAGGCGAGTCTACAGGATCCGCTGGACAGAAAAACGGAGATGGCAGCAAAATCCATCTACGAGGCCGCGGGTCATGGATTCAGAGCAGTACTAGGGTCCATGGGTGCTTGTAAAGCTTTCCTAAGCTGGTTAGACCGTCTAAGGACGGCGTGGCAAGATGGATCCCCTCTATCTGAGGTAGATGGGCTTTTCAAGTTGTTGGAGGATGCAGCCCGATATGGCTATGATGCAGGTCTGGATACTGCGTCACTGCTGTCCAGGGCGCAATCCTCGGCGGTCACAGTCAGAAGAGCACTGTGGCTTAGACAGTGGACCGGAGACGCGGTTTCCAAGCAAGGTTTGCTATCTTTAGCTTACAAGGGTGGTCAGTTATTTGGATCTGACCTCACGGAGCTGATTGCCAAGGCAAAGGCAAAAGAAGCGGCTTTACCGCAGCGAAAAGCTGTGGCTTCTGCGTCTGGCAGACCTAGTGCCGGTAGTGGTCGGCGGTCCTTTCGGTCCAGGGGACGGTTCGGTCAGCCCTCTTGGGGATCGGGTCGTCCCTCTTTTTCAGGAAAAAAGACCTCTCAGAAATCCTGCACTCACTGGAAACAAAGTTTCCGTCAAGACAAGCGGGAGGCTGACAAAAAGCCGCTAAGGCGGACTGACGCCAGGTTTTCACCCGAGGGCTCTCGAGTGGGGGGTCGCCTGCTCCAATTCAAACCGACTTGGGTTTCCCGCGTTCCAGACGCCTGGGTGACGCGGGTTATGTCGGCAGGCTATTTCATAGAATTTTCTTCTCGACCCCCGGACAGTTTTTGCCAATCTCGCATTCCGTCAGAGTCCGAGCTATTTGCCGCTCTACTGCGAGAGGTCGATTCCCTTCTGCAGAAGGGTGTGGTGGTACCGTTCCGCCGGAGGACCGGGGAAGAGGGTTTTATTCCAACCTCTTTGTGGTCCCCAAAAAGGAGGACAAATTTCGTCCCATTCTGGATCTCAAGAGATTGAATCGGCATGTCCGCACCCGGAAATTCCACATGGAGTCACTTCGCTCCGTTGTGGCGGCCCTGTCGCAGAACGATTTTTTGGTGTCAATCGACATTCGCGACGCCTATTTGCATATTCCCGTCGGAAGGGCCCACCAACGCTTCCTTTATTTGCCATAGGTCAGGACCACTACCAATTTGTGGCCCTACCATTCGGGTTGGCCTCAGCACCCAGAGTTTTTTACGAAAATTCTGGCACCTCTCATGGCGATTCTTCGAAGACAGGGGGTTACGATTCTTCCCTACCTGGACGACCTTTTGATTGTGGCGTCCTCAAAGGAGGAGGCGGTGACTGCTCGCAATCTATCCCTTCAGCTCCTGGAGGACTTCGGGTGGCTGGTCAATTGGGAGAAGTCGTCTCTGGAACCGTCGCAGTCAATCCTGTGTTTGGGGATGCGTTTCGACACTGTAGAGCAGTGGTGTCTCTGCCTCCAGACAAGCAAGCATGTCTCCTTCGACATGCACAGGTTATGAAATCTTCGACAGCAATGTCCCTTCGAAGCTGTATGCGCCTTCTGGGTTTGATGGTGGCGTCCATGGAGGCACTTCCGTTTGCCCAGTTTCATTCCAGGGCCCTCCAAAGGCTCATTCTAAGCCGTTGGGATCGATCGCAGGCTTCGCTGGATTGCAGGGTCATCATCTCCCACAGGGTACGAGATTCGCTAGGATGGTGGTTACGTCCAGAAGCGTTATCCCTGGGGAAGTCTTTCCTCCCTCTGAAGTGGTCGGTCATAACCACCGATGCCAGCCTGATGGGCTGGGGGGGTGTCTGGAACGATCTCTGGATTCAGGGAGTATGGTCGTCGGAAGAGTCTGTCTTGCCGATCAACATCCTGGAATTGAGGGCGATTTTCCTTTGCCTCCAACACTGGACGGTCCCTTTAAGCGGTCGGCCAGTCCGAGTGCAGACAGACAATGTGACGGCGGTCGCATATATCAACCACCAAGGCGGGACAAGGAGTTCCAGGCTCATGGTGGAGGTATCTCGGATCCTGGTATGGGCAGAGACCAGAGTGCCAGCCATCTCTGCGATCCACATTCCAGGAGTTCAGAATATCACGGCGGACTTTCTCAGTCGCGAGAAGATGGATCCCGGAGAATGGAGTCTTCATCCGGAAATTTTTGCACTGCTGTGCTCCCGTGGGGAACTCCCCAAGTGGATTTGATGGCATCCAGGTTCAATGCCAAGTTACCGACTTTCATTTCCAGGTACAAGGACCCGAAGGCTGTGGCAGTGGATGCTCTGGTGGCTCCGTTGGACCATTTCGAGCTGATCTGTGTGTTCCCGCCGATATCCTTACTTCCTCTGGTGTTGCGTCGGATCAGGCTGGAGAGAATCCCGGCTATGTTGATAGCCCCAGATTGGCCAAGGAGGACGTGGTTTTCGACACTGGTGTCGCTTCTGGCAGCGCCTCCATTTCCTCTTCGCCCGGACCTATTAACCCATGGGCCCGTTTGTCATCCGGACCTGAAGTCTCTGCTTTGACGGCGTGGCTCTTGACCGAAATTTTGACCCGTCGAGGTTTTTCAGCCGTAGTCATTGCCACTTTGCGAGCTGCCAGAGGTCCGGCTACTACTAGGATTTACCACAAGACTTGGGAAGCCTTCTTTTCGTGGTGTTCGGGTTCTTCAAGGAACCCGAGGATTTTTTCCGTTCCCAATTTATTGGCTTTTCTGCAATTCGGGCTGGACAAGGGTTTGGCAGTTAGCACTCTGAGGGGTCAGGTTTCTGCTCTGTCCTTGCTGTTTCGGAAGGCTATCGCCTCGCGTAGGGACGTACGTTCCTTTTTTCGCGGAGTAACCCGTCAGTTTCCGCCGCGGAAGGCGCCTGTGTCCCCTTGGCGGCTCAATCTTGTTTTGGAGGCTCTTCAACATGGACCTTTTGAGCCTATGGACTCTGTTAAACTTTCTTTGCTTTCTTGGAAGGTTGCCTTCCTAGTGGCGGTCACCTCTTTGAGAAGGGTTTCTGAGTTGGTGGCTCTTTCTTGTTCGCCTCCCTTCCTGGAGTTTCACCCGGATCGTGTAGTGCTTCGCACACGGGGTGACTTCCTACCTAAGGTTGTATCGCAATTTCATGTTAACCAGGATATTGTGTTGCCCTCGCTCTGTCCGGAGCCGAGGAATGCGAAGGAACGGGCTTTGCACACATTGGATCTGGTGCGGGCTTTGAAGTTCTATTTGTCTATTACTCAAAGTTTTCGGAAGTCGGACTCTGTTTGTGATTCCAGCAGGTCGTCGGCGTGGTCAACGAGCTTCCAAGGACACTATAGCTCGTTGGATTCGATCGGCCATTTTAGAGGCTTACCGACTTAAGGGCGAACCTTGCCCGGTTAAGATTCAGCTCACTCTACGAGAGTTGTGGGTTCATCGTGTGCTTTTCATCAAGGGGCCTCGGCAGCTCAGCTCTGCCGGGGGCGACCTGGCGCTCCGTCCACACGTTCACAAAATTTTATAAGGTGGACGTCAGTGCTTCCGCTGATGCGGCCTTAGGATGAAGGGTCCTACAGGCGGCTGCAGTTTAAAGGTTTTCCGTTAACTTGTGTTTAGCGCTAGTTGCGCATTTATTTAGGTTGTTGGGATCTGCCTTTTTTTTGTTTTTTTCCCACCCTTAATTTTGGACTGCTTTGGGACGTCCCACTAGTAATGACTAGTGTGTCTCCCTTCCTTCATCTGCTGCTGAAAGATGGATTTTGGTAAGACCTTACCTGTAAAATCCTTTTCAGCGAAGAAGGAAGGGAGACACACATCCCTCCCATGGCAGAAGTGTGTTGTTGTGTTTTTCAGATGCGGCGTGACCCTTCTGTGATAGCGATTATCTGGGCTGAGGTCGGCGCGCTAAGGCTCTGTTTCCAGCATCGCCAGCTCATCGCAATAGTCAGGTTCAGTGAGTAGTACCTGGAACTGTGTGTTTTTTTTCCTGTTACATGCATAACCTGTATTCTTGTCTTTTCTCTGAAGTCCTTCAGAAAGGGTTATGTTGCTCCGCTGGTGATATTTGCTCTTCCTTAGCTTGTGTACGACTGGAGAGCTGGAGTAGGAGGAGCCCGAGCTGGAGGGGCCGGTCAACACTCTTTTTAATCTGAGGTGTCTATCCCATCTGGGCTCCGCCTACCCACTAGTAATGACTAGTGTGTCTCCCTTCCTTCTTCGCTGAAAAGGATTTTACAGGTAAGGTCTTACCAAAATCCATCTTTTTTTTTTTTCCTCAAAATATTTTCGCCCCATTTTATTCCCAGGTAACAGACGAAATTAGACCCCAAGAGTTATTTTGCAATTTGTCCTGAGTACCTGATACCACATATGTGGGGGTAAACTACTGTTAGGGCTCATGGCAGAGCTCAGAAGGGAAGGAGAACCGCTTGACTTTTTTCAACGCAGAATTGGCTGGAATTGAGATCAGATGCCATGTCACATTTGGAGAGCCCCTGATGTGCCTAAATAGTGGAAACCCCCCAATTCTAACTCCAACCCTAACCCCAGCACACCCCTAAACCTAATCCCAACCCTAATCATAACCCTAACCAGAAACCTAAGGCTGGGGTTCCACGGTCCGGAACCACAGCGCTTGGACGGAGCGGAAAGTCCGCCCAAAGCCCCGCCCCCTTGTTAACGCGCGGTGAATCCGGATGTGTTCATTGAACACATCCGGAATCACCGTAGCGCTACATAGGCCTGTGTTAATTCCCTTGCGGCTACAGCGATGGTTTCCCTTGTCCCCCAGTGAAGGCTACAAGAAAGAATTAAAGGAAAGTATCAAAAATCCTTACTTCTGCATCCTTTCAGTAAAAATAGGTTAATGTGATGACTACAGTTTGTCTACAGCTGCAGCCAATCACTTGGTTTAGCAGTCATGCCTACACTCAGGGCTGGCGTCAGTACCTTGGTAAGTGCCGGGGCACTGAGCGGGCTGGGGGCCCACTCGACGTCAGGGACATCGGCACACTTTGGGGGCCCAGTGTCTGTGCCATTGCCGACTCCCGTGAGTGGGCCCCCCGCTTGCTGTCATTTGTGATACTTGCCTCTCCCCGTTGCATCACTGCGGCGTCTTCTGAGGCTGCTTTCACACATCCATTTTTTGCCGTCAGGCGCGATCTAGCGTCGCGCTGGATCGGCTAATATGTAAAATCGGATGAGACGGATCCGGTTTTGGCTGGATGCGTCTAGCGGATGCGACCATAAACCGGATCAGTTTCATCCGTTTTTTTATCCGTTTTTGACGGATTACGACAGATCCGGTTTTTAACCCCTTAACGACCGCAGATACGCCTTTTAACGGCGGTCATTAAGGGTACTTAAACCACAGCACCGTTAATTAACGGCGCTGTGGAAAAAGCCTATAGCGCCCCCCAGAGAAAATTATTCGGGTCGGTTTTTACCGACCCCACTTTTGCGATCGCCGTTATTAACCCTATAACGGCGATCGCAAAAAATTTCTCTCTCCTCTGATGTGTTCGCACTCAGGGGAGAGAATGTCCCCGACCCCCATCCCCCCCCCCTGTACCTGAAGGTGTTCCCCCATGGCCCCTCTGCTCTCCTGAAGCGCCCCCTGTAGTCCGATCCTCTGTCCTCTTCACCCTGTAAAAAAAAATCGGCAGATTCAAAAAATGAATGACTCCATTCATTCTCTAAAAGTACATTTTGTTCACTGTGATAAACTATCACAGTGATCAAAATAAAGGGGGGTTTATGTACTGTTTTTTTTATCAGCCCCTTTGTTAGGGACATAAAATAAAAAATTTTTATTTATTTTTATTTTTCCGTTAGGGTTAAGTTATAATTAGGGTTAGGGTTACAACTAGGGTTAGGCTGTGTCATGGTCCAGTCCGGAGTTTGTGCGCTGCTGTCCTCTCCCAGGACTGGTCATGCGGGGGTTAATTTCCTCGGCCTCGTTCTGGAGCGGACTAGGCTATTTTCAGTCCGTCACAGCCGGCTTACCAGTGTTGGTGATAGCTCAAGCTTCCAGTTTAGAGCCTCTGACCCCTGTTACCTGGTGATCCTCCTGCCTTTGACTTGTTTACTCGTGTATGATCCGGACTGACTCTGACCCCGTCTCTTGGTATCCGTCTCTGCTGCTACGTTCTCTGTCTGGCTTTTTGACCCTCAACTTGGTATACTGACTACGTGTATTGCTGCTCCTTCTGGTACTTATGCCTCTGTACGGTTTTGACTCTGCTTGCCTGACCACGCTCCCACCACTTGGTGGTGCCTGTGCTTCTGATTTGTATAGCTTCTCTGTGTACTCAGTCTCACGTGCCTCCCTAGCTCCCTCTGGGGAAAGTTGCGCTACACAGCAGTAGTCTGACAGCTCCCATCTGGTTTTGACCTATTGGCTTGTTTCTGACCACGGGCTTGCTGAGACCTCTGGTTCTTGTATGACTGATTATTCCTAACACAGCTTTGGATGTTTTTGCTGCCACCTGGTGGTGGTTTTGGCTGCTGCAGTGCAGGCTTGTCCTGAGCACACTGGCCTGCATTTCAGCTGCTTTACAGGCTGGGTTCATACTGCGTTATGGCAGTCCGTTAACGCTGCCATTCAACCCATTTGAGGGCGCATCGCGATGCATGCCATAAAGCGGCATGCCGTAAAGCGGCATGCATTCGCGACGTGCCGTCATTCAGTGACGGAGCCTTAGACGCGGGCTGCAGCGCCTGGGCTCCGTCACTGCTAGCGCAGAGGAATAATCTGCTGATTCCTCTGCGCTTGCGGGTATAGCATAACGCGATCGTGTTATGCTATACCGTTACCAGCCCGTCAACGCTATGTGTTGAACGGGCTGGCAAAACGCAATATGATCCTAGCCTTAGTGTTAGGGTTATAATTAGGGATAGGGTTGGAATTAGGGTTAGGGTTACAATTAGGATTAGGGTTAGGGTGTGTTTTGGGTTGGAGCTAGAATTGAGGGGTTTCCACTATTTAGGCACATCAGTGGGTCTCCAAACACGACGTGGCGTTCAAAAAGTCAAATGGCGCTCCCTCCCTTCCGAGCCCTGCTGTGCGCCAAAAGACGGATTTTGGTAAGACCTTACCTGTAAAATCCTTTTCAGCGAAGGAAGGAAGGGAGACAGTCATTACTAGTGGGTAGGCGGAGCCCACACAGGATAGAACACCTCAGATTAAAAAAGAGTGTTGACCGGCCCTCCAGGTTGGGCTCCTCCTACTCCAGCTCTCCAGTCCGTACACAAGCTAAGGAAGAGCAAAAATCACCAGCGGAGCAACATAACCCCTTCTGAAGAACTTCAGAGAAAAAAACAAGAAGATAGGTTATGCATATAACAGAAAAAAACACACAGTCCCAGGTACTACTCACTGAACCTGACCACTGCGATGAGCTGGCAATGCTGGAAAAGAGCCTTAACGCGCCGACCTCAGCCCAGATAATCGCTATCAGAGGAGGGTCACGCTGCATCTGAACACAACAACACACTTCTGCCATGGGAGGGATCTGTGTCTCCCTTCCTTCCTTCGCTGAAAAGGATTTTACAGGTAAGGTCTTACCAAAATCCGTCTTTCAGCAGCAGATGGAAGGAAGGGAGACACAGTCATTACTAGTGGGACGTCCCAAAGCAGTCCAGAAATTAAGGGTGGGCAAAAAACCAACAGAGGCAGATTGCCAATAACTTAAAATGTGCAACTCGCGCTAAATACAAGTTTCACAAGAACTTTAAACTACAGCCGCCTGCAGGACCCTACGTCCTAAGGCCGCATCAGCGGAAGCACCGACGTCCACCTTATAAAATTTCGTAAATGTGTGGACGGAGCGCCAGGTCGCCGCCCGGCAGAGCTGAGCTGCCGAGGCCCCTTGATGAAAGGCCCACGATGAACCCACAGCCCTCGTGGAGTGAGCTCGAATCTTAATCGGGCAAGGTTCGCCCTTAAGTCGGTAAGCCTCTAAAATGGCCGACCGAATCCAACGAGCTATAGAATCCTTGGAAGCTCGTTGCCCACGTCGACAGACCTGCTGGAATCACAAACAGAGAATCCGACTTCCGAAAACTTTGAGTAATAGACAAATAGAACTTCAAAGCCCGCACAAAATCCAATGTGTGCAAGGCCCGTTCCTTCGCATTCCTTGGTTCCGGACAAATCGAGGGCAACACAATATCCTGGTTAACATGAAATTGTGACACCACCTTAGGTAGAAAGTCGCCCCTTGTGCGAAGCACTACGCGATCTGGGTGAAACTCCAGAAAAGGAGGCGAGCAAGAAAGAGCCGCCAACTCAGAAACCCTTCTCAAAGAAGTGACCGCCACTAGGAAGGCAACCTTCCGAGAGAGCAAGGAAAGACTAACAGAGTCCATAGGCTCAAAAGGCCCATGTTGAAGAGCCTCCGAGACAAGATTGAGCCGCCAAGGAGACACAAGCGCCTTCCGCGGCGGAAACTGACGGGTTACCCCGCGAAAAAAGGAACGTACGTCCCTACGCGAGGCGATAGCCTTCCGAAACAGCAAGGACAGAGCCGAAACCTGCCCCTTCAGAGTGCTAACTGCCAAACCTTGCCAACAAATTGGGAATGGAAAAAATCCTCGGGTTCCTAGAAGAACCCGAACACCACGAATAGAAGGCTTCCCAAGTCTTGTGATAAATCCTAGTAGTAGCCGGACCTCTGGCAGCTCGCAGAGTGGCAATGACTTCGGCTGAAAAACCTTGACGGATCAAGATTTCGGTCTCAAGAGCCACGCCGTCAAACGCAGAGACTTCAGGTCCGGGTGACGAACGGGCCCTTGGGTTAACAGGTCCGGGCGAAGAGGGAGTGGAAGTGGAGGCGCTGCCAGAAGCGACACCAGCGTCGAGAACCACGTCCTCCTTGGCCAATCCGGGGCTATCAACATAGCCGAGACTCTCTCCAGTCTGATCCGACGCAACACCAGAGGAAGTAAGGATATCGGCGGGAACACATAGATTAGCTCGAATTGGTCCCACGGAGCCACCAGAGCATCCACCGCCACAGCCTTCGGGTCCTTGTACCTGGACATGAACGTCGGTAACTTGGCATTGAACCTGGATGCCATCAAATCCACTTGGGGAGTCCCCCAACAGGAGCACAGCAGTGCAAAAATTTTCGGATGAAGACTCCATTCTCCGGGATCCATCTTTTCGCGACTGAGGAAGTCCGCTGTGATATTCTGAACTCCTGGAATGTGAATCGCAGAGATGGCTGGCACCCTGGCCTCGGCCCATACCAGGATCCGAGACACCTCCATCATGAGCCTGAAGCTCCTCGTCCCACCTTGATGGTTGATAAACGCGACTGCCGTCGCGTTGTCTGTCTGCACTCGGACTGGTAGACCGCTTAAAAGGACCGTCCAGTGTTGGAGGCAAAGGAAAATTGCCCTCAATTCCAGGATATTGATCGGCAGGACAGACTCTTCCGACGACCATACTCCCTGAATCCAGAGATCATTCCAGACACCCCCCCAGCCCGTCAGGCTGGCATCGGTGGTTATGACCGACCACCTCGGAGGGAGGAATGACTTCCCCAGGGATAACACTTCCGGACGTAACCACCATCCTAGAGACTCTCGCACTCTGAGGGAGATGATGACACTGCAATCCAGTGAAAACTGCGATCGATTCCAACGGTTCAAAATGAGCATTTGGAGAGCCTTGGAATGAAATTGGGCAAACGGAATTGCCTCCATCGACGCCACAATCAAACCCAGAAGGCGCATACACCTTCGAAGGGACATTGCTGACGACGACTTCATAACTTGTACATGTCGAAGACTCGCTTGCTTGTCTGGAGGCAGAGACACCACTGCTCGTACCGTGTCGAAATGCATTCCCAAAAACAGGATTGACTGCGACGGTTCCAGAGATGACTTCTCCCAATTGACCAGCCACCCGAAGTCCTCCAGGAGCTGAAGGGATAGATTGCGAGCCGTCACCGCTTCCTCCTTTGAGGACGCCACAATCAAAAGGTCGTCCAGATAGGGAAGAATCGTAACCCCTGTCTTCGAAGAATAGCCATGAGAGGTGCCAGAATTTTCGTAAAAACTCTGGGTGCTGAGGCCAACCCGAATGGCAGGGCCACAAACTGGTAGTGGTCCTGACCTATGGCAAAACGAAGGAAGCGTTGGTGGGCCCTTCCGACGGGAACATGCAAATAAGCGTCGCGAATGTCGATTGACACCAAAAAATCGTTCTGCGACAGGGCCGCCACAACGGAGCGAAGTGACTCCTTGCGGAATTTCCGGGTGCGGACATCCGATTCAATCTTTTGAGATCCAGAATGGGGCGAAATTTGTCCTCCTTTTTGGGGACCACAAAGAGGTTGGAATAAAACCCTCTTCCCCGGTCCTCCGGCGGAACCGGTACCACCACACCCTTCTGTAGAAGGGAATCGACCTCCCGCAGTAGAGCGGCAAATAGCTCGGGCTCTGACGGAATGCGAGATTGGCAAAAAACTGTCTGGGGGTTGAGAAAGAAACTATGAAGTAGCCTGCCGACACAACCCGCGTCACCCAGGCGTCCGACACGCGGGAAGCCTAAGTCGGTTCGAATTGGAGCAGGCGACCTCCCACTCGAGAGCCCTCGAGTGAGACCTTGGCGTCAGTCCGCCTTAGCGGGCTTTTTGTCAGCTTCCCGCTTGTCTCGGCGGAAGCACTGTTTCCAGGGAGTGCGGGATTTCTGAGCGTTCTTTTTTTTCCTGAAAAAGAGGGACGACCCGATCCCCAAGAGGGCTGACCGAACCGTCCCCTGGACCGAAAGGACCGCCGACTACTACCGGCACTAGGCCTGCCAGACGCAGAAGTCACAGCTCTTCGCTGCGGTAAAGCCGTTTCTTTTGCCTTTGCCTTGGCAATCAGCTCTATGAGGTCAGATCCAAATAGCTGACCACCCTTGTAAGCTAAAGATAGCAAACCTTGCTTGGAAACCGCGTCCCCGGTCCACTGTCTAAGCCACAGTGCTCTCCTGACTGTGACCGCCGAGGATTGCGCCCTGGACAGCAGTGACGCAGTATCCAAACCTGCATCACTGCCATATCGGGCTGCATCCTCCAACAACTTGAAAAGCCCATCTACCTCGGATAGAGGGGATCCATCTTGCCACGCCGTCCGTAGACGGTCTAACCAGCTTATTCTGTCCAGCGGATCCTGCAGACTCGCCTTCCCTTTAACAGGAAGTAATGAGGATTTGCTAAGCTGGGATAAAGGGACATCCACTTCAGGAGAAGGAATCCAATTATCAATCAACTCCGTCGTACACGGATACAGCGTCTCAAAAAACCGTGTCCCCTGAAAACGTTTATCTGGACACAGGCGTTCCTTCTCCACTGCCCCATTAAGCTCATCCGAGATGGTAATGTTGATCGCGACCTATGCGACTCCTGAAACATCCGGGCCGACTTACCAGGACGTCTAGTTACCTCCTCCGGTAACTGTAACGCCTCCCTCATGGCTCCAATAAAAGCCTCTGTACGGCCCAAAAGAGAGGCAGAGTGTCCCTGCCGATCCTCCTTATCTGAATCGGACATCTTCCGAGTCGCTACACGGGAAGGATGGCACCGGCCTGTGTCTCTTCCCGCCATGAGAGGATCTAGCTGACACCCAATAACCTAGAAGTTCAGACAGGCCATCAATAAAACGAGCGAGGGCCTCCATCTTGACATCACTGACAGCTCCGACCGCTGCGCTTGACGCCGTCGAGGTCTGCGTGTCAGATACGCGAGACTGATCCTGTAGCAGATCTGGGAGACGGTCCGCACCTCCTGGACCCTGATCTGACATGCCCTCACACAGTATATGGCAGGTTAAACCTGTCAACAACCAGAACAGTGTTTTTTTTTTTTTTTTTTTAAAAAAAGAACGAACGCTGAAGGGTTAAAGCTCTTAAAGAGAGAGCTACTCCAGCTGTCCCCCAATTAAGGGTTAACCGTCTAAGAAGGGGTTAATGTCACAGACTCCCCACAACCCCTGTTAATGAAAAGGGTGTGCGAGCCCCAGGTGCCTCTTATGAGGTAGCAGCTGCAGGACAATGCCTCAAGGGTATGCCACACTAAACAAGAACGCCAACGAGATCGCTAACATATTGCGCTGGTTTGTACATCGCAATGACCGCCAAAGTCGTTAAGGAGATCGCTAACCACTTATGCGTCAATGAGATCGTCCACTGTGGCAGCTACTAGCGGCATTAAAACGATCACAAAAACGATCGCATTAGTATGCGTCGTTATCGTGATCGTTAGCGGGAGCGTTCAGTGTAGCAGTACTTTCAGAAAGGTGCCCTGCGCTGTGGGGGTGAGGGGTTAAGCTTCTGCCCTCAGACAGGCAGAAGCGACTCAACCAGCTGGCCGTGGTGCAGTGTCCTTTGGTCGGTCGGGGGGTGCGGAGAGTGAGGAGCCCGAGGAGGCCGTCAGTAATGGCCGCCGCGCTAGAGGAGATAAGCCGGAAGAGGAGAGGCAGGGTAAAGCGCGCGTTCAGAGCGCTTCCTGCCCGCGAAAGAACTGGAAAGCGCGAAGCCACGCCCCCCGCCGGCTTCAAGAAAGGCGCGCGACTCACTCTGCTCTCCGCTCCTGTCCCGTCTCCCATGTCCTGCAGGCATCCACCTGCGGACAAAAGTACACAATCACCACACTGAAAACATGTAGCAGCGGCTGCCGCAGCAGCCGCTGAAGCACTCAAACACATTATTAAAATGTTGAGTACTCACCCAGCTGAGCGCCACAGGGACCCCCAGGGATTTGTGGCGCTGTGCCCGTAGCTTCCCCCCAGGGCGGGGAACGCAGTGACCCCAGAAGCGCGGTTTGCATCCCCGCCAGGGAAGCAACCCTCATCCCCCAGGGCCGGCAGGGTTCTGCAGGGACCACCTTAAAGGGTAATACAGATCCGCCAAGGGAGGGGTGGGGTCCAGCAGCGCTGAGACCTCAAGACCACGGGGGTCCAAGTCCCTGTCCGATTTAAAAATAAAAAATTCTTCTGAGGAGCTGCTCCAGCAGCGACTATCCTCTGTGACCTCAAATTTTAGACTGGAGAGCTGGAGTAGGAGGAGCCCAAGCTGGAGGGGCCGGTCAACACTCTTTTTTAATCTGAGGTGTTCTATCCTGTGTGGGCTCCGCCTACCCACTAGTAATGACTGTCTCCCTTCCTTCCATCTGCTGCTGAAACAGTGGTTTACCCCAACATATGGGGTATCAGCGCACTCAGGACAAATTGCACACCAATTTTGGGGTTCTAATTTCTCCTTTACCCTTGGGAAAATAAAAAATAGCTGGCTAAAAAAATGATTTTTGAGGAAAAAAAATGATTTTATATTTTCACGGCTCTGCGTTTATAAATTTCTGTGAAACACTTGAGGGTTCAAAGTGCTCACCACACATCTAGATAAGTTCCTTAAGGGGTCTAGTTTCCAAAATGGGGTCACTTGTGGGGGGTTCCACTGTTTAGACACATCAGGGAGTCTTCAAACACGACGTGGCGTTCAAAAAGTCAAATGACGCTCCCTCCCGAGCCCTGCAGTGTGCCCAAACAGTGGTTTACCCCAACATATGGGGTATCAGTGTACTCAGGACAAATTGCACACCAATTTTGGGGTTCTAATTTCTCCTGTTACCCTTGGGAAAAGAAAAAATAGCTGGCTAAAAAAATCATTTTTGAGGAAAAAAATGATTTTTTTATTTTCAAGGCTCTGCGTTTATAAATTTCTGTGAAGCACTTGGGGGTTCAAAGTGCTCACCACACATCTAGATAAGCTCCTTGGGGGGGTCTAGTTTCCAAAATGGTGTCACTTGCAAGGGATTTCTACTGTTTAGGCACATCAAGGGCTCTGCAAACACAACATGACGCCCCAGAACATTCCATCAAAGTCTGCATTACAAAATGGCGCTCCTTCCCTTCCAAGCTCTCCCATGCGCCCAAACAGTGGTTTCACCCCACATATGGGGTATCAGCGTACTCAGGAAAAATTGCACAACAACTTTTGGAGTCCAATTTCTCCTGTTAACCTTGGGAAAATAAAGAAATAGCGGGCTAAAGAATCATTTTTGAGGAAAAAAATTATTTTTTATTTTCACTGCTCTACGTTATAAACTTCTGTGATGCACTTGAGGGTTCAAAGTGCTCACCACACATCTAGATAAGTTCCTTAACCCCTCTCTGCCATCAGACGTACTATTCCGTCCATGTGACCCTGGACCTTATTCCCATGGACGGAATAGTACGTCATGGGCGATCAGCTGCGCTCCCGGGGGGAGCGCAGCTGATCGCCGCCGGGTGTCAGCTGATTATCACAGCTGACACCCGTGACTGTGTGTCAGGAGCGGTCACGGACCGCTCCCGGCACATTAACCCCTGGCACACCGCGATCAAACATGATCGCGGTGTACCCGGGGCACATGGGAGGATCGCGCAGGCAGGGGGCTTCCTGCGCGCTCCCCTGAGACCCTCAGAGCAGCGCGATGTGTCGCGCTGTTCCGAGGGTCCGTCCTCCCTCCAGGTCCCCGGATCCAAGATGGCGCCGGGGTTCTGCAGGGAGGCGGCTTCCTCATGCCTGCTGAGAGCAGGCGCTGGGACCTGCTGAGAGCAGGCGCTGGGGAAGCCTGCAGCGATGCCAGAGCGATCGCTGGTGTGACAGAGTGCTGTGCACACTGTCACACCAGCGATCTGCTAAAATAGTGATGTCCCACCCTGGGACAAAGTATAAAAGTAAAAAAAATAATAAGTGGTAAAAAAAAATCATAAAAAAAAAAATATATATTCCCCAATAAATTCATTCTTTCCTGTAAATAAAAAAACCAAAACAATAAAAGTACACATTTGGTATCGCCGCGTCCGTAACGACCCCCCCTATAAAACTGTCCCACTAGTTAACCCCTTTAATGAACCCCTTAAAAAAACAAAAGAAAACGAAGCAAAAAAATCAATGCTTTATCATCATACCGCTGAACAAAAAGTGGAATAACACGCGATCAAAAAGACGGATATAAATAAACATGGTACCGCTGAAAACGTCATCTTGTCCCGCAAAAAACGAGCCGTCATACAGCATCATCAGCAAAAAAATAAAAAAGTTATAGCTCGCAGAATAAAGCGATGCAAAAATAATAATTTTTTATATAAAATTGTTTTCATTCTATAAAAGCGCCAAAACATAAAAAAATGATATAAATGAGGTATCACCGTAATCGTACTGACCCGAAGAATAAAACTGCTGTATCAATTTTACCACACGGGAACGGTACAAACGCCTCCCCCAAAAGAAATTCATGAATTGCTGATTTTTGTTCATTCTAACCTCCCAAAAATCGAAATAAAAAGCGATCAAAAAATGTCACGTGCTCAAAAATGGTACCAATAAAAACATCACCTCGTCCCGCAAAAAATAAGACCTCACATGACTCTGTGGGCCAAAATATGCAAAAATTAAGCTCTCAAAATGTGGTGATGCAAAAAACTATTTTTTGCAATAAAAAGCGTCTTTTAGCGTGACAGCTGCCAATCATAAAACCCGCTATAAAAGTAAATCAAACCCCCCTTTATCACCCCCTTAGTTAGGGAAAAATAATAAAATTAAAAAAATGTATTTATTTCCATTTTCCCGTTAGGGTTGGTGCGGCTAAAGTTAGGGTTAGGGTTGGCGCTAACGTTAGGATTAGATGGGTTGGGATTACGGTTAGGGTGTGTTTAGGGTTAGGTTTGTGGTTAGGGTTGGGACTAGGGTTAGGGGTGTGTTGGAGTTAGAATTGGGGGGTTTCGCTGTTTAGGCACATCAGGGGCTCTCCAAATGTGACATGGCGTCTGATCTCAATTCCAGCCAATTCTGCGTTGAAAAAGTCAAAGGTGCTCCTTCACTTCTGAGCTATGCCATGCGCCCAAACAGTAGTTTACCCCCGCATATGGGGTATCAGCGTACTCAACACAAATTTGCACAATACTTTTGGATTCTTGTTACCCTTGGGAAAATAAAAATTGGGGTGAAAAAATCAATTTTTGTAAAAAAAAAAAAAAAGATTTTTTTATTTTTACGGCTGTACGTTATAAACTTCTGTGAAGCACTTGGGTTCAATAGTGCTCACCACACATCTAGTAAGTTCCTTGTGGGGTCTATTTTTCCAAAATGGGGTCACTTGTGGGGGGTTTCCACTGTTTAGGCGCATCAGGGGCTCTCCAAATGCGACATGACTGCCCCCAGACCATTCCATCAAAGTCTGCAATCCAAAACGTCACTACTTCCCTTCCGAGCCCCGACGTGTGCCCATACAGTAGTTTACTCCCACATATTGGGTATCAGCACACTCAGGACAAATTGGACAACAACTTTTGGGGTCCAATTTCTCCTGTTACCCTTTGAAAATAAAATATTGGGGCGAAAAAATCATTTTTGTAAAAAAAAAAAAAAGATTTTTTATTTTACGGCTGTACGTTATAAACTTCTGTGAAGCACTTTGGGGTTCAAAGTGCCACCACACATCTAGATAAGTTCCTTGAGGGGTCTAGTTTCCAAAATGGTGTCATTTGTGGGGGTTTCCATGTTTAGGCAGATCAGGAGCTCTCCAAACACGACATGGCATCCAGCCAATTCTGCGTTGAAAAGTCAAACGGCGCTCCTTCCCTTCCAAACTCTGCCATGCACCCAAACAGTGGTTTACTCCCACATATGGGGTATCAGCGCACTCAAAACAAATTGCACAATAACTTTTGGAGTCTTGTTACCCTTGGGAAAATAAAAATTGGGGTGAAAAAATCAATTTTGTGGAAAAGATATGATTTTTTAATTTTACGGCTCTACGTTATAAACTTGTGTGAAGCACTTGGGGGTTCAAATTGCTCACCAAAGATCTAGATAAGTTCCTTAGGGGGTCTAGTTTCCCAAATGGGGGCACTTGTGGGGGGTTTCCACTGTTTAGGAACAGCAGGGGCTCTCCCAATGCAACATGGCGTCCAATCTCAATTCCAGCCAATTGTGGTTGGAAAAAGTCAAATGGTGGTCCTTCCATTCCGAGCTCTGCCATGCGCCCAAACAGTGGTTCCCCCCCACATATGGGGTATCAGCGTACTCAGGACAAATTGGACAACAAATTTTGTGGTCCAATTTCTCCTGTTACCCTTGGGAAAATAAAATTTTAGTGACTAAGAGATAATTTTTGTGGGAAAAAAATAGGATTTTTTATTTCATGCTCGGGCATTATAAACTTGTGTGAAGCACTTGGGGGTTCAAAGTGCTCACCAAAGATCTAGATAAGTTCCTTAGGGGGTCTAGCTTCCAAAATGGGGTCACTTGTGGGGGTTTCCACTGTTTAGGCTCATCTGGGGCACTACAAATGGAACATGACCCCCATCAATGTTTGCATTCCAAAACGTTACTGCTTCCTTTCCAAGCCCTGCCGTGCGCCCAAACAGTTTCCCCCCCCCCCACATATGGGGTATCAGCGTACTCAGGACAAATTGGAAAACAACTTTTGGGGTCCAATTTCCTTGGGAAAAATCAAAACTTTGGGACTAAAAAATCATTTTTGTGGAAAATTGTTTTTTTGTTTTTTTTTTCACACCCAGGCATTATAAACTTTTGTGAAACACTTTGGGTTCAAAGTGCTCACAACAGATCTAGATAAGTTCCTTAGGGGGTCTAGTTTCCAAAATGGTGTCACTTGTGGGGGTTTCCACTGTTTAGGCAT
This sequence comes from Oophaga sylvatica, assembly GCA_033576555.1. Classification (NCBI taxonomy): domain Eukaryota; kingdom Metazoa; phylum Chordata; class Amphibia; order Anura; family Dendrobatidae; genus Oophaga; species Oophaga sylvatica. The sequence continues at coordinate 97,709,506 of JARQOD010000002.1, read as the reverse complement.
ATCAGGGGCTCTCCAAACGCGACATGGCGTCTAATCTCAATTCCAGCCAATTTTAGTTTGAAAAAGTCAAACGGCGCTCCTTCCCTTACTAGCTCTGCCATGTGCCCAAACAGTGGTTTTCCCCCACATATGGGGTATTGGCATACTCAGGAGAAATTGCACAACAACTTTATCTGCCCATTTTCTCCTTTTACCCTTGTGAAAATAAAAAAACGTTTGTAAAAGATCATTTTTGTGGCTAAAAAGTTAAATATTAATTTTTTCCTTCCACATTGCTTCAGCTCCTGTGAAGTACCTGAAGGGTTATTAAACTTCTTGAATGTGGTTTTGAGTACCTCGAGGGGTGCAGTTTTTAGAATGGTGTCACTTTTGGGTATTTTCTGCCATATAGACCCCTCAAAGTGACTTCAAATGTGAGGTGGTCTCTAAAAAAAATGGCTTTGTAAATTTTGTTGTAAAAATGAGAAATCACTGGTCAACTTTTAACCCTTATAATTTCCTAACAAAAAAATTTTGGTTCCAAAATTGTGCTGATGTAAAGTAGACATGTGGGAAATGTTATTTATTAACTATTTTGTGTGACATATCTCTCTGTTTTAAGGGAAAAAAAATTCAAAGTTTGAAAATTGCAAAATTTTCAAAATTTTCGCCATATTTGCGGTTTTTTCAAAAATAAACGCAAGGTATATCGAAGAAATTTTACCACTAACGTGAAGTACAATATGTCACGAGAAAACAATCTCAGAATCGCGAAGATCCGTTGAAGCGTTCCAGAGTTATAACCTCATAAAGAGACAGTGGTCAGAATTGTAAAAATTGGCCCGGTCATTAACGTGCAAACCACCCTTGGGGTTAAGGGGTCTAGTTTCCAAAATGGTGTCATTTGTGGGGGGTTTCCACTGTTTAGGCGTATCAGGGGCTCTACAAACGCAACATGGTGTCCAATTTCAATTCCAGCTAATTTTGGTTTGAAAAAGTCAAACGGCGCTCCTTCCCTGCCAAGCCCTGCCGTGTGCC
>JARQOD010000002.1:97537612-97708389 GCA_033576555.1 Oophaga sylvatica | reverse complement strand
CAAACAGTGGTCCCACCCCACATATGGGGTATCAGCGTACTCGGGACAAATGGGACAACAACTTTTGTGGTCTAATTACTCCTGTTACCCTTGGGAAAATAAAAAATTGGGACTAAACGATCAGGTTTGTGGAAAAAATGATTTCAGCTGCAGATGGAAGGAAGAGAGCCACAGTATTCATTACTGATGGGTAGGCGGAGCCCCAGATCAGGATGTCACCTCAGATCAAAAGAGTGCTGACTGGCTGGCCCCTCCAGCTCGGGCTCCTCCTAGTCAGCTCCAGTCTAAGATTTGAGGTCCAGAGGATGGTCGCTGCTAATGCAGCTCCTCAGAAGATTTTATTATTTTATATTCGGACAGGAGACTTGGATCACTAGTTGGTCTAGAGGTCTCAGGGGTACCAGCGCTGCTGTACCCCAACCTCTCCCTTGGCGGATCTGTACTTACTCAAAGTCCCTGCAGAATCCTTGCCGGCCCTGGGGGATGAGGAGAGCTTCCCTGGCGGGACGCAAACCACACGTGCGGTCACTGCGTTCCTCGCCCTGGGGGGAAGCATGGGCATAGCGCCAGAAACCCCTGAGGGTCCCTGTGGCGCCTTGGCTGGTGAGTACTCCACACAAAATTTTATTATTAATGTGTGAGTGCTTTAGCGTCTGATGGCAGCGCTATTACATGTATATCAATATCGCTCGATCGATCAACAACTTGTCTGACCTTTTAGGTCAATATGTGTCTGCTAATTCCTCTCAGAGGAAGCGACGCAGGCCGTTACCGGCCTCTACACGGAGCGAGTCAGACGTATCTGATATTGGGCAGAGTTCCCCTTTAAATTCGGATGGAGAAATATCCGATTCAGATGCGGACGAGCCGCAGGGGCGTTCCTCTATGGCGAAGCGTACGGAGGCATTAATTGAAGCCATGAGAGATATATTACAGTTACCGGAGGAGGTAACTAGTCGTCCTGGTAAATCAGCACGCATGTTCCAGGAGTCCCGTGCTTCGCGTACAACATTGCCAGCTCTGGATGAGCTTAATAGTGTAATAGAGGAGGAACGTCTATGTCCAGATAAGCGTTTTCATGGAACGCATTTCTTGGATACACTTTATCCTTGCTCTGCGGAGTTAAAGGCTAATTGGACTTCTGCTCCTGAAGTGGATGTGTCTTTATCTCAGCTTAGTAAATCCTCACTACTCCCTATTAAGGGAAAAGCGAGCTTACAGGAGCCTTTGGATAGAAAAGCAGAATTGGCGGCAAAAGCAAGCTATGAGGCTGCGGGTCATGGATTCCGAGCAGTGCTAGGATCCATGTGTGCTGCTAGAGCTTCTCTAAGCTGGTTGGCACGTCTGAAGACGGAGTTGCACAATGAATCTCCGTTATCTGAGATACGGGAAACTTGTGAATGGTTAGAAACGGCAGCCTGTTATATCTTTGATGCCGGTCTGGATACGGCATCTCTGCTGGCCAAAGCGCAAGCTTCAGCGGTCACAGTCAGAAGAGCTTTATGGCTCAGACAGTGGGCCGGGGACGCAGTTTCCAAACAAGGGTTGTTGGCCTTACCTTACAAGGGTGGCCATCTTTTTGGATCCGACCTCACAGAGCTGATTTCCAAGGCTAAGGCGAAGGAATCAGCATTACCACAGCGTAGGGCCATGGCCTCGGTGTCCAGTAAGCCTGGTGTCTATAGTGGTCGGCGGTCCTTTCGGGGCCGAGGACGATCTAGTCACTCCTCGTGGGGATCGGGTTGTCCTTCCTTCTCAGGAAAGAAATCCTCTCAGAAAACTCGTACTCCCTGGAAGCAGTTTCCGCCAGGACAAGCGGGAACTTGACAAGAAGCCCGCACAAGTCTAATTGACGCCAGGGGTCCACTCGAGGATTCTCGAGTGGGGGGTCGCCTGCTTCTTTTCAAGGCGACTTGGATGGCTCGCGTTCCAGATTCCTGGGCAACGCGGATTGTCGGCAGGCTATTTCATAGAGTTTGCTTCTCGACCCCCAAATGTTTTTTGTCAGTCTCGCGTTCCGTCGGAACCCGAGCTTGTAGTCGCTCTACAGCGAGAGGTCGAATCTCTGCTACAAAAGGATGTAGTGATACCGGTTCCGTCAGAGGACCGAGGGAAAGGTTTTTATTCCAACCTTTTTATAGTTCCCAAAAAGGAGAACAAATTTCGCCCCATTCTGGATCTCAAGCGATTAAACCGGCATGTCCATGCCCGGAAATTTCGCATGGAGTCGCTTCGCTCCGTTGTGGCAGCTCTGTCACAGAACGATTTTCTGGTGTCAATCGACATTCGCGACGCCTATTTGCATATTCCCATCGGAAAGGCTCATCAGCGCTTTCTTCGATTTGCCATAGGTCAGAATCATTACCAGTTCGTGGCTCTGCCATTCGGCTTAGCCTCAGCGCCAAGGGTCTTTACAAAAATTCTGGCGCCCCTCATGGCAATCCTTCAAAGACAGGGGATTACGATTCTCCCTTATCTGGACGATCTTTTGATCATGGCTTCCTCGGAGGAGGAGGCGTTGACGGCTCGGGATTTGTCTCTTCAGTTTCTGAAGGACTTCGGTTGGCTGGTCAATTGGGAGAAGTCATCCCTGGAACCATCGAGGACAATCCTCTTTTTGGGAATGCATCTCGACACGTTTCGGTCGGTAGTTTCCCTACCACCAGACAAACAGTCATGTCTTCTTCGACATGTACAGATTATGAGATCCTCAACGGCAATGTCTCTACGGAAGTGTATGCGTCTTCTAGGACTGATGGTGGCGTCCATGGAGGCAATTCCTTTTGCCCAGTTCCACTCCAGGACTCTCCAAAGGTTCATCTTGAGTCGATGGAATCAGTCGCAATCGCTGGATTGCAGTGTCACCATTTCTCGCGCGGTGCGGGATTCTCTAGAATGGTGGTTACGTCCAGGGGCATTCTCCCTGGGGAAGTCTTTCCTCCCCCCGAAGTGGTCAGTCATAACCACCGATGCCAGCCTGACGGGCTGGGGGGGTGTTTGGAACAATCTCTGGATTCAGGGGGTATGGTCATCGGAAGAGTCTGTGCTTCCGATCAACATTCTGGAATTGAGGGCGATTTTCCTTTGCCTCCAACATTGGACGGTCCCTTTGAGCGGTCTGCCAGTCCGAGTGCAGACAGACAATGCGACGGCTGTCGCGTATATCAATCACCAAGGTGGGACAAGGAGTTCCAGACTCATGGTAGAGGTGTCCCGAATTCTGATTTGGGCAGAGGCCAATGTACCAGCCATTTCGGCGATTCACATTCCAGGGGTTCAGAATGTTACAGCGGACTTTCTCAGTCGCAGAAGGATGGATTCCGGGGAATGGAGCCTCCATCCGGATGTGTTTGCACTACTGTGCTCTCGCTGGGGAACCCCCCAAGTGGATTTGATGGCATCCAGGTCCAATGCCAAGTTACCGACATTCATGTCCAGGTACAAGGATCCGAAGGCGGTGGCGGTGGATGCTCTAGTGGCTCAGTGGGATCAGTTCGAGCTGATCTATGTATTCCCGCCGATATCCTTACTTCCTCTAGTACTGCGTCGGATCAGACTAGAGAGAATTCCAGCTATTTTGATAGCTCCAGACTGGCCAAGAAGGGTGTGGTTCTCGACAATAATGTCGCTGTTGGCGGCACCTCCTTTTCCACTCCCTCTTCAACCGGACTTGTTGACTCAGGGGCCCGTTTGTCATCCGGACTTGATGTCCCTGCGTTTGACGGCGTGGCTCTTGAGACCGAAATCTTGACCCGTAGAGGTTTCTCAGCCAAGGTCATTGCTACCCTTCGTGCTGCAAGATGTCCGGCTACTACTAGGATTTACCACAAAATTTGGGAAACCTTCTTTTCGTGGTGTTTGGGGTCCTCTCGGAACCCGAGAAAATTTTCCATTCCCAACCTGTTGGCTTTTCTGCAGCATGGGCTAGACAAGGGTTTGGCAGTCAGCACCCTGAAAGGTCAGATTTCTGCTCTGTCCTTATTGTTCCGGAGAACCATTGCTTCAAATAGAGACGTGCTCTCCTTTTTCCGAGGTATATCTCGTAAGTTTCCGCCGCGGAAGGCACCCGTGTCTCCTTGGCGGCTCAACCTTGTTTTGGAGGCTCTTCAGCATAAACCTTTTGAGCCTATGGTTTCTGCTAGCCTTTCTTTCCTTTCTTGGAAGGTGGCTTTCCTTGTTGCAGTCACTTCCTTGAGGAGAGTTTCTGAGTTGGCAGCTCTTTCTTGTTCGCCTCCTTTTCTGGAGTTTTTTCCGGATCGTGTAGTGCTTCGCACTCGGGGTGATTTTTTGCCAAAAGTGGTATCACAATTTCATGTTAACCAGGATATTGTGTTGCCTTCACTCTGTCCGGATCCGAAGAATGCGAAAGAGCGAGATTTACACACATTGGATTTAGTGCGGGCCTTGAAGTTTTATCTTTCTATTACTCAAGGTTTTCGTAAGACGGACTCCCTGTTTGTGGTTCCAGCAGGTCGTCGGCGTGGTCAACGAGCTTCCAAGGATTCTATAGCTCGTTGGATCCGGTCAGCTATTTTGGAAGCTTACCGTCTTCGGGGTGAATCTTGCCCGATTAAGATTCGAGCCCATTCTACGAGAGCTGTGGCCTCATCGTGGGCTTTTCATCAAGGTGCCTCGGCAGTGCAGCTCTGCCGAGCGGCAACTTGGCGCTCTGTCCACACGTTTACAAAGTTTTATAAAGTGGACGTTAGTGCTTCCGCTGATGCAGCCCTCGGACGTAGGGTCCTGCAGGCAGCTGTAGTTTGAAGTTCTGGATGAACTTGTGTTTAGCGCTGGTTGCGCTTTGTTGTTAAGGTTGTTGGGTTTCTGCCTTTTGTTGGTTTTTCCCACCCTTATTTTTGAACTGCTTTGGGACGTCCCATCAGTAATGAATACTGTGGCTCTCTTCCTTCCATCTGCAGCTGAAACACGGATTTTGGTAAGAACTTACCTGTAAAATCCTTTTCAGCGAAGGAAGGAAGAGAGACACAGCATCCTCCCAAGGCAGAAGTGTGTTGATGTTTTCAGATGCAGCGCGACCCTTATCTGATAGCGATTATCTGGGCTGAGGTCAGCGCGCTAAGGCTCTGTTCCAGCATCGCCAGCTCATCGCAGTAGTCAGGTTCCGTGAGTAGTACCTGGAACTCTGTGGTTTTTGGCTTTCTTTGCATGCATAACCTGTATCCTTGTGTTTTTTTCTCTGAAGTTCCTTCAGAAGGGGTTATGTTGCTCCGCTGGTGATCTTGGCTCTTTTCCTAAAAGCTTTGGTACGACTGGAGCTGAGTAGGAGGAGCCCGAGCTGGAGGGGCCAGCCAGTCAGCACTCTTTTGATCTGAGGTGACATCCTGATCTGGGGCTCCGCCTACCCATCAGTAATGAATACTGTGTCTCTCTTCATTCCTTCGCTGAAAAGGATTTTACAGGTAAGTTCTTACCAAAATCCGTGTTTTTTATTGTCACGCCCGGGCGTTATAAACTTCTGTGAAGCACTTGGGGGTGCAAAGTGCTCGCCACACATCTAGATAAGTTCCTTAGTGGGTCTAGTTTCCAAAATGGGGTCACATGTGGGGGGTTTCCACTGTTTAGGCACATCAGGGCCTCTACAAACGCGACATGGCGTCCAGCCAATTCTGCGTTGAAAAAGTCAAACGGCGCTCCTTCCCTTCCAAGCTCTGCCATGCACCCAAGCAGTGGTTTACCCCCACATGTGGGGTATCAGCATGCTCAGGACAAATTGCACAAAAACTTTTGGGGTCTTGTTACCCTTGGGAAAATAAAAAATTGGGGTGAAAAGATCGTTTTTGTGGCAAAAATGATTTTTTTCCATCATACATGACGGCAATACGAGAGAGGGGAATCCGCCCATCAAGATAAAAGGGGGCGGCTCCTCTCCGCATCAGTTGGTTTCCTGTCCTCGATGGGAGACCCTCAAGATGAAGCTCTCTGAGTGAAGAGGATGCCTAGGCCTGGGTCGGATGGCTTAACGATGGACATTTTTGTTCATCGCATCCGTCACCAGGTACTGGAGGGCGCCTCGGGGGTCAGGTATACCCTGCCCCCCCTGAGCGAGGCATGGCCACTGCCTTTTTTTGTGCAGACCTTTTTTTCCCTACGGCTCCCTTTAAGGCGACTGTAGGTGGGGGCAATCCTCGGGAACACTTTCAGTGTATCCCCCTGTTGATACTGGGCCATGCAGCCTGATAGCACATCGGTGCCAGGCGTTTTAAAAGACCCCCCTCTCCTCCTCCCCCGTTTTTTCCCAATACCTGGGACACCTGTACAGACCCCTGAAGACGATTGGACCGAGGGTCGGATGGATCGCTGGAATATTCATTGGTGGCAGTGGAGACCAGGAGAACCGCTGCTTACAGCGGTATCTCACTTTCCGGCTGTCTCCTGCGCTCTGCCACGCTACAGGAAACCGGAAGTCGCGCTCCGGATATGACGGGCGCCCAGGCTGGTGAGCACAAGAGTTCGCGCGCGCGCGGCGCATGCGACGGGCGCTTGCGGCGGTTGATAATACTATATATATGAAAAAAAAAAAGGGGGGGGCGCACAAGCGCACGTGCAGGGAAAGATTTAAAACCGGCACACATGGTAATCGCCGTCACAAGACTGCAGCTGCAGGTGACGGTATAGCTGGGAAAAGCTTGTAATGGGGCACCTGGACTCACGCCAGGAGGTACATGCCAGACGGTCTCTGTCTGGTGAAAAGACCCAGACACGCCGCAGCAATAGCCGCTCGGACAGCGTAAGAACGGGACACAGTAAGGAAGGTTCTGTGAGATCAGAAGGAGCCAATCAGCCTCCAGAGCCGGTACCCGTCTATTACATTGTCCGAGTGGTGAGTGAACTTCGAGAAAGTCCAGTGCACTAATGTCTGTTCTCTTTCTCTTCTCTTTCCTGCATATATCTCCTTTTCCTCTCATATACATGGGAAAATTAGGGAGTTTATAAGAAGATTAAGACGAAAACTAAAAATAGGGAATGTCCCTTGTGTAAAACCCCGATAGAAAGAAAAGAGCTTGGGCTAAGGATTTATGCCAGGATTGTATCACCAAAACACTGGCGGAGGAAACGCCCTCCTTTACTGAAAGCCTGAAGTCTCTAATTCAGGCGGAAGTATGTAAGTCCATGAAAGCCTTCCACACGGCAGATATGGACGGTAAATCCAGAGACAGATCTAGCGTCTCAGGAGTATCCCAGGAAGATTCCTCTGGAGCAGGAGGGACTCTAGTAGGTCCTGTAAAACAGATAGCAGCTCAGAGGATGAAAATATCTTTCCGATTGAGGCTACGGATAATTCAATAAAGACAGTCCGCTTCACCATGGGACTGGTAGAGGACAAACCCAAAAGAACACCTCAAGAACTTATGTTCGTGGGGCTTCAAAAGAAAAAACGGAAAACCTTTCCCATTAATGACCAGTTAAAAAGACCTTATTACAAACGAATGGGAGAAACCAGAGAAAAAGTCTCATGTTTTCAGCACTCTGAAAAGGAAATATCCTTTTGATGAGCAAGCATCCTCATCCTGGGATAGAGCCCCAAAAATAGACGTAGCGGTGTCAAAGATCGCCAGAAAATCCTCCCTACCTTTTGAAGATCTGGGTACACTGAGAGAACCGCTAGACAGAAAGACAGACGTCTGCTTAAAAACGGTCTGGGAAACATCAGCAGGGGCGTTAAGACCGGCGATCGCAGCTACTTGTGTAGCCAGGTCCCTAAAAGTCTGGGTGGACAACTTAGTAGATCAAGTTGAACAAAGGGTTTCCAGAGAAAATATCTTGGAAGCCATACCAGCCATCAGAGCAGCAGCAAGTTTCCTAGTGGAAGCCTCAGCGGATTCAGCAAAGTTGGCAGCCAAATCTGCAGCGCTAGCTAATGTAGGACGTAGAGCGGTATGGCTTAAGTGCTGGCCAGGTGACATCCAGGCGAAGATAAAGTTATGCTCCTTACCCTGCGAGGGCAATTTTTTATTTGGGCCTGCACTGGATGAGGTGTTGGAGAAGGCCACGGATAAAAAGAAGAACTTTCCGAAACAGCCTTTTCAAAATTTTCGTTGCTCCTTTCAGAGGAATCGGAAATTTGAAAGACAGCACTACAGAGAACGAGACAAAAGCGTTCAAGACAAGCGACCCAGAGGAGGGAGAGGCTTCTACTTTGGTAAGCTCTCCAAAGAAGATAAGAAGCCCTCCCAGTGACGGTCCTTCTCAGGTGGGAGGAAGGCTCTCTCACTTCCTTCCAGCCTGGGAGAGGATTTCCTCCAGTACCTGGATTCTGCAAATAGTAGAGTCAGGACTGGAATTAAAATTCCATCATCGTCCACCGAACAAATATATGCCGACTCCCCTACAATCCTCGCCAGAGAAACAAACGAGTCTGGAGAAAGAAATATTTGTCCTTATACAGAAACGCGTCCTGGAAAAAGTTCCAGTAGAGGAGGAAAGAGGGGTTTTATTCCCCGCTGTTTCTAGTAAAAAAACCAGACAACTCCTGGAGGACGATCACAAATCTAAGAGCTCTCAACAGTTTTTTGATAATCCCGTCTTTCAAGATGGAGACGATAAGAACAGCAGTGAATCTCCTCTTTCCTCAATGCTATATGGCGGTCCTCGACCTCAAGGACGCTTACTATCACGTCCCAATCCGGAGGGCAGACCGCAAATATCTCAGAGTAGCAATAAAAATAAGGTCGCAATTACATCATCTGCAGTACAGAGCCCTGCCCTTTGGGATAGCAACAGCCCCACGTGTCTTCACGAAATTGATGGCAGAAATCACAGCGCACCTGAGAGAGAGAGATACGCTAATAATACCCTATCTGGACGATTTTCTAATAGTGGGGAGAAATTTCTCGCATTGTCAAGATCAGGTCAATATCGTGATAGAAACCCTACGGAGGTTGGGGTGGCAGCTCAACCTCAAAAAATCCAAGCTGGAACCAGCAATGACCCAGGTCTTCCTGGGAATAACGATAGACTCTATGGCACAGGAATGTCGTCTTCCGGAAGAAAAAGAGCTCAGGATAAAACAAATGATAACAACAATACAAAAACCTCAGATTACGCTAAGGAAAGCTATGTCGGTATTGGGATCTCTAACGGCATGCATACCGGCGGTAAAATGGGCTCAGTTCCATACAAGGAAATTACAGTGGAATGTGTTACAAGAAGATCTAGTCCTCCAGGGACATCTAGACCAAAAGATCACACTTCCAGTCCCGGTACTCCAATCGCTCCAATGGTGGCTGACAATAGATACATCTCCTCGAGGGATTCCGTGGAAATTCACGGTTTCGAAGGTGGTCACAACAGACGCCAGCCATTGGGGGTGGGGAGCCCATCTGGATACTCTATGGCTCCAAGAACCGTGGAAACAGGAAGAGAAACAGCTATCTTCAAACGAATGGGAACTCTTGGCCGTCGAAAGAGCGCTGCGAGGTCTACTACCAACTATATCAGGACATCATGTCCGAGTCCTGTCAGACAACCGGACAGCAGTCGCTTACATAAACCACCAAGGAGGCACCCGTTCCCGGTCACTGATGGACATAACAGAAAAGATTATGGCTATTGCAGAGCGCCACTTCCACTCATTATCGGCCCTACATATAAGAGGCATAGACAACCAAAAAGCAGATTTTTTGAGCAGGAACCACCTGAAGCAGGGAGAGTGGGCATTAAGAGTCAATTTTTCACCAGATAATACATGTGGGGGAAACCCAACATAGACCTCTTTGCCACAAGGACCAACAAGAAGCTGCAAGAATTCTGCTCTCTGAATCCTGCGGACAGACCCTTAGCAGTAGATGCCTTCAGAATAAGCTGGATGTCGGGACTTCTGTATGCCTTTCCCCCAGTATGTCTAATTCCTTTAGTTCTGAAGAAGATCAGGGAGGACAAAGCCAGGGTTATCTTAATAGCTCCCTTTTGGCCAAAAAGACCTTGGTTCTACTGGCTAAAGACAATGTCCGTAACAGATCCGTGGGTACTGCCGGAAGACCAGGACCTTCTTACACAGGGTCCTTTCAGTCACCCTCAGAAATCCGGGCTACATTTGACGGCCTGGAATTTGAGAGGTCACTATTAGGGAAAAGAGGGTTTTCAGCCGCAGTAATTTCTACCCTACTCCGCAGTAGAAAACCTGTAACCACAAAAATTTATGCCAGAATATGGGAAAAATTTTTAACAAATTCTCCGCCAATACGGGAAAGGGAGATCCCAATAATGGCTATATTGGAATTCCTACAAAAGGGCCTAGAACTAGGGCTAGCGGTTAGCACCCTTAAAGTTCATGTATCTGCCCTCGCAGCCCTGTTTAGCCATGATTTAGCAAAACAGATGGGTAGCCAGGTTCATTCGGGCCTGTAGTAGAGCAGATTCTGTTCCATCCCCTGCTCCTCCACCATGGGATCTCAATCTAGTTCTATCGGCCTTAATGGATAATCCCTTTGAGCCCCTTAACACAATATCTGATAAAGCCCTGACTGTTAAAACCACTTTATTGATAGCACTTACATCAGCCCGTAGGATTGGAGACCTACATGCGTTATCAGCCGACCCTCCTTACACTCGAATTCTAGATGACAGAGTAGTATTGAGACTAGACCCTGCATACTTACCCAAAGTAGTATCAAAGTTCCATAGAGCTCAGGAGATAATATTGCCATCCTTTTGTCCTGATCCTAGCAACGCAAAGGAGGAAAGGCTACACTGTTTAGATGTCAGGAGATGTATCCTAAAGTATCTAGAAAGAACAAAAACTTGGAGAAAAAGCAGATCATTACTAGTCTCATTCCAGGGGGCGAGAAAAGGTCTAGGAGCCTCTAGACAAACTATAGCTAGATGGGTGAGAGGCCATTATGCTAGCTTATAGTAGTGTAGGCAGGGCTGTTCCTGAAGGACTTAAAGCCCATTCCACAAGAGCCATGTCGACATCTTGGGCGGAGAAAGCAGATGCTACAATCAACCAAATATGTAAGGCGGCCACTTGGTCTTCTCCGTCAACTTTCTTCAAACACTATAGACTAGATTTGTCTGCCACCTCTGATCTCACGTTCAGGAGAAGAGTGTTGGAAGCAGTGATCCCTCCCTAAAACAGAATGCGATCTCTGTAATTCTCTCGTGGTGCCGTCATGTATGATGGAAAAACACGGGTATTACATACCTGGTAATGTGTTTTTTCATGAGACATGACTGCACCCTTATATTCCCGCCCTTGATCACGTCACTAGTTGGGTGCATTTTTATTATTTTTTCACACCCTTGGATTGGGGTAATTAAAATTGGAAAGAATGTATTATTTATGTGTGTACTAACATGCGGAGTTCCTCTCGTGCTCTGTAAAACAACTGATGAGGAGAGAGGAGCCGCCCCCTTTTATCTTGAAGGTTTCCTGTCCTTGATGGGCGGATTCCCCTCTCTCGTGGTGCCGTCATGTCTCATGAAAAAACACATTACCAGGTATGTAATACCCGTGTTTTATTTTCACGGTTCTATTTTATAAACTGCTGTGAAGCACTTGGTGGTTCAAAGTGCTCACCACACATCTAGATAAGTTCCTTAGGGGGTCTAGTTTCCAAAATGGGGTCACTTGTGAGGGGTTTCCACTGTTTAGACACATCAGGGCCTCTACAAACGCAACATGGCGTCCAGCCAATTCTGCGCTGAAAAAGTCAATCGGTGCTCCTTCCCTTGCGACCTCTGCCGTGCGCCCAAAAAGTGGTTTACCCCAACATATGGGGTATCGGCGTGTTCAGGATAAATTGCACAACCATTTTGTGGTTCGTTTTTTCTTTTAACACTTGTGAAAAAAATTGGTTCCGAAGTAAAGTTTTTGCAAAAAAAGTTAAATGTTCACTTTTTCCTTCCACATTGCTTCAGTTCCTGTGAACACGTAAAGGGTTAATAAACTTCTTGAATGTGGTTTTGAGCACCTTGAGGAGTGCAGTTTTTAGATTGGTGTCAGTTTTGGGTATTTTCTATCATATAGACCCCTCAAAGTGACTTCAAATGTGATGTGGTCCCTAAAAAAAAAAAATGGTGTTGTAAAAATGAGAAATCGCTTGTCAACTTTTAACCCTTATAACTTCGTAACAAAAAAAAATTTTGTTCCCAAAATTGTGCTGATGTAAAGTAGACATGTGGGAAATGTTATTTATTAAGAAATTTGTGTGACATATCTCTCTGATTTAAGGGCATACAAATTTAAAGTTTGAAAATTGCTAAATTTTCAAAATTTTCGCCATATTTCCGTTTTTTTTCATAAATAAACACAAGTCATATCAAAGAAATTTTACCACTAACGTGAAGTACAATATGTCACGAAAAAACAATCTCAGAATCAGCGGGATTCGTTAAAGCGTTCCAGAGTTGTAACTTCATAAAGTGACGGTCAGAATTGTAAAAATTGGCCCGGTCATTAAGCTGCAAAATGGCTCTGTCACTAAGGGGTTAAAAACGCCCCTTGGTGGCTTCCAAACGTGATTGGCTACTGAAAATCTATATGTACACTATTCCTACAGCCCATCTTTGACAGGTTGTAGAGGAGCAAGTGCAGGTTGGAGAGAAGAGCAAGTGGCTGGTGAAGATGGACGTTGTGATAGGAAACATTATGATAAATTTGGTGGATTTCACAGTGGAGGCGAATCGTTGAAAGCGATTTGTTCTGGAGCAGGAGAGAAAGATACAGCAGCGCATCATGCGTCAGCGATGACTACGCCGTTTGTGGATCCACCCCATCACAGCCCAGAGAATAATCCGTGGGGTGTATTCTACACTCTACATGGAGCTACGAGGTAACGCTCAGAAATTTATTCGAACGTCCATGACAGCACTACAGAGAGAGGGGATCCGCCCCTTAGGAACAGGAAACCTACAGATCTAAAAGGGCGGCACCTCTCCCACACATCAGTTGGTTTCCTGTTCCTAAAGGACGGGTTTCCTACAGATGAAGATCTTCAGGAGGACCCAGGCCGGCCGGTCGACCCAGGTAGCGGGGGGGAATCTCCTACCTCGGCCGGTGCGGAGCCCCTGGAAGCGCCACGGTGGGTCCGGGTAGGATTCCACGGCAGTGTGCGGAGCAGGTGGAGCAGTATCCAGAGGATCTCTGTCTCCCAGCCAGCGCCGGTAGGTAAGTATTCCCCCCCTCTCCCTGGTCCCGATGCCTTCTCCCTGTCCTCTCCTGTGGTCCTGTCATGGTGGGGCCTCTTGAGGGTGCAGCTGTGATTTTTAAAAAAAAAAAAAAAAAATTTTTAAAATTTGAATTTCCCGCCGCGTCACTGCTGTGAACGGCGCGGCGGGGGTTTTTTGAATTTCCCGCCGCGCGTCACTGTTATGGACGGCGCGGCGGGCGGTTTTGAATTTCCCGCCGCGCGTCACGGCTATGGACGGCGCGGCGGGCGGTTTTGAATTTCCCGCCGCGCGTCACTGCTATGGAGGCGCGGCGGGGTTTTTGAAAATTCAGTCGTGCGCCGCTGTTGCAGCAGCGCGGCTGGGGTCGGGGGAGATCTCCGCTCGGGGGGGCGATGCAGCGGGGGATTATGCTTACCTCCATCGGTCCGTGCGAGCGGAGGAAAAAAAGGGGGCGGAGTCTCCACCACCGGAACCGGAGGTGAGACGCCGGCCGGCGTTTTTGAAAATTTTGGCGGCTGCATCATCGGACGGCGCCTGCTGTGGGGACGGCGGGGAGGTGCAGGGGGGGCCGTGGGGCGGGGAGTAGGAGGGGGTGGACCCCTGGCCAGACCTGCTGATCCGGATATCCGGGGGAGGATATAAGGAGCCTAGGAAAGAGGTAAAGCGCTTCTGCCCCATTTTTCGCGATGGACACTGCAGAAGCTCCCTCGGTGCAACAGGAGAGCCAGCAGCAGCAGACAGAGCGCTCCTCTTCAATGGCCAGGAGCACCAGCCGCAGAAGTTCCGCAGCTGGGAAAAAGCCCCCTCCCCGTGATCCGGTACCTACTGCTGTACAATCTGGGTAAGAGATCGTCAGATTTAGAATACCCAGTAATACAGTTTTTTCCCCATTTTGTCTGTTACTAGGGGAAGAAGTGTTCGGTGAAAAGCAAGCACAGGGAATGTGCCTTTTGCGCTTGCCCTCTGCCTGACGCTTGCCCTAAGAGGTTGTGCCAGCCGTGCATGCAACAGACGGTAGGGCATTTTTAAGGGGAAGGGCAGGGGCATGGAATGACATAGTAAACCCCCCCTATGCCCCTTCCCTTTTTAGATAGCGGAGGAGACTCCAGATTTCACCGAAAGCCTGAAGGAGATAATAAGAGCAGAGTTGAAAGCGTCCTCAAGACACGGAGAATTTTCCAGGCGTAGAAATGTACCAGTCTTATCTGATTCAGAGTCGCCTGCCGCCCATGATAGGGGTGAAGTTGTGTCAGGACCCTCCTCGCCTTCCTCTTCGGCTTCCTCCTCGTCTTCTACGGAAGACGCTACCCGTTTTTGTTTTCCCTTGGACCAGATGGACAAATTTGTCAAATCAGTTAGGTCCACCATGGGGGTAGAGGAGGCGAAACCAGAGCCCTCAGTACAGGATCTGATGTTTGGTGGTCTAGATCCAAAAAAACGGAGATCCTTTCCACTAAACAGTAGCATCCAAGGCCTTATAGACAGAGAGTGGAAGAAGCCTGAAAAAAGAGGCTCCTTACCCCAAGCGTTTAAAAGGAGATATCCCTTTGAAGATCCCCTGACGGGTAAATGGGATAAGGCCCCGAAGCTGGATGCAGCAGTGGCGAAGGCTTCTAAAAAATCCTCCATCCCATTTGATGATATGGGGTCTTTGAAAGATCCACTAGACAGGAAGGCAGATTCCTTCTTGAAAGGCACATGGGAGATGTCGGCAGGTGCCCTGAGGCCGGCAGTTGCAGCCACTTGCGCAGCCAGGTCATTGATGGTCTGGCTAGACCAGTTAGCTTCCCAGTTAACAGATGGAACCTCCAGGGGGACAATTCGGAAGACCTTGCCAATAATTCAGAATGCGGCGGCTTTCCTGGCTGATTCCTCAGCGGACTCAGTAAGAATGGCTGCCAGAGCGGCAGGGCTGTCTAATGCAGCACGAAGGGCATTATGGCTGAAATGTTGGCCGGGCGATATTCAAGCCAGATCTCGCCTCTGTTCCATTCCGTGTGACGGCGAATATCTTTTTGGCCCGGTCCTGGACGAACTTTTAGAAAAGGCAGGGGACGACAAGAAAAAGTTTCCCAGTCTATCAACCCCTTCCTATAAAAGACCTTTCAGCAGAAGGAGGTTCAGCTACCGAAGGTCGTCCAGGGAACAAGCCAAATGGGATGAAAAGAGGCGAAGAGGTACAGGGTTTATGTTTAGAGGTCCACCTAGGGAAACAAAAAAACCCTCGCAATGACTAGCAATGCCGGTAGGAGGCAGATTGAAGGCCTTCTACCCGGCCTGGTCGGAAATCTCAAACAGTAGCTGGATCCTTAACATCATAGCTACAGGGCTGCGGTTAGAATTCTCCTCGGTACCTTGGGATAACTTTAAAATTACCCCACTCAGATCATCCCCATCGGAGCAGGCCGCTCTAGAGTTGGAGGTTCAGGAGCTTTGCGCTAAGAATGTCTTAGTGGAGGTGCCAGAAGCAGAGCGGGGTAAGGGGTTTTACTCCCTCTGTTTTTGATCCATAAACTGGATGGGTCTTTTAGAACAATTATTAATTTGAAAGCCCTCAATAAATTCCTGATTATTCACCCATTTAAAATGGAAACGGTCAGCTCAGCAATAAAGCTTCTGTTTGAAAATTGCTTTATGGTGGTGTTAGATCTGAAAGACGCTTATTACCACATACCGATCCATATGGAGCATCAGCGTTACCTCAGAGTAGCAATCCAGATGGGGGAATCACTGCGACATTTTCAATTTAGCGCCCTTCCCTTTGGCTTGGCGGTTGCCCCACGAGTATTCACTAAGGTTATGTCGGAGGTCATGGCCCACTTACGTGAATCAAATATGCTTATAGTCCCCTACCTTGACGACTTTCTTATTATAGGAAAGACGGCAGAGCATTGCCTAGAGCAACTGAAAAGAGCGATTTCTACCTTAGAGCGGCTGGGATGGCTAATAAATACCAAAAAGTCTCGTTTGAATCCGATGAGGGTTCAGCAATTTCTAGGGCTAATTCTGGATTCACAAAATCAGAACTGTAGTTTACCGTCAGACAAGTTAATTCGTTTACGGTACCAGGTCCTAAACGCTTCCAGTAACCCCTCCATGTCGCTTAGGAAGGCTATGTCTCTTTTGGGCTCCCTCTCGTCCTGCATTCCCGCGGTTCGGTGGGCCCAATTTCACACAAGGGCACTGCAAGCTGAGGTCTTGCTGTATCAAAATTTGCTAGGTGGTTACCTGGAAGGCCAGCTATCCTTGTCCCAGGCTGCTATAAGATCCCTGGATTGGTGGAAGAATGAGGCAAACCTGTCTAAGGGGGTTCCCTGGGAATATGACATATCCCGAATAGTCACAACAGATGCTAGCCCCTCTGGGTGGGGGGCTCATATGGGGGACGTTATGGTTCAGGGCTCATGGGAGCAGGATCAAATTCAAATGTCTTCTAATATGAAGGAATTAGCAGCGGTAGAGCTAGCGATTAAAAAACTCCTTGTCTATCTACAGGGTCACCACGTTCGAGTGCTCTCCGACAATCGGGTCACAGTCGCATACATCAACCACCAGGGTGGTACTCGTTCCGGTCCTCTCATGGAAGTGGCAAGGCGCCTACTTCAGATAGCAGAACGACACTTTCTTTCTCTAACGGCTCTACATATAAGGGGAGAAGAAAATACCAAGGCGGACTTCTTAAGCCGCAATCTCCTGAGCCAAGGAGAGTGGTCATTAAAGACTTCCATCTTCGACCTAATTGTGCGGAAATGGGTCTACCGGATGTAGATCTCTTTGCTACCAAAAGCAACAGGAAAGTGAGACAGTTCTGCTCTCTGAATCCCAAAGAACGCCCTCTGGCAGTGGACGCTCTTCTATTACAGTGGGATTTCAGTCTAGCCTACGCCTTCCCTCCCCTGTCCTTACTCCCCCTAGTATTGAGGAAGGTCAGGAAGGACAGGGCAAGGATAATATTAATCGCTCCTTTTTGGCCCAGGAGGGCATGGTTTTCATGTCTCAGAAACATGTCGATAGCCGACCCGTGGGTCCTGCCGGACATTCCCGATCTGCTCTCCCAGGGTCCAGTCTACCATCCTCGAGTAGCGGGCCTCCACCTGACGGCGTGGATTTTGAACGGTCGCTGCTGACAGATAAGGGGTTTTCTGCTAATGTAATTAATACTCTCCTTAAAAGCAGAAAAGAGGTTACAACTAGGATCTACGCTAGGATTTGGAAGAAATTTCTTCAGAGCTCGGCGGTTGTAGCAGGGGACACAACACCGATAACCCAGATTCTAGAATTCCTACAAAAGGGTCTGGACTTAGGTCTCTCCACAAGCACCCTTAAGGTGCAAGTTTCAGCTTTGGGGGCACTCTTTAGTTGCAACATCGCAAATAATTACTGGGTCAGTAGATTCATTAAAGCTGCGGGTAGGTCGAGACCCATAGTGAAGGTGAGAATCATGCCATGGGACTTAAATCTTGTTCTCACTGCTTTAACAGAGCCCCCTTTTGAACCTATATCAGCAGCATCAATAAAAATTCTTTCCCTTAAGACCGCTTTCCTGGTAGCATTAACCTCGGCTAGGAGGGTAAGTGACATCCAGGCACTATCTAGACTATCTCCTTACACTCAGGTCCTGAATGACAGGATAATACTTAGACCGGATCCGGCATACCTACCTAAGGTGTCTTCCGCTTTCCACAGAACACAGGAAATTATTCTCCCTTCGTTCATCCCTAATCTATCTAATCAAAAAGAGATGAAACTTCATACTTTTAGATGTTAGAAGATGTCTGCTGCAATATTTGGCAGTCACTGATCCCTGGAAAAGGGACAATGCATTGTTTGTCTCTTTTCAAGGAATTAACAAAGGCCGTAGATTAACAAAGAGCTCGTTGGCCAGATGGATTAGGGAAGCAATTTCTCTGGCATACACCTCGAGGGGCAAGCAGCCACCTGAGAGGCTAAGGGCGCATTCCACTCGAGCTGTGGCGACTTCATGGGCAGAAAGGGCAGAAGTCTCGATTGACCAGATATGTAAGGCAGCTACGTGGTCTTCTCCACACACGTTTTACACTCATTATAGATTAGATTTGGTGCTTCCTCAGACCTTTCTTTCGGACTAAGGGTGCTGCAGGCAGTAGTCCCTCCCTAAGTAGTTATTACTCTCTGTAATTCTCTGTAGTGCTGTCATGGACGTTCGAATAAAGTCTAAGTTACTTACCGTTAACGGTTTTTTTCGAAGTCCATGACAGCACCCTTACATTCCCACCCGGGTTTTATGTGCACTTCTTCCGCTTATGTAGTCCACATGTAATAAACAATTGATTAATGTTACTGTGTGATGCATGAAATTTTTTTGCTGTATACCATTTAACCTTGATGTCCTCTTATGCTCTGTAATCTAACTGATGTGTGGGAGAGGTGCCGCCCTTTTATATCTGTAGGTTTCCTGTTCCTAAGGGGCGGATCCCCTCTCTCTGTAGTGCTGTCATGGACTTCGAAAAATACCGTTAACGGTAAGTAACTTAGACTTTTTTGCATATGTTCGGATGAAAATGGAGAACTTCGATATCTTGGTGGAGCGAATTGGATACCTGATAAGATCTGACACCTATTGCTGCTTCTCCATTTCACCGGCGGAGCGTCTGATGATGACTCTTCGGTAAGCTATATTTATTTGATCTGCTTGCTTGAGAGCACACATGTCCCGGAATGTTTCTGGTAGTTTGTATACGGCCATCTGATTCAGCTTTAACAATTGGAGATACTATAAAAATGTATTTTTTAGTATCTCCAATTGTTAAAGCTGAGTTCTGGTATGTAATGCTGTGATTTGAGACTCATTATTTATTTTTTTTTTTATTCACAGATTTCTGGCACCTGGAGAATCTTTCCTCACTCCATTTCCAGTACAGACTTTGGATTTCCACCATATCTGGAATTGTGAAGCACACATGCTGTGCATTGTGGGACTCTTTAGTTGGGAATTTATACCACAGCCCACAACAGAGAGTTGGCTTGAAATTGCTGACAAGTTTCTACAAATGTCAGTTTCCTAATTGCCTGGGCGCTGTGGATGGGAAACATATCCGCATTGTCAAGCCAGCAGGATCTGGATCCGAATACTTTAATTACAAAAAATATTTTTCCATTGTCCTCATGGCCATCGCTGACACGGAATACAAATTTATTGCTGTCGATATTTCGATATTAGGGCCTATGGCCGCTCCAATGACTCTCAAGTGTTCAAACTGTCATCAATGGGCCGTCAGCTGTATGGGAACACCTTCCAGTTCCTACCCCCTAGACCGCTGCCTCAAACATCTGGCCCACCGATGCCTTTTGTTTGTGTAGGGGATGAAGCCTTCCAGCTCAGAACACCTGCTGAAACCGTACTCCAGCAGAGGATTGACACCAACAAAAAGAATTTTCAATTACCGCCTCACAAGAGCCAGAAGAATGGTGGAGTGCGCTTTTGGTATTCTGACAGCCAAATGGCGTGTCCTATTGACTGCAATCAACCTCAAGACTGAAACTGTGGACGAGTTTATCAAAGCTTGTGTGGTCCTACACAATTTTATCTGCAAGGATTTCCATTGAGGACAACTGAAGAAACCACCTTGCATGATTGAACATTACCAATAGAAGTTCTGTGACTGTTTCCAGAATGAGGGACAAATTTGCAGAATACTTTGTCATCTGAAGGAAGACTAGACTGGCAGGATGACAGAGTTTGAAAAATTGCTCTGTAACCTTTAAGTCATGTACCCACAGTATACCTTTTCAAACCAAAGTTGTCTACCTTGTTGTGGATTATGTACAGTATTTTACCTTTTAGCCAAAGTTGTGTCCCTGGTTGTGTATTACCCAAAGAATCCCTGGTTGTGTATTACCCAAAGAATCCCTGGTTGTGTATTACCCAAAGTATTTCACCTTTTAACCAAAGTTGTGTACCTTGTTGGGGATTACCTAACAATGTACACAACTTTGGTTAACAGGTGAAATACTTTGGCTAACACACAACCAGGGACACAACTTTGGCCTAAAGGTAAAATTATTTTACCTTTTACCCAAAGTTATGTGCCTGTTTTTGTATACCCAATAAATTTTACCTTTATTTTACCTTAGAAATAAATGACACACCAATTTTAATCAACCAATTTTAAATTTATTGTCTTTTCAATAAAAATGTTTATTAACGTTTTTTTTTTCAATGTCAAAAATGTTTATTAACATACTATTTTTGCAATGTAAAAGAAATGTAGAAATGTTTTTAATAAAAAATATTTTGCCGAAGGGTGGGGTAAAGGGAAATCTATCTCCTGACCAGTAGCCTCATGCAATGCACTCGGCCACGATGCTCCAGCGCTGGTGGAGGGGAAAGAGGACTCGCGTGTCAGGGAAGGCTGGGAAGGTGCAGATGGCCGAGGAGGTCGAAGTGTCCCTCAGTGGCGGACTTCTGAGGGATCGCTCCAGAAGGGTCCAACTCTGCAGGCTCCCGAGTGCTGGTCACCGTTCTGTGGAATAAAGAGAAAAAATACAATTAATATACTGATATTGAATGACCCTGGCTGAAAATAAAAAATTAGTTAGACATGTTAAAATTTTTTTTTTACATGGGGTGTGTAATAGTTACCTTTTGGTGACCATTGTTGCCCGGAGGAACGACAGGGCTCGTGCGCACTTGTACTTGCTCCTGCGTCCTCCAAATCCACTCGGGGCCCGCATCTCTTTGTTGAACTCCTTCTTGAAGCGATCCCTCACAGACCGCCACCGCTTCACAATTCTCTCCCCTGAAACGAGAAAGCACAAATTGGTTAGTATACAACATCAGTGTTTCCCAAACAGTCCAGCCTCACGGGTTATGTTTTCAGGATTTCCATAGTGTTGCACAAAAGGAAATCCTGAAAACATGACCCGTGGGGGCCACTATGACTGGAGTGTGGGAAACACTGCTTTGCATCCAAGCAACCTGAACTGTATATACTTGCGCTCTTCAATCTGGGCCCGAGCATCGAGGTCCTCCCAGTGGTCCACGAGTAGTGAGCAGATTTCCTCCCAGAGCTGACGGGTCACAATGAGATCAGCATGGCAGTGGTCCCCCATGTTCCACAGTGGCTCCCTTTCTCTGACCAGATCGATGAGGAGGTCCACATCAATCCTCACCGTCCGAGTCGGGAGCACGCTGTGAAGCCTGTTAAAGAAAAAGAGAAAAAAAATACATTAGCCTCCAAACTACCAAGTAAAAAAAAAAAAAGTACGGTTGTACTTACACGATGGAGACCGCCGCATCGCTCACGCTGACGACCCTGGGAGGCACTGCGAGGACCTCTTGCGTTTAGGTAGGGCTCCCAGAAGAAGACGTGGTGTCCTGCTGCTGCTGCCGGCCGGACTGCATTACTGGTGCTGCTGCTGTAGTTGTCGGGCAGCCTCTGCTGTGGAATAAAGAGGAAAAAAAGGCCATGAATATATTGCTATTGCATGACCCTGGCTGAAAGGGGTTGTGTGTGATATTTACCGTCTGGTGTCTGCTGCCGTAGTCTCCTGCTCAATCCCAGGCTCCATTTCTTGGGCTGGTGGTGATGCTGCTGCTGTAGTTGTCGGGCAGCCTCTGCTGTGGAATAAAGAGAAAAAAAGGCCATAAATATATTGATATTGCATGGCCCTGGCTGAAAGGGGTTTGTGTGATATTTACCGTCTGGTTTCTGCTGCCGTAGTCTCCTGCTCAATCCCGGGCTCCATTTCTTCGGCTGGTGGTGCTGCTGCTCTATCCTCCTCCTGCCTTCTGCGGCTGGCTCCTCTCGTCTTTGCTGGCTGCATGGTTATGGCTGAAGGTCCCACTGGCATGGTTTATATGTTTGCTGTGTGCTGGGCTACTCTGAGCATGCTCTGACAAAAAAAAACTGATCCGGCTACCGGATCCTGTTTTTGCGGCGCTCATAGACTCATTGTGACAAAAAGCCGGAAGCGTCGGATCCGGCACTTCCGGCTTTTTCGCCGGAGACCAAAAACGTTACAGTTGCCGTTTTTTCCAGACGCCCGAATGAGACAATTAGCCACATCCGACAAAAAACTGATGCACCGCAAAGCCATGCGGCGCGATGCGGCGCTAATGTTAGTCAATGGGAAAAAACGGATCCGGCATTAGATTTCGCCGGATCCGGTTTTAAGAAAAAATGCCGGATCGCGCCTGATGGCTAAAAACGGATGTGTGAAAGAGGCCTTACTGTGACGTTCAGGTCAGAGGACGCTATGACGTCACGTCTGTGCGCCCTCTGCCTGAACAGTCACAGTGCAAAGAGCTGGAAGATGGCGACGCTGAGGAGTCCGGAGCAGAGCAGCAAGGAGTGGTAAATATTTCATTTTTTTTTGTTTGGAGCACTATATATAGGGACCATCATACACAGGTATGAGGCCCATTATACACTGAAGCATTGTATATGTGGCCCATTATACACTGGAGCATCATATATGGGGCCAATTATATATGGATCATTATATGGGCCCATCATATACTGGAGCATTATATAGAGTCCATCATATACTGTATGGAACATTATATGGGCCCCTTTATGTATTGAGCAATACACAGGGCTCATTCTTTATGGAGCAATATATGGGGACTATTATATACTGTATAGAGCAATATATGGGGCCCATTATACAGTATGGAGCATTATATGGGGTCCATTCTGTATGGAGCAATATATGGGGCCTATTATATACTGTATGGAGCAATATATGGGGCTCATTATTCTGCATGGAGCCATATATGTGGCTCATTATTCTGTATGTAGCAACATATAGGGCTCATTATTCTGTAAGTGGCAACATATAGGGCTCATTATTCTGTATGTAGCAACATATAGGGCTCATTATTCTGTATGGAGCAATATATAGGGCTCATTATTCTGTATGGAGCAAAATATGGGGTCCATGATTCTGTATGGAGCAAGATATGGTGCCCATAATACTGTATGGAGCATTATATGGGCTCATTATACTGTATGGAGCATTATATGGGGTCCATTATTCTGTATGCAGCAATATATGGGGCTCATTATTCTGTATGGATCACTGTGCTTCCCATAATACTGTATGGAGCAATATATGGGGCTTATTATTCTGTATGGAGCACTATATGGTGCCCATAATATTGTATGGAGGACTATATTGTCCAATTTTTGATCTATTGTAGAATTTACAATAGATATCACTCATGTAATGTAAGAAGTGAAATATTTGGCATTGTACTATACCTATATTTTTTTGCCTTATCTGTGCATCATGAATTGTGGTATGTGTTAAAGGGGCCCACTGAGACTTTCGCCCGGGGCCTACAAAAACCTGGAACCTGCCCTGCCTACACTACATTAGTGATGTCAACAATGTCTTGTCTTTGATTTCTTCCTTTTTTTTTTCTTTAATTCTATAGACCCACTGGATCCTGAAAGACTACTGCAATGCCCGTATGATTCCAATCACCAAATAAGAGCGTGTCGTTTTCCTTATCACCTGATAAAGTGCAGGAAGGTCAGTGCATTTTAGAGATACAAAAATAATGTATTTTGGACATCAGAAGTCATCCTGGGAAGTGGATCTATTTCGCACAGCTATTTTTTTAGTTTACTTTTATATACGTTATGGTTTGTAAGTATGTAACATGCTTTTCTTCTAGAATCATGGTGGCGTTGCCAATCAGCTTGTCACCTGCCCTTTTAATGCCCGTCATATGTTACCTAGAGGACAGCTGAGTTTCCACATTTCCAGATGCGATGACAAAGGCTGCATTGAACAGGACATTGGCAAGTCAAGGATTCATATCATTGGTTTTCTCTGAGCTTATGGTGGACTTAAGGGGTTTTCCCATGAACAAAGTTCATTTTAATCAATAGATCTTTTAATAATAATTTCCACAATTGGATGTGTTTTAAGTAATAAAAAAAAGTTCCTGTGCGGAGAATCTTATAAATGTGCCCATGCTGTGTACTGTTTAACGGCTTTGTCTGACTATGGTCTGATCATACCACATCTTCGGGGTAGGGGAGGAAGCAAGAGTATACAGGCAAGGACAGCATGGGATCGAAAGTCATTTTCTTCGAGGTAAAACATTTTTTAAAAGCGGGCAGGATAATGCTTTCTCACAAAAGGAATCTGCACAGCATGGGATCACGGCGATCTGTGTACTCTTGTTTCCTCCCCTGCCCAGGAGATGTGTTGTAATCAGACCACGTACAGTGACATGATCTGTATGGTCAGACACAGCCATTGCAGCACATAAGATTCTTAGTACAGGAACGTTTTTTTTTTTTTTTTTTCTCTCAACGCATCCAATTGTGGAAATTATTACTCCAAGGTGTATTGATTGAGATAAACTTTAAAATGTAACTTTGTGTGAAAACCCTTTAAAGCGAACCTGATGATTGTGCTCAGTAACCTACAGTCAGGTTGGCGCCATTATACTGCTTAAAAAGATACCTTGGTTGATGAAATCCGTCTTGTGGTTGTTGTATAACTTCTATTTTCAGTTAATGATATGCACGTTCTCCGGGGCGGCCTGTGGGGGGCTTCATTTGGTGCTATTATTACTTATAACTTATGACAGGTCACTGATCTCTGTGGCCTTTTATATTTATTGAAAAAAAAATTGCATTCAGCAGGCCAATGGTGACTTCTGAGCAGCAGCAGCATGATCGCATCTGTAATGTGTGTTAAATTATTTTATTTGCCGATAGATTCATTCAGAAAAAAAATTCTGTCTCAGTGTCGCCTGTGCAATAGCATCTATTGGTGATCCAATAGCTGCTACTGCGCAGGAGCCACCAAACGCCATCTTGGAGACTTTTATTTATTTTTTTTTATTTCTTACCTCTAGCAAGATGGTGCCTGCTAGCATTTTGAGACTATTTTTTTCTGAATGAATTTATATCGGCACGTAAAATAATTTAATGCACATTACACATGTGATCATGCTGCAGTAATCAGTATTTAAAATAGGGGGCAGGTCAGTGAGTGATCAGTGACTGGTCATGAAGCCAATGAAAAAGCCAACCTGACACTGTAGGTTACTGTGTACAGTCATGCTGACAGGTTCCCTTTAATGTTGACTTTTGAACAGTGCTAAAGATACAGCGGTGACTGAAAGGTTTGCATTTTTTTTTTTTTTATGATAAAGTCTAATTACTTCTGTATGGTTGTTGTGATTCCACTTTCCTAGAGATTTTAGTAAACCGGAATCAAATGTCAGCTGTAAGGATGACCATTGTATTTAACATTGTTTTTATCCCTTAGTGTTAGTTTTCAACATTTGCTGGGCCAAATGTTTTGCCTATTTTTTCATTGGTAGTTGAATTTTGCCTTATTCTTTTTTTGGTGAGTTTTTCAGTCAAAACATAGCAAAGACAAATTTTTTACCAGATGTCTGGAAGCTTATTCTCTGTGAAGTCAGGCAAAAGCCAAAAAAGCAGCTATGGAATTCAATTGCTGAGTCAAGTGTCACGTATGATAAAGAATGAAAAGATTATGGAACAACTGACAAACCTAGAAGTGGTGGACCACTGAAAACCTCATCCAAAGTTAACATAAACCCATTAGTGAACAGACCAATTTTTTTAAATCTGACCAGTTTCTGTTTATGGGGTAATAACTTTGAGATTGTTTTTTTCGTGGCACATTATAATTTATGATGTTAAATTTAGGTCGATATGTTTTGTTTCTAAAAAGAAGTATCAGAAATTTGACAAATGTAAAAAATTAGCAATTTTCAAACTTTTATCGCTTTAATCCAGATAGTCATAACACAGAAAAACATTAATAAATAACATTTTCTCTTCCCCACGACAGCACCCACTTGATGGGACCCACCTATAGGAACAGGAAACCTATAGAATAAAAGGGGCTGTCCCCCTCTTCACCTCAGTTGGTTTCCTGTTCCTATGAAAACCTGTGGAATAAGGTTACCTTGGCCAAGGCATGTCGCCTGTGTAGTCTCCGTGGGAACGGCAGGGCCTGCGGCACCAGAAGCAGCATCAGGGAGCCCCTGCTTGTCAGCCTCCTCCTCGTCTGGTGGTACCCGTGAGATACGGGGAGGGCTGCCTGGTCTCACGAGGGTGCGTGCGGCGGTGTCCGGAGGAAGCAGAGTGCGAGCGGTCGCCGGCGTCTCCAAAACAAGGTTACTTCCGGTTTGCGGCTGCGCATGCGCAGAGACACCAGGCTAGCGTGCCTGACCCGGAAGTGGATGGGAGAGAGCCTCAGGAGCGGTAAATATAAAATCCGGTGGCGCTGAGCTGCTGGTGTGCTAACATGTTGTCCCTAGGAAAACGTGAGGTGCACCCACCTTAGGTGGAAGTGCAGGCGCACATAAGTACTAGGAGCAGCAGTGGACACTCCAGGAAAGAGGACTCCACGGACAAGAGTAGAGGAGGTAGAAAGTCTGAGCTGCCTAAAACTCGAGCTGTGCCTCTCCCTCCAGAACTGGAACCATGTCACAAGCTTCACTGGGTGAGTGTAAATTGACTCTACCTATTAAGCTGATTCCCATTCTTTCTGTGTACCTCCCCTTTTCAGGCTAAGAAATCCCAAAAATCTAAGCATAAGGAATGTGCCTTGTGTACGCAGCCCCTTCCTGATGCAACCTTAAGAGGTTATGCCAGGTTTGTGTTAACCAAAGATTGCAGAGGGAGGCTGCTGTAGCACTGGCAGATATAAGAATGATAAGACAAGAGGTCCAGGCTTTATGACAGTCTAGCGGTCCTAAGAAAAGTGATGGGAAGTGGAAGAAGGTGGCCCTTATCTCTAGTTCAGAGTCTGAAAGTGTCCAGGTCCGATCTTCAGACCCCTCTGATTCATCATCATCAGCAAGTTCATCTGATGAGGGAGGACGTCGTGTTTTCCCATTGACAGTATTGACAACCTAGTAAGATCAGTCAGAAATACTATGGGGTGCACGGACACAAATGAAGCCAGTTCGACACAAGACATCATGTTCGCGGGTCTGGCACAGAAAGAGAAAAACTTTCCCAGTTATTGTGGCTATAAAAAAAACCTGGTAAAAAAGGAATGGAACAAACAGGGCCAAAGGGGGTTCTGTTATGATTCGGTAGCTGAGGAGTGCAGGCAAAAAGGCAATACACCAGAGCAGTTGGAATCTATGAGATTGCAGTACCCTGACTAACCACCACAACTAGAGGCAGCCGTGGAGCGTTCCTACGTTGGTCCTAGACGCCTCGTCACAGCCTGAGAAACTAACTACACCTAAAGATAGAAATAGGAAAGCTATCTGCCCCGGAGCAGAACCCCAAAGATAATAGCAAGCCCCCAAACATGTAATGGCGGTTAGACAAGACAAAATACTGACACAGACAAAAAATAGTATGAGCAAACGTTGGGGCCCAAACTAACTAAATAGAAAAGGATAGGAAGGGTACTTACTGCAATCCCAAAAAAAACCCTGAAAGCACCAACTCTACTAATTTAAAAAACACCTGAGATCACACGACCCTACCACCTAAATTAGTTCTCTGGTGTAACAAAATCAAAACAGCAGCCACTGAAAAAACTGGAAAAAGCAAAAGTACAAACATCAGTGGCTGAACTAAACTGAGAGGGCAAAAGCCCCTGAGGGGACCCAGAAGGCCCCACAGAAGTGCAGGACAAAATGCAAAAATTAAGCACAGAAACAAAAAGAAAATGTCTTATCTGTTAGCAGGAGATGCAGACACGACACAGCAGGCTACAAGGGAAACAGGAATCAAGGATTGAGACCCGAACAATTGATCACCGGCAACCCTGATGGGAAGGTGACTCCCTTATATAAGACCAGTCAGTAACACCTGATTCTCAAGTCCTCACAATCTTCACTGAACAGACCAGCACCGCTTGTAACCACCAGAGGGAGCCTCTGCTCAGAACTCATCTCAAGCCCATTCACAACAGTACCCCCCCTTGAGGAGAGGTCACCGAACCCTCATTTGAGCAACCAGGTCGGTCAGCATGAGTTCTATGATACGCACGGATGAGTCTCCCAGCATGGATGTCCGAAGCAAACACCCAAGAATTGTCTTCCTGACCATAACCTCTCCACTTAACCAAATACTGGAGTTTCCGTCTAGAAAAACGAGAATCTAATATTTTCTCAACCACATACTCCAGATTGCCCTCAACCAAAACAGGGTCAGGAGGCACAGCAGCAGGAACCACTGGCTCAACAAACCTCTTCAACAAGGACTTGTGGAACACGTTATGGATCTTAAATGTCCCTGGAAGAAGCAAACGAAAAGAAACAGGATTAATAATCTCCATGATCTTATAAGGTCCAATGAACCTAGGCTTAAATTTAGGAGATGCTACTCTCATAGGAATATTCTTTGAGGACAACCAGACCAAGTCCCCTACTTTAAACCGAGGACCATCAGTCCTATGCAGTTAGCTAACCGCTGGGCCCTCTCCTGAGAGAGGGACAACCTCTCCACTACCTGGTCCCAAATCTGTTGCATACGCTCCACAACAGAGTCAACACCTGGACAGACAGAAGCCTCCGTCTGTCCTGAAGAAAATCGAGGGTGAAACCCAGAATTACAAAAAAATGGAGGCATCAAAGTGGCAGAGCTAGCCCTATTATTAAGAGCAAACTCAGCCAAAGGCAAAAAAGAGACCCAGTCATCCTGATCAGCAGACACAAAGCATCTTAGATAAGTCTCCAATGTCTGGTTTGTTCTCTCAGTTTGACCATTGGTCTGAGGATGAAATGCCGAGGAGAAAGACAATTGAACACCCAGTTTAGAACAAAAAGTCCTCCAAAATCTGGAAACAAACTGGACTCCTCTGTCAGACACAATGTTCTCAGGAATGCCGTGTAAACGAACCACGTGCTGAAGGAACAACGGCACCAATTCAGAGGAGGAAGGCAACTTAGGCAATGGCACAAGATGTATCATCTTGGAAAACCTATCACAAATCACCCAGATGGCGGTCATTCTCTGAGAAACAGGAAGGTCGGAAATGAAATCCATAGAGATATGGGTCCATGGTCTCTTGGGCACAGGCAATGGCATCAACAAACCACTAGAGCGAGAGCAAGGCTTGGAGCGAGAGCAAGTCCCACAGGACTGCACAAATTCCCTGACATCACGAGACAAGGTAGGCCACCAAAAGGACCGACTAACCAAATCTCTGGTACCAAAAATTCCGGGATGCCCAGCCAACGCGGAACAATGAATCTCAGACATCACACTCTTTTTCCACTGTTCCGGGACAAACAATTTTCCAACAGGGCAGCGCTCGGGCCTATCCTCCTGACACCCCTCCAGAGCAAGTCTCAAATTGGGTGAGATGGCGGAAAGAACTACACCCTCTTTCAAAATAACAGAAGGATCAGATAACTCAGGAGAGTCCGCAAGGAAACTCCTCGAGAGGGCATCCGCCTTAACATTCTTAGTGCCAGGAAGAAAGGAAACCACAAAATTAAAACGTGTGAAAAACAAGGCCCACCTGGCCTGTCTAGGATTAAGTCGCTTGGCAGATTCCAGATAAACCAGATTCTTATGGTCCGTAAGGACCACCACCCGATGTTTGGCTCCCTCCAGCCAATGTCTCCACTCTTCAAAAGCCCACTTCATGGCCAATAACTCCCGATTACCCACGTCATAATTACGTTCAGTAGGAGAAAATTTTCGAGAGAAAAAGGCACAAGGGTTACTTTTAGAGGTCTCTGGATCTTTTTTGGGACAAAACGGCACCTGCCCCAATTTCAGAGGCATCAACCTCCACCTGAAATGGCAGAGAAACATCAGGCTGCCGTAGAACAGGAGCAGAAGTGAATCTCTGCTTAAGTTCCTGAAATGCAGAGACTGCCTCAGGAGGCCAATTCACCACATCAGAACCCTTTTTGGTCAAATCAGTTAATGGTTTAACAATAACCGAGAAATTACCAATAAATTTACGATAAAAATTGGCAAAACCCAAAAATCTTTGAAGAGCCTTTAATGAAGTAGGTTGGACCCAATCACAGATGGCCTGAACCTTGACCGGGTCCATTTCAATAATAGATGGGGACAAAATGAATCCCAGAAATGAGATCCTCTGTACGCCAAAAAGACACTTTGATCCCTTCACAAACAGAGCATTCTCTCTCAAAATCTGGAATACAGTTCGAACATGTTTCACATGAGTCCCAGTCATTAGAAAAAATCAAGATATCATCCAAATAAACAATCAGAAATTTATCCACAAAATCCCTGAAAATGTCATTCATGAAGGACTGGAAGACAGAAGGAGCATTAGTGAGCCCAAAGGGCATCACAAGGTACTCAAAATGCCCCTCCGGGGTATTGAATGCCGTCTTCCATTCATCCCCGTGCTTAATGCGAATAAGGTTATATGCCCCCCTGAGGTCAAGCTTGGTAAACCAAGTAGCGTTTTTCACCCTGGAAAACAGGTCAGAAATCAAGGGTAACGGGTATTGATATTTCACAGTAATATTGTTCAAAAGACGATAATCAATACACGGCCTTAATGAACCATCCTTTTTGGCCACAAGAAAAAACCGGCACCTAAGGGTGAAGAGGATGGTCTGATATGACCCTTCTGCAATGACTCCTTGATATAAGACCGCATAGCGTCATGTTCAGGTACAGACAAGTTAAAAAGGCGACCTTTAGGGAATTTACTACCAGGCACTAATTCAATAGCGCAGTCATAGCTCCTATGGGGAGGCAAGGATGCAGATTTACTTTCGCTAAACACATCAGAAAAATCAATCAAAAAGTCAGGAACATCCTGAGCCTGGGGGAGGCAGAAAAAACAGGAGTGTTGGTATTAACACATTGGCAGCCCCAACTGATTACAGACACAGATTTCCAATCCAAAACAGGATTATGAGACTGTAACCAAGGGAAACCCAGTACGATAATATCATGCAGATTATACAGAACCAAAAATTTGCAGCACTCTTGATGATCAGGTTCAACCCTCATTATCACCTGAGTAGAGAACTGAGGTTTATTCTCTGCCAAAGGGGTAGAATCGATCCCCAGAAGGGGAATAGACTTCTGTAGGGGTATCAAGGGAAACCCACAACGTTTAGCAAAATCAATCCATCAGGTTAATAGCTGCTCCAGAATCAACGAAAGCCTGAGCAGAAAATGAGGACAGAGAGCATATCAGTGTGACAGTTAATAAAAACTTAGTCTGAACACTACCCAAGACAACTGAGCGTGCAAAACGTCTTCCCCGCTTAGGGCAGACTGAAATAGCATGAGAGGCATCACCACAGTAGAAACATAACCCATTGCGCTTTCGAAACTCATGACGCTGTGCCCCAGACACCACTCTATCACACTGCATGCATTCAGAAGCAGGTTCACAAGGCAACACTATTCCACGCATACTTTTCCCTCACGCAAACGTCTGTCAATTTGAATCGCTAATGACATAGAATCATTGAGACCAGAGGGGACACGGAATCCCACCATAACATCCTTTACATTATCTGACAGACCCTTCCGAAAAAGGGCCGCCAAAGCGTCGTCATTCCACTTGGTCAGGACTGCCCACCTACGGAATCTCTGACAGTATAACTCAGCGTCATCAAGCCCCTGATTTAATGCCAACAAGGCTTTTTCAGCTTGATCAGTGACATTAGGCTCATCGTACAATAACCCCAAAGCCTGAAAAAATGCATCAACATCACTCAAAACAGGATCCCCAGGTGTCAGGGAAAAAGCCCAATCCTGAGGATCGCCACGCAGGAGAGAGATGACAATTTGAACCTGCTGCGCTGCGTTTCCTGAGGACTTAGATTTTAAGGCAAAAAACAATTTACAATTATTTTTGAAATTCTGAAACTTAGCTCGATCCCCTAAAAACAAATCTGGCATGGGAATCCTAGGTTCCACAACAGGCAACCTAGCAAGATATGCAGCAATACTCCGAACCTCAGTGGCAAGCTGATCCACACGGCCAGACAACTGTGCAAACTCCATTGAGAGAAAAAATCCTCCCCAGCACCCAGAGATACAGAGGGAGAAAGAAAAAAAAAAAAATGCAACAAACAGAAAAATATCTCTGACAACTCTGACAACCGTTTTTTCTTTCACAATATTTTTCCCTTCTGTGAGTACCATACAGTTTTAAATTTAGGCCGGTGATACTGTTATGATTCGGTAGCTGAGGAGTGCAGGCAAAAAGGCAATACACCAGAGCAGTTGGAATCTGAGATTGCAGTACCCTGACTAACCACCACAACTAGAGGCAGCCGTGGAGCGTTCCTACGTTGGTCCTAGACGCCTCGTCACAGCCTGAGAAACGAACTACACCTAAAGATAGAAATAGGAAAGCTATCTGCCCCGGAGCAGAACCCCAAAGATAATAGCAAGCCCCCAAACATGTAATGGCGGTTAGACAAGACGAAATACTGACACAGACAGAAAATAGTATGAGCAAATGTTGGGGCCCAAACTAACTAAATAGAAAAGGATAGGAAGGGTACTTACTGCAATCCCAAAAAACTGAAACACCAACTCTACTAATTTCAAAAACACCTGAGATCACACGACCTCTACCACCTAAATTAGTTCTCTGGTGTAACAAAATCAAAACAGCAGCCACTGGAAAAAGCAAAAGTACAAACATCAGTGGCTGAACTAAACTGAGAGGACAAAAGCCCCCTGAGGGGACCCAGAAGGCCCCCACAGAAGTGCAGGACAAAATGCAAAAATTAAGCACAGAAACAAAAGAAGAAAATGTCTTATCTGTTAGCAGGAGATGCAGACACGACACAGCAGGCTACAAGGGAAACAGGAATCAAGGATTGAGACCCGAACAATTGATCACCTGCAACCCTGATGGGAAGGTGACTCCCTTATATAAGACCAGTCAGTAACACCTGATTCCCAGTCCTCACAATCTTCACTGAACAGACCAGCACCGCTTGTAACCACCAGAGGGAGCCTCTGCTCAGAACACATCTCAAGCCCATTCACAACAGGGTTCCTTCCATCAGCCTCTAAGAGGCGCGCGCCCCCACGAGTTAAAGCAGGCCTGGGACCCCGACCGGGGGCCTCCTGCTGCTCCCCGGTCTTCTCCCCCATCCGCGCGTGTTCCTCGACGTTCCGGAAGTGACGCGCTTGTCACTTCTGGTTCCTGCATTCAAGGCTGGTGCGCACGGGCACTTCCGGGATAGGACACGGGGCGCTCGCAGTGTCTGTTGCCGGCACCTGGACCCAGGAGGGGCCATTAAAGGACTGCCTAGGAAGTCGCCAGTCACAATAGAGGTAAGACTATCCTACGGCTATGGAAGGAGCTGCATGCACTGTACCTGCGGAGCCCAGCGCTGCCCCTGCTACAGTAAGTTGTATGCTGGGAGGGTGGTCCTTGGTAGCACTGTTTTAGGGGCCCCTTTTTTGATCTTTCTCTCCCTCTCATTTTAGGGAGACAAGTCTGGCCCCAAGGCTACCAATAGGAAAAAAGTGCTGTCTGTACATTAAGCTACCCTCAGCATGGAATAAAAAACTGTCAGCCATGCATTAATAGAATACTAAGGGGGTAGCAACCCTCCCTGATGGATGACATCCGCTCTCTTGTTAAGCAGGAGGTCCAGTCCTCCTTGGCGACCTTCACCCCTCCGCCCCCTACTCGCCCTTCTCCAGGGAAAAAGAGGAAAAATTCTGATTGAAGATTCAGAATCCGACTCAGACTTCTCCTACGCATCATCTTCTAGTAGATGGGAGGGACCTGTGTCACTTAAGGACACTGAGCCCCGTAGATACCTATTTTCCTCCGAGCATATTGAGGAATTAGTGGCGGCTGTACGCAGCACAATGGGGTTGGAGGAGGTGTCGTAGCCTCAATCTATCCAAGACAAAATGTTTGGCGGTATTAAAAAAAAAGGAAAAATGTTGGGTTTCCAGTTCACACTATTATATTGGATATGATTGCTCAGGAATGGGAATTGCCTGAGAAGCGCCTCAACACCCCTTCGGAAATGAAGCACAGATTCCCTCTAGAGGGCGATGCCATCAAATGGAATGTCCCCAAAGTGGACGTTCAGGTGGCTAGAGTTGCTAAAAAGACCACACTTCCATTTGAGGATTCTTCACAGCTGAAAGACCCAATGGACAGGAAAATTGAGAGCCTCCTGAAAAAAATCTTGGGAGACGTCCTCTGCCTCATTAAAATCCAATATAGCTTCCATGTGTGTAGCTAGAGCCCTTTCCCGATGGTTGGAAGAACTAGAAGCTCATATCTCCCAGGGGACCTATAGAGCCGATCTACTAGACTCCCTACCCATACTTCATAGAGCTACGGGGTTTTTAGCTGACGCCTCTATGGAGTCTGTAAGGATCGCGGCCAGATCCCTGGTTCAGTCAAATTCTGCTAGAA
Organism: Oophaga sylvatica; assembly: GCA_033576555.1. NCBI lineage: Eukaryota > Metazoa > Chordata > Amphibia > Anura > Dendrobatidae > Oophaga > Oophaga sylvatica. The sequence goes on along the minus strand of JARQOD010000002.1, from coordinate 97,673,895 downwards.
GAGCCCTCTGGTTAAAAATGTGGAGTGGAGATATTACGCCAAAAACGAAATTGTGTGCAATACCATTTAAAGGCGAATACGTATTTGGGCCAGCTCTGGAAGAAATTCTGGAAAAGGCAACAGACAGGAAAAAAGCTCTCCCAGAGCAAAAGTCCGGCAAGAAGAGTTTTTTTCGTGCCTCACAACCCCAGGCTTCCCAATCAGGGGGTAAGGGTAAGACCGGGAGGTGGAGTTACGCCAAGGGTAGAGGGAAGAACATTTTTTGTTCCCCAACAATAACACCAAAATAAACAATGACCACGACCCAGTATGGGGGAGACTTTCGAATCACATCAATCAGTGGCGTACCATCACCAGTTGTCACTGGGTCCTAAATGTCATCAGGGACGGTCTAATGATAGAATTTGACTCCTCCCCTCCGAAAGGCGTAAAAATCACCACTCTACCATCTCTAAAAGACCAGAGATCATTGTTAGCGGGACTAGAAAACCTACTAGATTCGAAGGCTATCTCCCCGGTGCCAGAAGCCGAGCGAGGCCTAGGCCACTACTCCAGGTTGTTCCTAGTGGAAAAATCGTCAGGCGGGGCACGTATCATTATAAATTTGAAGGGGTTAAATCGACACGTGAAATATCGAAAATTTAAAATGGAGTCGATAAAGTCAGCCATCTCTTTGATCGGACCCCGCTATGTTATGGCAACCGTCGACTTAAAAGACGACCTATTTTCACGTGCTGATCCATCCGAGGCACAGGAAATACCTCAGATTCGCGGTTCAAAGGGGCCGGCAGGTAGAACACTATCAGTGCCGAGAGTTTTCTCCAAAATAATGGGGCAGGCTGTAGCCTTCGTAAGGAATCAAGGTGTCTGCATAGTCCCCTACCTGGACGATTTGCTGATAGTGGCCTCCAAAGCGGCAACCCTGGAAACTCGCGTATCCCAAATCCTGGACATTCTGAGATCTCTGGGATGGATTCTGAACCTAGCGAAATCTCAACTGCAGCCCTCCACAACCAGAAAGTTTCTGGGGGTGCTGCTCGACTCAGGAAACAACATCCTTCCTCCCAGAGGATCACAGACGAACGCTAATTGCGAAGGTCACATCATACAGGGGCATGAGATCCCCTATGATCCGGGAGAGCATGTCAGTCTTAGGCTCCATGACAGCCTGCATCCAGTCAGTCGCATGGGCTCAAGCCCATTCAAGAATTCTTCAGTATCACATCCTGCAGAACTGGAATGGCCGGCCCAGTACCCTGTCAAAAAGGGTACACACTCCCGGTCATGTCAGAGCCTCACTTGTGAGATGGCTAGGTTCCAGGAACCTTCGCAGGGATAGTGACCTGGTCTCAGGATCCGCTGGTATTAATAACAGATGCCAGCGAGAGGGACTGGGGAGCCATAATAGGTCATACTCCCCTGCAGGGTCTCTGGGACCAGGGCACCAGCAACAAATCGTCCAACTTCAGAGAGTTGAGCGCAGTGGAAAAAGCCCTGCTGATGGCGGATCACTGGATCAGAGGACAACATATCCGCATATACTCAAACAACATGACGGTGGCTCATATAAAGCATCAGGGGAGTGCAAGATTCAACAGCCTGAAGGCATCTCCAGTCGAATCTTTTGTTGGGCAGAAAAACATCTACTTTTCCTAACAGCGGTTCATCTCAAAGGCATCTCCAATATCCAGGCGGACTTCCTGAGTTGCCAGGACATCCAGCCGGGAAAGTGATGTCTGAAGAAACAAAGCTTCAACATGCTGGTGGACAAGACGAGCCTTCCAGAGGTAGATCTCTTTGCGGCAAAACAAAACGACAAGTAGGACAATTCTTCTCCCTCAACCTCAGAGACAATTCTTTGGGGGTGGACGCCTTGGCCCAGGAATGGGACTTTAGCCTAGACTATGCGTTTCCACCAGTCCCCATATTGGGGCAGGTACTAAGGAAAATCCGGGAGAGTCGGACCCCTACCATTCTTGTGGCTCCGCTTTGGCCAAGGAGAAGTTGGTTCAGCCTGATACTAGAGCTGCGGATAGACGGTCCTGTTCAATTACACGAGGAACACGACCTTCTTTCTCAGGGGCCTGTACGTTATTACGATCATCAGAAGTGGAAGCTAGCTGCTTGGTTGCTGAAGCCCAGGTGCTGAGTGCCAAAGGACTATCAGAACAGGTAATCACTACATTACAGAGATCTAAGAAGCCGGTAACCAACGCTATATATAATAAAATCTGGAAGAGATTCTCATCATTTTGTCTTCCTAAACCTCCAGATCCACTTCACCCAAGTGTTGAAAGTTCATGTCTATGCCTGAGCTCAGTCTTCGATCAGGACCTAACAGGCTATTGCTCGATCAGAAGATTCATGGCCTCGGCCATCAGAATGAACCCTAACAAACTATTGATATCCCCCTCATGGGACCTTAATCTGGTACTCCAAGGGCTCACAGGTCCACCCTTTGAACCATTGTCTTCTTGTTCTCCACAAATGCTTGCTTACAAGACAGCCTTCTTAGTCGCCATAACCACGGCAGAAGAGTAGAACTGCAAGCCCTATCTATAAGGGAACCCTATTTGCTAGTCAAGGAGGACTCCATAGTACTTCGCCTGGACCCTTCATTCCTTCCAAAAGTGGTCTCTGATTTCCACCGCTCCCAGGAGATTGTTTTACCATCCTTATGCCAGAACCCGGAAAATTAAAAAAAAAAAAGAGGGGAAGTTCCATACACTGGATGTCTGTCGCATTGTCCTACATTACCTGGAGCAATCCAGTGCTTACAGAATTGACCAAAACCTTTTTATACATCACTCGGGTCAAAAAAAAAAAGGAAGGAAGGTGGCGAAAAGTACTATCGCTTGTTGGATAAAAAGAGCTATATCGGAGGCATAACATGCTCAAGATAAACTACCCCCAATAGGGGTTAAAGCCCACTCGACAAGATCTACATCAGTCTCCTGGGCAGAAAGAGCAGGCGCATCAGTAGAGCAGATCTGCAGGGCATCTACTTGGTCTTCCCTACATACCTTCTCGAAACATTACAGACTGGACATATTGTCCAATAGGGACTTAGCCTTCGACCGCAAAGTACTCCAGGCAGTTGTCCCACCCTAGCGCAGAATTAGCTGTTATTCCTCCCTATGCTGTCGTGGAAGGTAACTAGAGAAAATAGAATTAGACTTACCGGTAATTCGGTTTCTAGGAACCTTCAACTACAGCGCTAATTCCCACCCAATTGTCCTGGAATAAAGTTCTAGGATTCAGAAGGTAACCGGTGCTATGGATCTCAGTCATAAGTCAGTGGGAGGTGGGAGGGCCTTTTAACCTCTGTTTCCTGTTCCCCATCAGGACTGAGTCAACCTCCCTATGCTGTCGTGGAAGGTTCCTAGAAACCAATTTACCGGTAAGTCTAATTCTATTTTTATTTTGTTACAATTTTAAACCTCCTAAAATGCAGTAATTTTTCATTTTTTTTTTTTTAAGGAAATTTACAAAATTTGTTTTTGATGGACCTATTAAGGTTTGACGTGATTTTAGGGTCCTATACATTGGAAAACCTCCAGAAGTGATAACCTTTTAAAAACCGCACCCCTCGACATATTGAAAACTGCCATCTGGTAGTTTATTAAACCTTCAGGTGCTGTTCAGGAATGAATGCAAAGTGACATGACCGGAATGAAAATGTATTTTTACCACCTAAATGTTGCTAACTTCTGAACAGGCCACTGTAGCCGGCAGGCTCTAAGGCCGTGAATTGCCATGGCAAACATCAGGGCCACACAATCCTGATCTCAGGGTGCCGATGGGGTTAAAGAAGCCCCCACACTCTTGTTAACCTTTTATGATGTAGTCACTATTGACAGCAGCTTCTAAGGAGTTAAACAGATCTGGACCGTGCCAACACTGATTGTGGCTGATGCAACAAGTTGTCAGCTATAGTGGACATACAACAGCTGCTGGATTGTTAGCTGCATGGGGATGCTATTCCCTTATATCTTAAGTCAGTAAAAAGACGTATTGGCGGTGTAACGCCTCCGGGAGGCGAGCTATAAGAGTGGACCCTCTGGACCGTGAAACAGATAGTCCTGGGGCGAGCTGACCTAGTGATGACCGACCCCTATACAGGATCTCTAATAACACGGTAGCTGATACCAAGAGGGGCGGCTCAGATAATGGAAGAGACATGGAATAAGAGGGAAACGTAGAAGACTGACGAACACCAGAGCACAAGTGATGGACATACAGAACTGAGCGCAGAAGTATAGAAGTGCAGAGCAGTGCGCAGGGTACGGATAAGCAGAGCAGGATACAGTAGTACAGACATGCAGGGCAAAGGAGTACGGACGCGCTGGATAGCGCAGAAGGTATGGGCATGCAGAGCAAGACACAGGAGCACAGACGTGCAGAGCCGGGTACATGAGTACGGATGTGCAGAGCAGGGTAAAGGAGTACGGATGCGCAGGATAGCGCACAAGGTATCTGCATGCAGAGCAAGACACAGGAGCACAGACGCGCATGATAGCGCACACAAAGAATAGACGCTGGCCTGGGTCGCAGAAGCCGGAGCTTGAACAATAACCAGGTGTCATTGATAAGAGGAAGCAGGTTCATATACCGCACACCTTACCTGGATTGGCTGCTGGGATTTCGGGGTTAGGACATCAGAAAGAATAAAGGACCTGGGAGGGGGCGTGGCCACTCAGGTAAGGAGACCTGAGAACATAAAGGACCTTGGAGGGGGTGTGACCGCCTTCCAAGAATACCAGGGCGCATGTGCGCCGCATGTGCGGGGTCCTGGAGTCTCCTGCAATGTGGGGAGCACGGCAGGACCGAAGAACAAGACTGGAGGAGTGGGCAGCAGCGGTGGTAACAGACGGTCACTAAAGGGTTAAGAAAAATTCAGTATCTGATGTCCATAAAAGTCATGGGCAGACTAAAATGAACAAAATGAACGAAGACTATGGGGTCAGTGAGTCACCAAACTGTGGTGTGACTGCTTAGAGCAGTAGGGTTGAATACACAAGTTCCAGTCAAGAAGCCTTTCATCTCTGCAAAAATCCAGAAGTTCGAACTTCAGTTTGCCAAAGAACACAGCCAATGGAAAGAGACAGATTGGTCTAATGTTTTGTGGTTGAATTAATCCAAGCTAAATCTGTTTGGTGTTGGCAAGCACTCTACTCGTATATACCGCTTAATTGGAAATTGTAATGATGTAAAGTACCAAACGCCTACAGTGAGACGTGGTGGTAATGTCATGGTTTGAGGCTGCCTTTCTGCTCTGTTATTGGCCTTCTGCATAAAATTGATGGAAATATGAATGCCTTCATGTACAAGGATATACTGGAGAATTTAATGCTGCCACATGGTAAAACCAAAGTGGACATGGGCCAGAAATTCCAGCAAGGCAATAATTGTAAGCACACATCCAATTTAGTCAAAAATTTGTTAGCAAAGAAAAATGTTCGCTTGCTCCAATGGCCAAGCCAATCACCTGATTTAGACCCTATAGAGTAACTTTAGGATGAGTTGGGGTGAAGAGTTGGGGCCTGTACCCATAGCAATAAAGATAAATTGTTTGCAGACTTGTAAATGAAATGGAGCAAGATCCGTCAGGATGTCTTGAATACCCTAGTAGCTTCAATGTCCTGTCAGTATTTTGTAGTATACCCTCTTGCTTTATTTACTGCACCACACAAAGTTATGGCATTGTAAATAATTACTTGCGATGTTGTGATTGACACACAGTAATATGCAAAACATTTGGTATTCAGTTTTCTTTAACCCCTTCACCCTTTAGTGTGGTTTGCACATTAATGACCGGGCCAATTTTTACAATTCTGACCACTGTCCCTTTGAGGTTATAACTCTTGAACACTTCAACGGATCTTCGATTCTGAGAATGTTTTCTCACGACATATGTTAGTGGAAAAATTTATTAGATATAACTTGCGTTTATTATAGAAAAAGAAATATGGCAAATTTTGCAATTTCAGCTGCAGATGGAAGGAAGAGAGCCACAGTAATTCATTACTGATGGGTAGGCGGAGCCCCAGATCAGGATGACACCTCAGATCAAAAGCGTGTTGACTGGCTGGCTCCTCCAGCTCGGGCTCCTCCTACTCAGCTCCTTCAGTCTAAGATTTGAGGTCTCAGAGGATGGTCGCTGCTAATGCAGCTCCTCAGAAGATTTTATTATTTTATTTCGGACAAGAGACTTGGATCACCAGTTGGTCTAGAGGTCTCAGGGGTACCAGCGCTGCTGTGCCCCAACCTCTCCCTTGGCGGATCTGTATTTACATTATGGTCCCTGCAGAATCTTGCCGGCCCTGGGGGATGAGGAGAGCTTCCCTGGCGGGGACGCAAACCACACGTGCGGTCACTGCGTTCCTCGCCCTGGGGGGAAGCATGGGCACAAGCGCCACAAATCCTGAGGGGTCCCTGTGGCGCAAAGCTGGTGAGTACTCCACAAAATTTTTATAATGTGTGAGTGCTTTAGCATCTGCGGTGGCAGCGCTATTACATATTAACACTGTATTTCAAGCTACATGGTTATCAGTATGCTTCAGCGCTGCTGTACCCCAACCTCTCCCTTGGCGGATCTGTAACTACATAATGGTCCCTGCAGAATCTTGCCGGCCCTGGGGGATGAGGAGAGCTTCCCTGGCGGGGGCGCAAACCGCACACTGGGGTCACTGCGCTTCCCGCCCTGGGGGGGGAAGCATGGGCATAGCGCCAGAAACCCCTGGGGGTCCCTGTGGCGCTTCGGCTGGTGAGTACCTCACATTTTTACCTCACATTTTTATTAAAGTGTGTGTGAGTGTCTAAGCGACTGCTGCGGCAGCCGCTGTACATTACATGTCGGTGACTGTGTTTTTTGTCCGCAGGTGGATGCCTGCAGGACATAGGAGAGGAGTGCGCGCCTTTTTATTTGAATTTTTGCGCCACTCTGAGAGCGCGCTTTACTGCTGTCTCCATTTCCGGCTTCCCTCATGGAGCACACGGAGGCATAGCGCGGCGGCCATTAAAGAAGCAGGCTGAAAGCTTCTTCTGGCTCTTCTCCCTCCTCCCCTCCCGGCAAGATGTTACACTGTTACCAGCTGGGTGAGTCGCTTCTAGCCCGCAGGCAGAAGCTTAACCCCTTCACCCCCACAGCGGGCGCCGTCTGGGGCACTAATGAGTGGCAGATTGCGCTGTCCTGCGGCTGTTATCGCATAAGGGGCTCGCACACTCTTTCAATATTAATAAAGAGTTTGTGGGGAGTCTGCGACATTAATACTGCCACTATACGTTTCCGCTAACGATCCTGATAACGACGCATAATAATGCGATCGTTTGTGTGTTCATTTTTAATGTCGCTGGTAGCTGCCAATCTGGGCGATCTCATTAGCATCGCATAAGCGGTTAGCGATCTCCTTGACAACTTTGGCGGTCATTGCGTTATACAAAACAGCGCAATTTTTTAGCGATCTTGTGGAACGTTTTCTGTTTAGTGTGGCATAAAAAGCTGTCCTGCAGCTGCGACCTTATAAGAGGCGCCTGAGATTCGCACACCCTTTTCATTATCAAGGTTGTGGGGAGTCTGCTACTTTAACCCCTTCTTAGGCGGTTAACTCTTAATGGGAGACAGCTGGGGTAGCTCTCTTTTAGAGCTTTAACCCTTCAGCGTTTGTTTTTTTATTTAAGAACTGTTCTGGTTACTGACAGGTTTATCCTGCCATATACTATGCAAGGGCACGTCAGAGACCCTCTCCCAGATCCGCTACGGATCAGCCTCGCGTATCTGACACGCAGACCTCGACTCATGCACGGTCGGAGGTTCCAGTGGTGTCAAAATGGAGGCCTTCACTAGTTTCTATTGATGGCCTGTCTGACCTTTTAGGTTATGGAGTGTCAGTTAGATCCTCTCAAGGAAGCGACACAAATCGGTGCCTTCCTTCTCGCTTAGCGAAGAAGTCCGATTCGGACAAGGAGGATCGGCAGGGACACCCTGCCTCTCTCATGGGCCGTACTAAAATTTCTGTGGAAGCCATGAGGACGTTAGTTACCGGAGGAGGTAACTAGTCGTCCTGGTAAGTCGGCCCGGATGTTTCAAGAGTCGCATGGGTCGCGACGACCTTACAAACTGTATCCGTTTTTTTCTACGGAGTTGTTTTGTTAATTGGACCCCTTCTCCTGAAGTGAATGTCCCTTTATCCCAGCTTAGCAAATCTTCCTGGTAAAAGGGAAGGCGAGTCTTCAGGACACGCTGGACAGAAACGGAGATGGCAACAATTTCCATCTGCGAGGCCGTGGATCATAGATTTGGTATTAAGGATCTAGGTGTACTTGTTAAGTTCCCCTGAGCCGGTTGGACCGTCTAAGGACGGCGTGGCAAGATGGATCCCCTCTATCGAGGTAGATGGGCTTTTCTAGTTGAAGGATAATGCGTCACTGCTATCCAGGGCGCAATCCTCGGCAGTCAGTCAGAAGAGCACTGTGACTTGGATGGAACGCGGTTTTCCAACGGGTTGCTATCTTTAGCTTAGAAAGTGGTCAGCTATTTGACTGACCTCACGGAGCTGATTGCCAAGGCAAAGGCAAAAGAAACAGCTTTACCGCAGCGCAGAGCTGTGACTTCTGCGTCCTGCAGGACTAGTGCCGATAGTTATCGGCAGTCCTTTTCGGTTCAAGGGATGATCTGGCCAACCCTCTGGGGGTTTGCGTCGTCTCTCTTTTTTAAAAAAAAAAAAAAAAAAGAGGGGGGGAATTCTCAGAAATTCCGCATACCCTGGAAACAGAACTTCTGTTAAGGCAGAAGCTGGCAAAATAAAAAAAAAAATCCGCTAAGGCGGACTGACATCTGACATTCTGTCAGAGCCGAGCATGGAGTCGCTTCGCTCCGTTATGGCAGCCCTGTCGCAGAACGACTTTTTGGTCAATCGACATTCGCGACGCTTATTGGCATGTTCCCGTCGGAAGAGCTCACCAGCGCTTCCTTCGTTTTTTACCATAGAATCAACCATTACCAGGTTGTGGCTCGGCCATTCGGCTTGGCCTTAACGCCCAGAATTTTTACAACGATTCTGGCGCCTAAATCTCATGGCAATTCTTCGAAGACGGGGACTTACGATTCGTCCCTATTTGGACGACCTTTCGATTGTGGCCTCAAAGGAGAGGTAGTCTCTGGAATCGTCGCAGGCAATCCTGTTTTTGAGGATGCATTTCGACACGGTACGGGCGGTGTTGTCCCTACCTCCAGACAAGCAGGCATGTCTGCTCCAACATGTACAGATTATGAAGTCTGCGACAGCAATGTCCCTTCGGAAGGTATGCGCCTTCTGGGTTTGATGGTGGCGTCCATGGAGCACTTCCGTTTGCCCAATTTCATTCCAGAGCTCTCCATAGGCTCATTCTGAGTCGTTGGGATCAATCGCAAGGTTCACTGGATTTCAGCGTCACCATCTCTCACAGGGTGCGAGAATCCCTAGGATGGTGGTTACGTCCAGGAGTGTTATCCCTGGGAAAGTCTTTCCTCCCTCCGAAGTGGTCGGTCATAACCACCAATGGCAGCCTGACGGGCTGGGGAGGGTGTCTGGAGCGATCTTCGGATCCAGGGAGTATGGTTATCGGAAGAGTCGGTTCTACCGATCAACATCCTGGAATTGAGGGCAAAAATTTTTTCTTTGCCTCCAACACTGGACGGTCTCCTTGAGCGGTCTGCCAGTCCGAGTGCGGACAGACAACGCGACGGCGGTCGCGTATATCAACCACCAAGGCGGGACGAGGAGTTCCCATGCTGGAGGTGTCTCGGATACTGATTTGGGCCGAGACCAGGATTCCAGCCATCTCTGCAATTCTCATTCCAGGAGTCCAGAATACCACGGCGGACTTCCTCAGTCGCGAGAAGATGGATCCCGGAGAATGGGGTTTTCATCCGAAAATTTTTTGCACTGCTGTGCTTCCGTTGGGGAACTCACCAAGTGGACTTGATGGGGTCCAAGTTCAATACCAAACTACCGACCTTCATGTCCAGGTACAAGGACACGAAGGCTGTGGCGGTAGACGCTCTGGTGGATCCGTGAGACCATTTCGAGCTAGTCTGTGTTTCCGCCGATATCCTTACTCCCTCTGGTGCTGCGTCGGATCAGACTGGAGAGAATTCCGGCTATTTTGATAGCCCTAGATTGGCCAAGGAGGACGTGGTTCTCGACACTAGTGTCGCTTTTGGCGGCGCCGCCATTTCCACTTCCTCTTCGCCCGGACCTGTTAACCCAGGGACTCGTTCGTTATCCGGACTTGAAGTCTCTGCGTTTGACGGCGTGGCTCTTGAGACCGAAATGTTAACCCGTAGAGGTTTTTCAGCCGAGGTCATTGCTACTCTTCGAGCTGCCAGAAGTCCGGCTACTACTAGGATTTACCACAAAACTTGGGAAACCTTCTTTTCGTGGTGTTCGGGATCTTCACGGAACCCGAGAAAGTTTTCCATTCCCAATCTGTTGGTTTTTCTGCAGCATGGGTTAGACAAGGGTTTGGCAGTTAGCACTCTGAAAGGTCAGGTTTCTGCTCTGTCCTTATTATTCCGGAGAGCTATTGCCTCGCGTAGGGACGTGCTTTCCTTTTTCCGCGGTATAGCTCGTAAGTTTCCGCCGCGGAAGGCACCCGTGTCTCCTTGGCGGCTCAACCTTGTTTTGGAGGCTCTTCAGCATAAACCTTTTGAGCCTATGGATTCGGCTAGCCTTTCTTTACTTTCTTGGAAGGTGGCCTTCCTAGTAGCGGTCACCTCTTTGAGGAGAGTTTCTGAGTTAGCAGCTCTTTCTTGCTCGCCTCCTTTTTCTGGAGTTTTTTCCGGATCGTGTAGTGCTTCGCACACGGGGTGATTTTCTACCTAAAGTAGTGTCACAATTTCATGTTAACCAGGATATTGTGTTGCCTTCACTCTGTCCGGATCCGAAGAATGCGAAAGAGCGAGCTTTACACACATTGGATTTAGTGCGGGCCTTGAAGTTTTATCTATCTATTACTCAAGGTTTTTGTAAGACGGACTCCCTGTTTGTGGTTCCAGCAGGTCGTCGGCGTGGTCAACGAGCCTCCAAGGATTCTATAGCTCGTTGGATCTGGTCAGCTATTCTGGAAGCTTACCGTCTTGGGGGTGAATCTTGCCTGATTAAGATTCGAGCCCATTCCACGAGAGCTGTGGCTTCATCGTGGGCTTTTCATCAAGGCGCCTCGGCAGTGCAGCTCTGCCGGGCGGCAACTTGGCGCTCTGTCCACACGTTTACAAAGTTTTATAAAGTGGACGTCAGTGCTTCTGCTGATGCAGCCCTCGGACGTAGGGTCTTGCAGGCAGCTGTAGTTTGAAGCTCTTGTGGAACTTGTGTTTTAGCGCTGGTTGCGCTTTCTTGTTAAGGTTGTTGGGTTTCTTCCTTTTGTTGGTTTTTTCCCACCCTTATTTTTGAACTGCTTTGGGACGTCCCATCAGTAATGAATTACTGTGGCTCTCTTCCTTCCATCTGCAGCTGAAACACGGATTTTGGTAAGAACTTACCTGTAAAATCCTTTTCAGCGAAGGAAGGAAGAGACACAGCACCCTCCCAAGGCAGAAGTGTGTTGATGTTTTCAGATGCAGCGCGACCCTTATCTGATTGCGATATCTGGGCTGAGGTCAGCGCGCTAAGGCTCTGTTCCAGCATCGCCAGCTCATCGCAGTAGTCAGGTTCAGTGAGTAGTACCTGGCACTCTGTGGTTTTTTGGCTTACTTTGCATGCATAACCTGTATTCTTGTGTTTTCTCTGAAGTTTCTTCTGAAAGGGTTATGTTGCTCCGCTGGTGATCTTGGTTCTTCCCTAAAGCTTTGGTACGACTGAAGGAGCTGAGTAGGAGGAGCCCGAGCTGGAGGAGCCAGCCAGTCAACACGCTTTTGATCTGAGGTGTCATCCTGATCTGGGGCTCCGCCTACCCATCAGTAATGAATTACTGTGTCTCTCTTCCTTCCTTCGCTGAAAAGGATTTTACAGGTAAGTTCTTACCAAAATCCGTGTTTTCAAACTTTGAATTTTTATTCCCTTAAAACAGAGAAATGTCACCCAAAATAGTTGATAAATAACATTTCCCACATATCTACTGTAAATCAGCACAATTTTGGAACCAAATTTTTTTTTTTGTTAGGAAGTTATAAGGGTTAAAAGTTGACCACGGATATCTCATTTTTACAGCATAGTTTACAAAACCATTTATTTTAGAGACCATCTCACATTTGAAGTCCCTTTTGAGGGGTCTATATGACAGAAAATACCCAAAAGTGACACCATTCTAAAAACTGCACCCCTCAAGGTACTCAAAACCACACTCAAGAAGTTTATTAACCTTCAAGTGCTTCACAGGAACTGAAGCAATGTGGAAGGAAAAAATGAACATTTAACTTGCTAGTCACAAAATTATTTACAATTTTTTTATTTTCACAAGAGTAAAAGGAGAAAATGGACATATAAAGTTGTTGTGCAATTTTTCCTGTGTACGCAGATGCCCCATATGTGGGGGGAAAACCACTGTTTGGGCACATGGCAGGGCTCGGAAGGGAAGTAATGACGTTTTGGAATGCAGACTTTGATGGGTGTAATGTTCCGTTTTGCAGTGGAAACCACCCACAAGTGACACAATTTTGGAAACTAGGCCCCCTAAGGAACTTATCTAGATCTGTGGTGAGCAATTTGAACCCCCAAGTGTTTCACTAAAGTTTATAATGCCTGGGCATTAAAACAAAAAAAAAAAAAGTTCCACAAAAATGATTTTTTAGTCCCCAATCTTTGATTTTTCGCTAGGAAATTGGACCCTAAAGTTGTCCAATTTGTCCTGGGTACGCTGATACTCTGTATGTGGGGGGGGAAACTGTTTTGGCGCTCGGAAGGGAAGTAATGACATTTTGGAATGCAAACTTTGATGGGTGTAATGTTCCCTTTGCAGAGTCCCTGATGTGCCTAAACAGTGGAAACCTCCCACAAGTGACCCCATTTTGGAAACTAGACCCCCTAAGGAACTGTGGTGAGCACTTTGAACTTAATAGACGTTTATTATGCCTGGGCATGAAAATAAAAATCCTATTTTTTTTTTTCCCACAAAAATGATCTTTAAGGCTAGTTTCACACTAGCGATTTGTCGGTCTGCGCACGGTCGCCTCTAAGCTCCGCCCCAGGCCGCGCCTCCTCCCGGCCGCTCCGCCTATGGGCGCATGACGCTGCATGCGACCTGCGTACCCTATCTTTAGCATTGGGTACGCAGGCCGTGCGCAGGTATGCGTTTGTCGGCGCATGCGTCCTTTTGACGGTGCGCCAAGCGCACCAAAATGCAACACGGTGCATTGGGCGCAGGTCGGCGCACCGTCAAAAGGACGCATGCGCCAGCAAACGCATACCTGCGCATGGCCTGCTTACCCAATGCTAAAGATAGGATACGCAGGTCGCATGCAGTGTCATGCGCCCATAGGCGGAGCTGCCGGGGGTGGAGCTTTGCGGTGGCCGTGCGCAGACCGACGCAGGTCGGTGAAAAGCTAGTGTGAAACTAGCCTTAGTCACCTTTTTTTTTTTTTTTTCCCAAGAGTAGCAGGTGAAATTGGACCACAAAAGTTGTCCAATTTGTCCTGAGTACGCTGATATCCCATATGTGGGGGGGGGGAGGGAAACTACTGTTTGGGCGCACTGCAGAGCTCGGAAGGGAAGGAGCGCAATTTGACTTTTTCAAACCAAACTTGGCTGGAAATGAGATTGGACGCCATATCGTGTTTGGAGAGCCCTGATGTACCTAAACAGTGGAAACCCCCCCCCCCACAAGTGACCCCATTTTAGAAACTAGACCCCCTAAGGAACATATCTAGATGTGTGGTGAGCACTTTGAACCCCCAACTGCTTCAGACAAGTTTATAATGTAGATCTGTAAAATTAAAAAATCATATTTTTTCCACAAAAATCTTCACCCCCAATTTTTTTTCCCAAGGGTAAAGACCCCAAAAGTTATTGTGTAATTTGTCCTGAGTACACTGATACCCCATATGTGGGGGTAAACCACTGTTTGGATGCATGGCAGAGCTCGGAAGGGAAGGAGCGCAGTTTGACTTTTTCAACGCAGAATTGGCTGGACGCCATGTTGCGTTTGGAGAGCCCTGATGTGACTAGACAGTGGACCCCCCCCACATACACACAAATGACACTATTTTAGAAACTAGACCCCTCAATGAGCTTATCTAGATGTGTGGAGAGAACTTTGAACCCCCAAGTGCTTCGTGTTGTGACTGTGTTAGAAATGAATTCTGAGCAGAAGCTCCCTCTGGTGGTTACAAACAGTACTGAACCATCCAATGAGGATTGGCAATCAGGAGTTACAGACTGGTCTTATATAAGGGAGGTTCCCTCCCATCATGGTTGCCGGTGATCAATTGTTCTTGTCTCAACTGTGGTTCCTGGTTCACTTGGAAGCTTGCTGATTCTTGCCTCTTCTCTTGCTCTCAGATAAGATATTTTCTGTTTTTGTGCTTACCATTTGCATATTTCTCTGCATTTCTGTGAGGTTAGCCAGGTCTCCACCCCGGGGGGCTTGGGCTCCTCTCAGTTCTTCTGGAGCCTCTGTTATTTGTTCATTTGCCTTTTCCAGTTTTTTCAGTGGCTGCGGCTTAGTTTTGTTACACCAGAGAACTAATTTAGGTGGTAGAGGTCGTGTGATCTCAGGTGTTTTTGCAATTAGTAGAGTTGGTATTTCCCAGGACGTCATCCTGACAGCATTATGGAGGACGCCCTCCTCCTCCTTGCAGGGACAGGAAAAAACACACAAGAGGTTAAAAGGCCCGCTCCTCCCCCTCTACCTCAGTGTTTTCCTGTCCCTGCACGGAGGGACACACAGGAGGCAGAGCGCGTCGGCGCTACTTACGGAGGGCTGGGAGACGGGACGGCGAGGTCGGCACCCGATCCTTGGGGAGCAGCCCGGGCTCGAAACTTCCTAGTGGGGAGTCCCTCAGCCGTAGAGACCAGGCAGCGGACGGCGCCTGGGTTAGAGTCGTTCCTCCCGGTGGGGGGCTCTCGACTCCTGGAATGGACAAGCGCGCTGGTACGCGCTCTCTCGCAGGAGGTAAGGCACTTCCGGGCGGGAGATGAGCAGGAAGCTGGGGCTGAGCAGAGGTGCGTTCCACGTGGAACGCTAAGGTATTAAAATCTACTTCCGGGTCATTTGTCCGGGCGGGTTTTTGAAAGCAGCTGAGACTGTCTATTGCCACCAGACAAGCGGTATCCTTCTCTTGAGGGGTGAAGTCTATCCTGCTGTGCAACTATGGAGGAAGGAGCAGTCGAAGGAGGGGTAAGAGCGCGGTGGCGCTACAATCCCTGTGATTACCCAGACTTGTTATCTGATGAGGTCTGGGAAACTTAAGCACTGATTATCCCTAATCTTAAATTTTAGGAGAAGGGATCAGCAACTCCCCAATCTACTGTGGAAAAGTCGGGCAAATCTGTTTCAAAGTCTAATAGATGCCCAGTATGTCATGTGAAATTAGCAAGTTCTTATAAGAAAGCTCTCTGCAAGCCATGTACTTCCAAGATCTTGGAAAGTGAACAAACGTCGCTTCGGGATGAAATGAGAGCATTAATTCGTGAAGAGGTGCAGGCCTCTATAGCTGATATGTCCAAACAACGTCAGTCTAGTCCAAGAAAGCGAGTAAGATGGGAGACGGATCTAGAGGAATCTGATGGGAGTTCTACGGATCAACCTGTGCAGATGGCAGAGGATCCTGGTGAAGAGGGTGAACTTCTTCAGGATTTTCAGGATCAAAATAGGAAATATTTATTTCAGCTTGAGGACACGGATGACCTTGTGAAAGCTGTGAGAGATACCATGCAGATTGAAGAAACTCCGAAACCGCAGTCCAGACAGGACTTAATGTTTGGAGGTCTCACTTTTCAGAGGAAAAGAGTGTTTCCGGTTAGCGATCACATCCGCACTATGATTTTAGATGAATGGAAGGATGCGGAACGGAGACTTGTTCTGAACAAGGATTTCAAAGGACGTCTACCTTTTGATCCAGAGGATATAAGTTTATGGGAGGTTACTCCTAAGATTGATGTCCCAGTGGCGAGAGTAGCCAAAAAGACATCCATTCCTTTTGAAGACTCTTCTAGCCTTCGGGACCCTATGGATAGAAGAGCTGACATTATGTTAAAGAGGGCATGGGAATCCTCATCAGCCCTTATTAAAACCAATATAGCAGCTACGTCGGTAGCTAGATCTATGGCCCTCTGGATAGATCAATTGGAAGATCATCTTTCCAATAAAACGCCTAGAGCAGATATTCTAGCCTCTTTACCTTTGATAAAATCTGCTACGGCTTATCTTGCAGATTCTTCTGCGGAGTCTGTAAGATTTGCTGCAAGAAATAGTTCTCTATCTAATGTGGCTAGAAGAGCTATTTGGCTACGATCTTGGTCGGGGGATAATGCATCTAAAACTAGATTATGTTCTATTCCTTTTTCAGGCTCAAAGATTTTTGGTCCGGCGTTAGTCGAGTTCCTAGAATCCGCCTCCGACAAAAAGAATAGGTTTCCTGAAGAGAAACCAAAACAGCCTCAGCCCTTTCATAGAGGTTTTCCCCCTAGACGTCAACCTGACTTCAGGAGTCAGAACAGGTTCTATAGAAGAACGTATAAGGCTCCCTATAGTCAGAACTCAGGGAAAACGTCCTTCGCTTCATCATCTAGGTCCAAAAGACAATGACGCCAGGGTTATCGGGGGAAGGCTCAGATATTTTTCAGAAGCCTGGGCACAGGTTACTGTAAACCAGTGGGTTCTCAGAACCATATCAGAAGGGTACAAAATAGAGCATTTATTTCCACCCCCGAAAGATATATCTCTCCAACAGTAGTGCAGCTGGACTCTCCCATGTGGGTGGACATCCAGGATATGTTACGCTCAAAAGTCATAGTTCCGGTCCCTCTAGAAGAAATAGGAAGGGGCCACTACTCTTCCCTATTTTCTATCCCAAAGCCGTCAGGGGGAACCCGGACCATTATAAATCTAAAACCCCTAAACTCATCTGTCAAATACAAAAGATTTCGAATGGAATCCATTCGCTCAGCAACCCAGCTAATAGACAAAGGGGCAGTCATGTGTACACTCGATTTAAAAAACGCCTATTTTCAGATTCCCATTCACCCTTCTTCTCAGAAGGTTCTAAGATTTGCAGTGAAACTGCCGTCCCAGACCGAACACTTCCAGTTCAGAGGCCTTCCTTTCGGGCTAGCTTCAGCCCCCCGTATTTTTACAAAGCTGGTAGCAGAGGTAGTGGCCTATCTGAGAAGTCAGGGGATAATAATTATCCCATATCTAGACGACTTCCTTTTGATTGCAGATTCAAAAGAAGTTTTAAAAACCCAGAGAAACAGAACTATTGCAGTCCTAGAATCTCTAGGATGGGTAATCAATTGGGAGAAGTCGGACCTGATTCCAGAATACAGGAAGATTTTTTTGGGAGTTCTATTGGACTCCAAAAGAAGAATATCTGTATTACCCAAAGGAAAACAAGGAGAAGTAATATCCAAGGTCAAAGGACTTTGGAAGCGGCGAACCTCCATAAGAGATGCTATGAAGGTTCTCGGCTTGATGACAGCCTGTATCCAGTGTGTCAGATGGGCGCAATTCCATTCCAGACCTCTGCAGAGACAAATTCTTTCAACATGGGACCGAAATCATATGTCTCTAGACAAGAAAATGCCAATCTCAGTATCAGTGAAGAAATCGTTACTATGGTGGATGCAGCCTGCAAACCTCCAAATAGGTTGTTTATGGACCACCTCTCCCTGCGTAGTGGTTACCACAGACGCCAGCGAGTGGGGTTGGGGTGGCCACTTAGAAGAAAATTTTTTTCAGGGCAAGTGGCCCGATTATGTCAGAAAAAGATCTTCCAATTTCCGAGAACTACTGGCAGTTTGGGAGACTCTAAGACGAAACGAGAAGGTATTGGCCGGAAGACATGTCAGAATCTTGTCCGACAATGTCACAACGGTTTCATTCTTAAAGCATCAGGGAGGTCCCAGACACTTTCAACTTCAAAATCTGGCGAACAAGATTTTTTCCTGGGCAGAAAATACAATTCTTTCAGTATCAGCGGTACATCTAGAAGGAGCCCACAACAATCTGGCAGATTATTTAAGCCGGCAGGAAGTTTGTCCAACAGAGTGGGAGCTCAACGAAGACATTTTTCAGGAACTATGTCACTGTTGGGGGACTCCAAATATAGACCTTTTCGCAAGAAGAAAAAATTCGAAGGTTCCCAGATTCTATTCTCTAGACCCGCTAGATTTCCCGGAAGGGATAGATGCGTTCAGCCAAGTTTGGAAAGAACCTCTCTCATATGCCTTTCCACCACTAGCACTCATTCCGGCAGTCCTCAGGAAAATCAGAGAAGACCGGGCAAGAGTAATCCTGGTAGTTCCGTTTTGGCCAAAGAGAAGCTGGTTTCCCCTCCTAGGGAGGATGATGGAGGGAAACCTGATCGAGCTACCACTGAGAAGAAATGTGATTCACCAGGGCCCAGTATACCATCCGAACCCAGAATCTCTACACCTCTCGGCGTGGATCCTGAAAGGGACATCTTAAAAGCAAAAGGCCTCTCAGATCAGGTTATATCCACTATTCAGGCCAGTAGAAAGCCAGTTACTTCGGCCATCTACCTAAAAATCTGGAAGAGGTTCTGTCTGGAGGGCGGCAGATCTAGTATTTTGGAGGGTTCCCTAACATACCAAAGATCCTAGATTTCTTACAGGCGGGTTTTAACAAAGGGCTAAAACCAAGTACGCTTAAGGTGCAGATTGCGGCACTTAGTTCTTTTCTTGACTTTCCTTTGGCATCTCACCCTTGGATTGTAAGATTTGTAAAAGCTACTCAGAGGTTACGCCCCACAATCAGACAGTTAACTCCCCTCTGGGATTTAAATTTAGTGCTTAGAGCATTATGTAAGGGATCTTATGCTCCTAACCAAGATATGCCTATTTCATTCTGTACTTGGCGAGCGGCCTTTTTGGTAGCCATTACTACGGCCAAAAGGATAGGGGAGATTCAGGCCCTATCAATAAATTACCCATATCTGCAGATCAGAGATGATTGTATAATCTTAAAATTAGACCCAGCCTTCTTACCGAAGGTGGTGTCCAAAGATAATATTAATCAGGAAATTATTTTACCATCTTTCTGTGACAAACCTTCTAATGAGAAGGAGCAAATTCTTCATTCACTTGATGTTAGACAGGCAGTTTTGGACTATTTGGAAGCCACCAAAAATTGGAGATTAGACTCCAACCTCTTTATTTTGTTTGGAGGTAAAAACAAAGGTAAAAAAGCCTCTAAGGCTTCGATAGCCAAATGGATAATTAAGGTCATCTCAGACGCCTATCAGGCAAACGGTTCTAGTCCCCCGGAAGGTCTGAAAGCACACTCTACTAGAGCAATTTCAGCGTCTTGGGCCGAGAGAGCAGGTGCCTCGGTAGACCAAATTTGTAGGGCCGCAACTTGGGCTAAATTTAATACGTTTTGTAGACACTACAGATTAGATGTAATGTCAGGTCAACTTACTGCCTTTGGAAGGAAGGTTCTACAGGCAGTTATCCCACCCTGAGGAGGTTCTTTGGTACTCTCCATAATGCTGTCAGGATGACGTCCTGGGAAACTGGTATTACACTTACCGGTAATTATATTTCCAGGAGTCCATCCTGACAGCATGGGTATTTCCCCCCCTTGTTTGATGTTTTCATATGATGTAATATGATGATATCATTAAAGTGTTATTTCATGAGCCATGTGTGGTACTTGTTAATCACTGAGGTAGAGGGGGAGGAGCGGGCCTTTTAACCTCTTGTGTGTTTTTTCCTGTCCCTGCAAGGAGGAGGAGGGCGTCCTCCATAATGCTGTCAGGATGGACTCCTGGAAATATAATTACCGGTAAGTGTAATACCAGTTTTTTAGGGTTTTTTTGGATTGCAGTAAGTGTCCTTCCTATTCTTTTCTGTCTAGGAAGATTGGGCCCCAATGTTTGCTCATACTATTTTCTGTCTGTATTTCCTCTTGTCTAACCGCCATTACATGTTTAGGGGCTTCCTATGTTCTTTGGGGATCTGCTCCGGGGCAGATAGCTTTCCTCTTTCTATCTTTAGGTGTAGTTAACCTCTCAGGCTGTGACGAGGCGTCTAGGACCAACGTAGGAACGCTCCACGGCTGCCTTTAGTTGTGGTGGTTAGTCAGGGTACTGCAATCCAGTAGATTCCAACCTCTCTGGTGTATTGCCGTTTTTGCCTGCTCTCCTCAGCTACCAAATCATAACAGTATCACCGGCCAAACTGAAAATTATATGGTACTCAACAGAAGGGAAAAATAGTAAAAGGAAAAAGAAAAGAGAAAGTTGTCAGAAAAATTTTTTTTTTCTCTGTTTGTTGCATTTTTTCCCTCTTTTTCTCTGGGCGCTGAGGAGGATTTTTTTTTTTTCTCTTTTTCTCTCAATGGAGTTTGCACAGTTGTCTGGCCGTGTGGATCAGCTTGCCACTGAAGTTCGGAGTATTGCTACCTGTCTTGCAGGATTGCCGGTTGTGGAACCTAGGATCCCCATGCCAGATTTATTTTTGGGGGATCGAGCTAAATTTCTGAATTTCAAAAATAACTGTAAGTTGTTTTTTGCCTTAAAACCTAAGTCCTCAGGGAACGCAGTACAGCAGGTTCAAATTGTCATCTCTCTCCTGCACGGCGATCCTCAGGATTGGGCTTTTTCCCTGACACCTGGGGACCCTGTTTTGAGTAATGTTGATGCATTTTTTCTGGCTCTGGGGTTTTTGTACGATGAACCTAATGTCACTGATCAAGCTGAAAAAACCTAGTTGGCATTAAATCAGGGGCTTGAGGACGCTGAGTTGTACTGTCAGAAATTCCGAAAGTGGGCAGTCCTGACCAAATGGAATGATGATGCTTTGGCAGCCCTTTTTCGGAAGGGTCTGTCAGAGAAAGTAAAAGATGTTATGGTGGGTTTCCCTGCTCCCTCTGGTCTCAATGATTCTATGTCATTAGCGATTCAAATTAACAGACGTTTGCGTGAGCGCAGAGGTATGCGTGAGATAGTGTTGCCTTGTGAGCCAGCTTCTGAGCCCATGCAGTGTGATAGAGTGGCTTCTGGGGCACAGCGTCATGAGTTTCGAAAACGCAATGGGTTATGTTTCTACTGTGGTGACGCCTCTCATGCTATTTCAGTCTGCCCTAAGCGGGGAAGACGTTTTGCACGCTCAGTTGTTTTGGGTAGTGTTCAGACTAAATTTCTGTTGACTGTTACCCTGATTTGCTCCCTGTCCACATTTTCTGCTCAGGCTTTTGTTGATTCGGGAGCAGCTATTAACCTGATGGATTTTGATTTTGCTAAACGTTCTGGGTTTCCCTTGATACCCCTACGGAAGTCTTTTCCCCTACTGGGGATTGATTCTACCCCTTTGGCTGAGAATAAACCCCAGTTCTCTACTCAGGTGATAATGAGGGTTGAACCTGATCATCAGGAGAGTTGCAAATTTTTGGTGCTGTATAATCTGCATGACATTATTGTACTAGGTTTCCCTTGGTTACAGTCTCATAATCCTGTTTTGGATTGGAAATCTGTGTCTGTAACCAGTTGGGGCTGCCAATGTGTTAATGCCAACACTCCTGTTTTTTCTGCCTCTCCCCAGGCTCAGGATGTTCCTGACTTTTTGACTGATTTTTCTGATGTGTTTAGCGAAAGTAAATCTGCATCCTTGCCCCCTCATAGGAGCTATGACTGCGCTATTGAATTAGTGCCTGGTAGTAAATTCCCTAAAGGTCGCCTTTTTAACTTATCTGTACCTGAACATGACGCTATGCGGTCTTATATCAAGGCGTCATTGGAGAAGGGTCATATCAGACCATCCTCTTCACCCTTGGGTGCCGGTTTTTTCTTTGTGGCCATAAAGGATGGTTCATTAAGGCCGTGTATTGATTATCGTCTCTTGAACAATATCACTGTGAAATATCAATATCCGTTACCCTTGATTTCTGACCTGTTTTCCAGGGTGAAAAGTGTTACTTGGTTTACCAAACTTGACCTCAGGGGGGCGTATAACCTTATTCGCATTAAGCACGGGGATGAATGGAAGACGGCGTTTAATACCCCAGAGGGGCATTTTGAGTACCTAGTGATGCCCTTTGGGCTCACTAATGCTCCTTCCGTCTTCCAGTCCTTCATGAATGACATTTTCAGGGATTTTGTGGATTAATTTCTGATTCTTTATTTGGATGATATCTTGATTTTTTCCAATGACTGGGACTCTCCTGTGAAACATGTTCGGACTGTGTTTCAGATTTTGAGAGAGAATGCTCTGTATGTGAAGGGATCAAAGTGTCTTTTTGGCGTACAGAGGATCTCATTTCTGGGATTCATTTTGTCCCCATCTGTTATTGAAATGGACCCGGTCATGGTTCAGGCCATCTGTGATTGGGTCCAACCTACTTCATTAAAGGCTCTTCAGAGATTCTTGGGTTTTGCCAATTTTTATCGTAAATTTATTGGTAATTTCTCTGTTATTGTTAAACCATTGACTGATTTGACCAAAAAGGGTTCTGATGTGGTGAATTGGCCTCCTGAGGCAGTCTCTGCGTTTCAGGAACTTAAGCAGAGATTCACTTCTGCTCCTGTTCTACGGCAGCCTGATGTTTCTCTGCCATTTCAGGTGGAGGTTGATGCATCTGAAATTGGGGCAGGTGCCGTTTTGTCCCAAAGAGATCCAGAGACCTCTAGAAGTAACCCTTGTTCCTTTTTCTCTCGAAAATTTTCTCCAACTGAACGTAATTATGTCGTGGGTAATTGGGAGTTATTGGCCATGAAGTGGGCTTTTGAAGAGTGGAGACATTGGCTGGAGGGAGCCAAACATCAGGTGGTGGTCCTCACGGACCATAAGAATCTGGTTTATCTGGATTCAGCCAAGCGACTTAATCTAGACAGGCCAGGTGGGCCTTGTTTTTCACACGTTTTAATTTTGTGGTTTCCTTTCTTCCTGGCACTAAGAATGTTAAGGCGGATGCCCTCTTGAGGAGTTTCCTTTTGGACTCTCCTGAGTGATCTGATCCTGCTGTTATTTTGAAAAAGGGTGTAGTTCTTTCCGCCATCTCGCCCAATTTGAGGCTGGCTCTGGAAGGGTGTCAGGAGGATAAACCCGAGCGCTGCCCTATTGGGAAATTGTTTGTCCCAGACCGGTGGAAAAAGAGTGTGATGTCTGAGATTCATTGTTCCGCGTTGGCCGGTCATCCCGGAATTTTTGGTACCAGAGACTTGGTTAGTCGGTCCTTTTGGTGGCCTACTTTGTCTCGTGACATCAGTGAATTTGTGCAGTCCTGCGGGACTTGCTCTCGTTCCAAGCCTTGCTCTCGGTCTAGTGGTTTGTTGATGCCATTGCCTGTGCCCAAGAGACCATGGACCCATATCTCTATGGATTTATTTCCGACCTCCTGTTTTTCAGAGAATGACCGTTATCTGGGTGATTTGTGATAGGTTTTCCAAAATGATACATCTTGTGCCATTACCTAAGTTGCCTACCTCCTCCGAATTGGTGCCTTTGTTCCTTCAGCACGTGGTTCGGTTACACAGCATTCCTGAGAACATTGTGTCTGACAGAGGAGTCCAGTTTGTTTCCAGATTTTGGAGGACTTTTTGTTCTAAACTTGGTGTTCAATTGTCTTTCTCCTCGGCTTTTCATCCTCAGACCAATGGACAAACTGAGAGAACAAACCAGACATTGGAGACTTATCTGAGATGCTTTGTGTCTGCTGATCAAGATGACTGGGTCTCTTTTTTGCCTTTGGCTGAGTTTGCTCTTAATAATAGGGCTAGCTCTGCACTTTGATGTCTCTATTTTTCTGCAATTTTGGGTTTCACCCTCTATTTTCTTCAGGGACAGACGGAGGCTTCTGTCTGTCCAGGTGTTGACTCTGTTGTGGAGCGTATGCAGCAGATTTGGGACCAGGTAGTGGAGAGGTTGTCCCTCTCTCAGGAGAGGGCCCAGCGGTTTGCCAACTGGCATAGGACTGATGGTCCTCGGTTTGAAGTGGGGGACTTGGTCTGGTTGTCCTCAAGAAATATCCCTATGAGTTGCATCTCCTAAATTTAAGCCTAGGTTCATTGGACCTTATAAGATCATGGAGATTCTTAATCCTGTTTCCTTTCGTTTACTTCTTCCAGGGACATTTAAGATCCATAATGTGTTCCACAAGTCCTTATTGAAGAGGTTTGTTGAGCCAGTGGTTCCTATGGCTGCGCCTCCTGACCCTGTTTTGGTTGAGGGCAATCTGGAGTATGTGGTTGAGAAAATATTGGATTCTCGTTTTTCTAGACGGAAACTCCAGTATTTGTTAAGTGGAGAGGTTATGGTCAGGAGGACAATTCTTGGGTGTTTGCTTCGGACATCCATGCTAGGAGACTGATCCGTGCGTATCACAGAGCTCATCCTGACCGACCTGGTTGCCCAAATGAGGGTTTGGTGACCCCTCCTCAAGGGGGGGGTACTGTTGTGAATGTGTTAGAAATTAATTCTGAGCAGAAGCTCCCTCTGGTGGTTACAAACAGTACTGAACCATCCAATGAGAATTGGCAATCAGGAGTTAGACTAGTCTTATATAAGGGAGGTTCCCTCCCATCATGGTTGCCGGTGATCAATTGTTCTTGTCTCAACTGTGGTTCCTGGTTCACTTGGAAGCTTGCTGATTCTTGCCTCTTCTCCTGCTCTCAGATAAGATATTCTCTGTTTTCTGTTTTTGTGCTTACCATTTGCATATTTCTCTGCATTTCTGTGAGGTTAGCCAGGTCTCCACCCGGGGGGCTTGGGCTCCTCTCAGTTCTTCTGGAGCCTCTGTTATTTGTTCATTTGCCTTTTCCAGTTTTTTCAGTGGCTGCGGCTTAGTTTTGTTACACCAGAGAACTAATTTAGGTGGTAGAGGTCGTGTGATCTCAGGTGTTTTTGCAATTAGTAGAGTTGTATTTTTTAGGGTTTTTTGGATTGCAGTAAGTGTCCTTTCTATTCTTTTCTGTCTAGGAAGATTGGGCCCCAATGTTTGCTCATACTATTTTGTCTGTCTGTATTTCCTCTTGTCTAACCGCCATTACATGTTTAGGGGCTTCCTATGTTCTTTGGGGATCTGCTCCGGGGCAGATAGCTTTCCTCTTTCTATCTTTAGGTGTAGTTAACCTCTCGGCTGTGACGAGGCGTCTAGGACCAACGTAGGAACGCTCCACGGCTGCCTTTAGTTGTGGTGGTTAGTCAGGGTACTGCAATCCAGTAGATTCCAACCTCTCTGGTGTATTGCCGTTTTTGCCTGCTCTCCTCAGCTACCAAATCATAACAGCTTCGCAGAAGTTTATAAAGTAGAGTCATGGTGTTTCACTAAAGTTTTTATAACTAAAACGCTCGAGCGTGAAAATACAAAATCATATTTTTTCCACAAACATGATCATTTAGTCCCCAATTTTTTTATTTTCTCAAGGGAAACAGGAAAAATTGGACAACAACTTTTGGGGTCAAATTTCTCCTGAGTACGCGGATACCCCATATGTGGGCAAAAAGCTATTGTATGGGCACACTTCGGGGCTTGGAAGGGAAGTAGTGATGTTTGATTGAATGGTCTGCTGGCGTCATGTCGCGTTTGGAGTGCCCCTGATGTGCCTAAACAGTGGAAACCCCATACAAGTGACACCATTTTGGAAGCTAGACCCGCCCCAAGGAACTTATCTAGATGTGTGTGGAGAACTTTGAACCTCCAAGTGCTTCGCAGAAGTTTATAACGTAGTCTTAAAAATAAAAAATCATATTTTTTTTCACAAAAATGATAGTTGCCCCCAATTTTTTTTATTTTCCCAAGGGTAACAGAAGAAATTGGACCCCAAGAGTTATTGTGCACTTTGTCCTGAGTTCGCGGATACCCCATATGTGGGGGTAAACTACTGTTAGGGCGCATGGCAGAGCTCAGAAGGGAATGAGCACAGTTTGACTTTTTCAACACAGAATTGGCTGTAATTGAGATCAGACGCCATGTCACGTTTGAAGAGCCCCTGATATGCCTAAACAGTTAAAAAAAAAAAAAAAAAAAAACAATTCTAACTCCACCCCTAACCCTAGTCCCAACCCTAACCATAACCGCAAACCCACCCCTAAGGGTATGTTTCCACGGTAAGGAAACGCTGCGTGTTTGACACTGTGTACAGCCGCAGCATCAAACACGCAGCGTCCAGATGTTACAGCATAGTGGAGGGGATTTCATGAAATCCCGTCTCCACTATGCGTTAAAACATGCAGGCGGCAGACCTGCGTAAATGGACATGCGGCACATCTTTTCAGATCGCAGCATGTCCTTTTAAATAGCAGAGTCCTATGTAGCGCTGCGGTGATTCCGGATGTGTTCAATCAACACATCTGGATTCACCGCGTGTTCAGAAGGGGGTGGGACTTTGGGCAGAGAGGGGTTTATTTTTTTTTTTTACTTTGTCCCACGGTGGGCCATCGCTATATAGTGTCAGATCTCTGATCTGATTGTTTGTACAGCACTGTGTCACATCAGTGACCTGACAGGCAGTGCTGGAGGCTTGCCGGTGTCTGCTCTCAGCAGGCACTGACAAGCCACCTCCCTGCAGGACCCGTAAGGACTCCGCGGCCATCTTTGATCCAGGGGCCTGCAGAGAGGAGGCCCTCAGAACAACGCGATCACATTACATTGTTCTGAGGGTCTCAGGGAAACATGCAGGGAGCCCCCTCCTTGACCGATGCTTCCCTATGCCACCGTAACGCTGCAATAATGTTTGATCGCTGTGTGCCAGGGTTTAAAGTGCTGGGAATGGTCAGTGACCGCTCCTGGCACTTGGTGCCGGGTGTCAGCTGTGAGAATCAGCGGACACCCGGCCGCGATCTGCGCTGCCCCCGTGAGTGCGGCTTATTGCGTATGACGTACTATCCCGTCCATGGGCATACGGGCCCAGGTTCCATGGATGGGATAGTACGTCTAATGTCACAAAGGGGTTAATGACCGTATATACTCGTGTATAAGCCGAGTTTTTCAGCTTTTTTTGTGCTGAAAACGCCCCCCCTCGGCTTATACACGAGTCGATTGTCCAGAAAGCTGGCTCTTTCCTATAGCGCGCACAGTGACACCTGTAGCCACCGGCTTCCAGAAGACACCCTACTCACCCTCCTGCGCGCCCTCACAGCATCTCATTGGTACAGATGTCGGCAGCTCTTCCTGTGCCGAGCGATCACGTGGCCCCCTCATTAGGATAATGAATATTCACACGTCCCCACTCCCATAGTTGTGGAGGGAGTAATCATTACCTTAATGAGGGAGGCCACGTGATCGCTCTGCACTGGAAGAGCTGCCAGCGCTGGGACCAGCGAGATGTTGCGAGGGCACGTGGAAGGTGAGTAGGATGTTGTTTTTTTTTTGAGTAGGATGTTGTTTTTTTTTTTTTTTTTTTTATAATAGGAACCATTCATACAAAGATAGGGGATAAGGAGCCAGGCATACCCAGTTTAACCTCGAGTCACTAAGCTTTCCCAGTTTTCCATGGCAAAATTAGGTGCCTAGGCTTATACTCTGGTCAGCTTATACTCTGGTATATACTGTAAATGCTCATGTCTATATTCTGAAGCATTTTGGTTAAAATTAAGGTCTTGCATGATGACACTTTCATGCACTTTCAATGTATCACCAGGAAAATGACATCACAACAACCAGACAGAAGTAATCAGTTTGAGGCTATGTGCACACGTTGCGGTTTCTTAGCGGTTTTGCAGCGGTTTTTGGCGGCGGAAACGCCGCGAAACCGCGGCAAAACCGCTTACACAATACAACTCATTAAGGCCTATGAGATTCCGCAATGCTGTGCACATGCTGCGGGTTTTTCCGCGGCGGAATCGCATCGCGGGAGAATCCGCAGCATGCTCATTCTTTTTTGCGGAACCGCGGCGATTCCGCCGCCATAGGAATGCATTGAACCAATTACTTTACGCATGTGTCTGTGCCCACCATGCGGAAAGTAAGCGGTTCATGTGCGGATGGTACCCGGGGTCTGGAAGCCTGGGTACCATATCCATGTAAAAACAATAATTAAAATAAATGATATTCTCACCTTCCGGCGTCCCACGCAGCTTTCCCGCCTCTCAGCGACGCTCCCGCCAATCGCGTTCCCAGGAGTCCTTTGTGAGATCACCCAGATGACGTAGCGGTCTCGCGTGATGCTACGTCATCGGGATGATTGTCGCAAAGGACTCCTGGGAACGGAACTTGCCGGGAGCGTCGCTGAGAGGCGGGAAAGCTGTGTGGGACGCCGGAAGGTGAGAATATCATTTATTATTTTTTTTATTATTTTTACATTAGATCTTTTTACTATTGATGCGACATAGGTGGCATCAATAGTAAAAAGTTGGTCACACGAGTCAAACACTTGTTTGACTCGTGTGACCAACCTGTCAGATCGCTTGTAAAACGCTAGCATTCTGCAAGCTAATTCCGCTTGCAAAACGCTAGTGTTTAGCGGGAATACGCATACCTATAATATGCGGATTTCCCGCAGCAGGGAGGTACGGAATTGCCGCGGAAATTTCCATGGCAATTCCGCAACTTGTGCACATAGCCTAAAAAAAAAAAATGGAAAACCTTTTGGTCACCACTGAGGATGTTTGAGCAGTTACTGCTTCTGGACAGGTCAAGTAAAAGTTGACTAATTACTACTTTTACAACTCTTGGAATTTGCCGTGTTTTCATAAATTTGTGTTTTACTTATTACAGTTGAGGAAAAGAGTATGTACAAGAGGGATGTGAGCCCTAGTCGATGGAACTCTCCTCCCTGCATTGAGGACTGGGATAATGGTATGCAAAATAACTTTCTTCATCCTGATTCTTGGGGATGGGAGGCATATAAAATTACCATTTGCAGTGAGTTTTTAAGTTGTTTTGGTTGACATTATAGGACTGAGCCTCATTTTTTCAAATTTGACCTGCGTCTTTGTCCTTTAAAACGCTTTAACATATCCCAGTCATTCTGAGATTGTTTTGTTTTTCAGGACATGTATTTCATGTTGGTGGTAAATTTTGGTCGATATTCATTTATGAAAATATCGAAGATATGACAAATTAGAAAATGTTGCACCTTTCAAATATTGAATTTTTATGCCTTTAACCACTTAATGAACATGCCAAATTTTTAAAATCTGATCATTGTCACTTTATGTAGCAATAACTCTGAAATGCTTCAACATATTCCCATTGATTTTGAGACTTTTTTTTTTCATGACACTATGATAATGGTAGTTTTAGGTTGATATGTTTTCTGTTCGTAAAAATATCAGAAATTTGACAAATTTCAAAATTAGCAATTTTCGAACTGTGAAAGATTATACCGTATATACTCGAGTATGAGTCGACCCAAATATAAGCTGACCCCACTAATTTTGCCACAAAAAAATGGGAAAACTTATCGACTCGAGTATAAGCCCAGGGTAGAAAATGGGGCAGCTACTGGTAAATTTCAAAAATAAAAATAGATACCAATAAAAGTAAAATTAAAGTAGGTTAAATGTTTTTGAATAGCCATATTGAATCAGGAGCCCCATATGCTGCCCCATAGATTATGCCCCATATGCTGCCCCATGTATTTTGCCTCACAAGTTTCTCCATAGATTATGCCCCATATATTATGCCCCATAAGATGCTCCATAGATTGTGCCCCCATATGATAGTATAGGTCCCTTATGCTGCCGCTGCAAATGGAAAAAAGACATACTCGCCTCTTGTCGCTGGGGACCAGGTGCCGGTGTCCTGAGCAGACGGGGACACCGGCGCGCTATTGGGGACTGGTGCCGGTGTCACCGCTTGCTCAGGCCCCGGCACTTGCAATATTCACCTATCCCCGGTACACCGCTGCACGCCGCAGTCTTCCGGGTCCTCTGGCAGTGATTGCTCAGGCAGAGGGCGCGGCGCGCACTAACTACGTCATCACGCCCTCTGACCTGAACATTCACAGCTAGAGG
Source organism: Oophaga sylvatica (assembly GCA_033576555.1). NCBI lineage: Eukaryota > Metazoa > Chordata > Amphibia > Anura > Dendrobatidae > Oophaga > Oophaga sylvatica. Next base: position 97,643,845 of record JARQOD010000002.1, on the reverse strand, counting down.
ACGCGAGGACACAGCGGTGCGCAGCGGTGGAACGGGGACAAGTGAATATCGCTTATACTCACCCTCTCCTGGAGCGTCCGGCAGCTATTTTTAACTTCAGCTGTCACATGGTACCGTTCATTAAAGTCATGAATATGTGCATATTCATGACTTCAATGAGCGGTACCACATGACCGCTGAGCACAGGCGCCGGAGACCGTGGGAGAAGAGCAGGGGCTGCAGAGACTGCGCCAGGAGGGGGTGAGTATATAGGACAGCTGCGCTCCCCCTCACCTGCCGACCCCCTGATATTTGACTCAAGCATAAGCTGAGAGGGGCACTTTCAGCCCTAAAACAATGGGCTGAAAATCTTGGCTCATACTCGCGGATATACGGTACTTTTAATCCAGATAGGCATACCACACAAAAACAGTAAATTACATTTTCCTCATGCCTGCTTTATATCGGCAATCACTTGAAAAATGTTGTTTTATTTAACATTTTAAAAGATTTAAAAATGTAGCAGTAATTTTTCAGATTTGAAATGACTTTGGGGTCCCATATATTGGAGTTCCCAAAAGTGATACCATTTTAAAAACATATTCAAAATTGCTTTTAGGTAGTTTATTAACCCTTCGGGTGTTTTTTAGTAATTAATGCAAAATGACACAACAGGAATGAGAAAATGTGTTTTCTCTATCGCTTCATTGGGGGACACAGGAACCATGGGGTGTATGCTACTGCCACTAGGAGGCTGACACTATGCACAACAAAAGTTAGCCCTCTGACCACAACATTCTCTCCTTCACGCTCACAAATCCTCGACCACCCCAGCGCACTCCTACCTACCACACATTCAGAAATCTACAAGCCATTAACCCTGACACTTTCAGACTCATTACACTCATCTCTGTCCCCAATCTCCTCTTTTTCTTGTCCTGATCTGGTTGTTCATCACTACAATGACACTCTTAGAAGCACCCTTGACCAAGTAGCGCCTCTCACCCTCAGAACTTCCAAACACAGTAAAACAGCCCTGGCTCACATTGCAAACTCAACTTCTCCAGCGGTGCTCTAGGAGTGCTGCACGCCTATGGAGCAAAACCCACACACCAGAAGACTTCATCCACTTTAAATTTATGTTAAAAACTTATAACGCTGCCCTTCACCTTGCCAAACAGACCTACTTCACCACCCTGATCTCCTCACTATCCAACAACCCCAAGAAACTTTTGACACTTCACTCCCTCCTCAGGCCAAAAGCACAAGCTCCTATCACAGACATTTTGTGCTGATGACCAAGCCTCCCACTTTATAGAAAAAATAGATAATATCCGTCAGGAAATCTGCTCTCAACCACCAAGCGCTCACTTTCCACATTTGATCCCAGAAGAAGTCTCCAGACTCCTCTCGTCCGACTACATGCACTACCGACCCCATTCCCTCACATCTCCTCCAGTCTCTCTCTCCAGTTGTCACAACTCACCTAACTACAACCTTTAATCTCTCACTCTCCTCTGGCATTTTCCCATCCTTCAAACACTCCATCGTTATTCCATTACTAAAGAAACCCGCTCTCGACCCTTCCTGCACAAACAACTACAGACCAGTCTCCAATCTCCCTTTCATTTCTAAACTTTTGGAGCGCCTAGTCTACTCCCGCCTTACCCGTTACCTCTCCACTCACTCCCTCCTAGACCCTTCACAGTCCGGCTTCCGAACCCTACATTCGACTGAAACTGCACTCATCAAAATGACCAATGACCTTCTGACAGCAAAACGGAACGGTGACCACTCTGCTGATTCTTCTCGACCTTTCTGCAGCTTTCGACACGGCTGACCACCATCTCCTACTCTCTAGGCTCCAGTCACTAGGCATTAAGGACACTGTTCTCTTCTGGTTCTCTTCCTATGTTTCTGACCGCTCCTTCAGTGTTTTGGTCTCTGGCTCCACGTCATCTCCTCTTCCTCTCGCTGTCAGGGTACCTCAGGGCTCAGTCCTTGGCCCCCTTCTTTCTCTCTCTACACAGCCCCAATTGGACAGACCATCAGCAGATTTGGCTTTCAGTACCATCTTTATGCTAATGACACCACTATACACGTCATCCCCCAACCTTAACCCCGCTGTACTACAGATTGCCACCGACTGTCAGCAGTCTCCAACATCATGTCCGCTCTCTATCTGAAACTCAACCTCTCCTAAACTGAACTTCTTCTGCTCCTGCCGTCTACTAACCTCCCTAAATTTGACATTTTCCTCTCCGTGGGCGGCACCATAATAGCACCCCGGCAGCAGGCTCGCTGTCTGGGTGTTAAGTTTGACACCAATCTCGCCTTCACCTCCCATATACAATCTCTTGCCGCCTACACCTAAAGAACATCTCTAGAATCTGCCCTTTTCTCACCATGGAAACAACAAAAACCCTCACTGTAGCATTGATCCACTCCCGCCTGGACTACTGCAACGCTCTATTAATTGGCCTCCCCGTTACTCGACTATCCCCTCTCCAGTCCATACTGAATGCAGCAGCCAGGTTCATCCATCTGGCTAATCAGTACTTGGACTCGTCCGCTCTTCGCCAGTCCTTACATTGGCTGCCCATTCATTATAGGATCCAATTCAAAGTACTTGTTCTCACCCACAGAGCCATCCACAGTGCTGCACCTCCCTACATCTCCTCCCTCATTTCTATCTATCTGCCTAACCGACTGCTGCGCTCTGCAAACGACTTTCGACTAACCTCTGCACTAATCCGTACCTCACACTACCGACTCCAAGACTTCTCCCGCGCTGCGCCAATCCTTTGGAATGCTCTACCCCAAGAGATTAGGACTATCCACAATTTGCATGGTTTCAGGCGCTCCCTCAAAACACATTTGTTCAGAGCGGCCTATCACGTTCACTAATCAAAATCATTCTATGTGTGTGTGTGTGTGTGTGTGTAACCCATTCACTATCTCCATCTATCCCTCACTCCCTCAAGATGGCTGGACCATTATTGTAAATATACCATTGTATATACACACCTGTACTGTGTATCTCCCCACCTCATTGTAGATTGTAAGCTCTCACGAGCAGGGTCATTTTATTTTGCTTTAATTATTGTATTGTTAACGTTGTTAGTTATGACTTGTGTTTTGAAACTGTTAAACTGTAAAGTGCTGCGGAATATGTTGGCGCTATATAAATAAAGATTATTATTATTAGCTCCTCCTCTGCAGTGTACACCCCACCGACTGGCACTAGGATAATCAGTTTTGGCTTAGTGTCAGTAGGAGGTGGACACAGGTCTTTCATTAGACCCATATCTACCTCGGTGTGCATCGTTTCCTTTCAGGTACCTGGAGGGATACAGTGTGAACAGTCACTACTGTACTTCCACGAAGAGACTGAGTACGGCGTGTACTGCCACCTCATATTCTCACGTCTACTCAGCAGGACCCCAACCCCTAACACAGAAACGTGTTTAGGTGATCCGGACCCGGTCCTGCTCCTTCCCCTACCCGCTCGTCTACGGCCTCTTTCACACATCCTTTTCAGCTGCAGATGAAGGAAGAGAGCCACAGTATTCATTACTGATGGGTAGGCGGAGCCCCAGATCAGGATGTTACCTCAGATCAAAAGAGTGATGACTGGCTGGCCCCTCCAGCTCGGGCTCCTCCTACTCAGCTCCAGTCTAAGATTTGAGGTCCAGAGGATGGTCGCTGCTAATGCAGCTCCTCAGAAGATTTTATTATTTTAATATTCGGACAGGAGACTTGGATCACTAGTTGGTCTAGAGGTCTCAGGGGTATCAGCGCTGCTGTACCCCAACCTCTCCCTTGGCGGATCTGTATTTACTCAAAGTCCCTGCAGAATCCTTGCCGGCCCTGGGGGATGAGGAGAGCTTCTCTGGCGGGAACGCAAACCACACGTGCGGTCACTGCGTTCTTCGCCCTGGGGGGAAGCATGGGCACTGCGCCAGAAACCCCTGAGGGTCCCTGTGGCGCCTTTGGCTGGTGAGTACTCCACACAAATTTTAATAATAATTATGTGTGAGTGCTTTAGCGTCTGAATGAGCAGCGCTATTACTAATGTTTCAGCGCTGCTGTGACACGTTACTACATGTATGTCAGTATGCTTCAGCGCTGCTGTGACAGCGCTACTACATGTAAATGTCAGTATGCTTCAGCGCTGCTGTGACAGCGCTACTACATGTAATGTCAGTATGCTTCCGCGCTGCTGTGACAGCGCTACTACATGTAATGTCAGTATGCTTCAGCGCTGCTGTGACAGCGCTACTACATGTAATGTCAGTATGCTTCAGCGCTGCTGTGACAGCGCTACTACATGAAGATGTGGTGATCTTTTGTCCGCAGGCAGATAGCTGCAGGACAGAGAGGGAGCAGGAGCGGGGAGAGTTCGCGCTCATATTTGAGCTAGCAGGGGGCGTGGCCTATCTATCCGGTCTTTTGAGCAGGAAGACGCGCGCTCTGGCTTTTCTCCTGCGACCCCCTCACTGTGGCGGCCATTACTCAGGCTCCTGGGCTCCTCGGACCGCTCCCCTCCTCATATAGACACCACGGCCAGCTGGGTGAGTGCTGATTCCTCACCCTGCAGCGCAGCGATCGCTATCCTGCAAGCTGCAGTCTCGTCAGAGACATAAAAATTGGCTGGGGCTCACAAATATATATATATTTTGGTGAGTTTGCAATATTAACCCCTTTGAGGGTTATTTCTACCTGCTAAATTTGCAGACTGAATACCGCTGGGGTAACTCTGCTTGGTGGAGCGTTAACCCTTCAGCGTTTGAAAAAAAAAAAAAAAAAAAAACCGCATAGTTTTTTGCTGGTATTACCGCTTTGACCTGCTCATACAGGTGAGACATGTCTGAACAGAGTTCAGATGCCGCGGATCACGTCCCAGTGCCATTGCGGCAATCAGATACGCAGACCTCCACAGCGTCTAGCGCTGCGGTCGACAGCGGTGAAAAATTGGATGATATCGCTCGATCGATTAATAACTTATCTGACCTTTTAGGTCAATATGTGTCTGCTAATTCCTCTCAGAGGAAGCGACGCAGGCCGTTACCGGCCTCTACACGGAGCGAGTCAGATGTATCTGATATTGGGCAGAGTTCCCCTTTAAATTCGGATGGAGAAATATCCGATTCAGATGCGGACGAGCCGCAGGGGCGTTCCTCTATGACGAAGCGTACGGAGGCATTAATTGAAGCCATGAGAGATATACTACAGTTACCGGAGGAGGTAACTAGTCGTCCTGGTAAATCAGCACGCATTTTCCAGGAGTCCCGTGCTTCGCGCACAACATTGCCAGCTCTGGATGAGCTTAATGGTGTAATAGAGGAGGAACGTCTATGTCCAGATAAGCGTTTTCATGGAACGCATTTCTTTGATACACTTTATCCTTGCTCTACGGAGTTAAAGGCTAATTGGACTTCCGCTCCTGAAGTGGATGTGTCTTTGTCTCAGCTTAGTAAATCCTCTCTACTCCCTATTAAGGGAAAAGCGAGCTTACAGGAGCCTTTGGATAGAAAGGCAGAATTGGCGGCAAAAGCAAGCTATGAGGCTGCGGGTCATGGATTTCGAGCAGTGCTAGGATCCATGTGTGCTGCTAGAGCTTCTCTAAGCTGGTTGGCACGTCTGAAGACGGAGTTGCAAAATGAATCTCCGTTATCTGATATACGGGAAACTTGTGAATGGTTAGAAACGGCAGCCTGTTATATCTTTGATGCCGGTCTGGATACGGCATCTCTGCTGGCCAAAGCGCAAGCTTCAGCGGTCACAGTCAGAAGAGCTTTATGGCTCAGACAGTGGGCCGGGGACGCAGTTTCCAAACAAGGGTTGTTGGCCTTACCTTACAAGGGTGGCCATCTTTTTGGATCCGACCTCACAGAGCTGATTTCCAAGGCTAAGGCGAAGGAATCAGCATTACCACAGCGAAGGGCCATGGCCTCGGTGTCCAGTAAGCCTGGTGTTTATAGTGGTCGGCGGTCCTTTCGGGGCCGAGGACGATCTAGTCACTCCTCGTGGGGATCGGGTCGTCCTTCTTTCTCAGGAAAGAAATCCTCTCAGAAAATTCGTACTCCCTGGAAGCAGAGTTTCCGCCAGAACAAGCGGGAACTTGACAAGAAAACCGCAAAGTCGGATTGACGCCAGGGGTCCACTCGAGGATTCTCGAGTGGGGGGTCGCCTGCTTCTTTTCAAGGAGACTTGGATGGCTCGCGTTCCAGATTCCTGGGTAACGCGGATAGTGTCGGCAGGCTATTTCATAGAGTTTGCTTCTCGACCCCCAAATGTTTTTTGTCAATCTCGCGTTCCGTCGGAACCCGAGCTTGTTGTCGCTCTACAGCGAGAGGTCGAATCGCTACTACAAAAGGGTGTAGTGATACCGGTTCCGTCAGAGGACCGAGGGAAAGGTTTTTATTCCAACCTTTTTATAGTTCCCAAAAAGGAGAACAAATTTCGCCCGATTCTGGATCTCAAGCGATTGAACCGGCATGTCCATGCCCGGAAATTTCGCATGGAGTCGCTTCGTTCCGTTGTGGCAGCTCTGTCACAGAACGATTTTCTGGTGTCAATCGACATTCGCGACGCCTATTTGCATATTCCCATCGGAAAGGCTCATCAGCGCTTTCTTCGATTTGCCATAGGTCAGAATCATTACCAGTTCGTGGCTCTGCCGTTCGGCTTAGCCTCAGCGCCAAGGGTCTTTACAAAAATTCTGGCGCCCCTCATGGCACTCCTTCGAAGACAGGGGATTACGATTCTCCCTTATCTGGACGATCTTTTGATCGTGGCTTCCTCGGAGGAGGAGGCGTTGACGGCTCGGGATTTGTCTCTTCAGTTTCTGAAAGACTTCGGTTGGCTGGTCAATTGGGAGAAGTCGTCCCTGGAACCATCGAGGACAATTCTCTTTTTGGGAATGCATCTCGACACGTTTCGGTCGGTAGTTTCCCTACCACCAGACAAACAGTCATGTCTTCTTCGACATGTACAGATTATGACATCCTCAACGGCAATGTCCCTACGGAAGTGTATGCGTCTTCTGGGACTGATGGTGGCGTCCATGGAGGCAATTCCTTTTGCCCAGTTCCACTCCAGAACTCTTCAAAGGTTCATCTTGAGTCGATGGAATCAGTCGCAATCGCTGGATTGCAGTGTCACCATTTCTCGCGCGGTGCGGGATTCTCTAGAATGGTGGTTACGTCCAGGGGCATTCTCCCTGGGGAAGTCTTTCCTCCCTTGAAGTGGTCAGTCATAACCACCGATGCCAGCCTGACGGGCTGGGGGGGTGTTTGGAACAATCTCTGGATTCAGGGGGTATGGTCACCGGAAGAGTCTGTGCTTCCGATCAACATCCTGGAATTGAGGGCGATTTTCCTTTGCCTCCAACATTGGACGGTCCCTTTGAGCGGTCTGCCAGTCCGTGTGCAGACAGACAATGCGACGGCTGTCGCGTATATCAATCACCAAGGTGGGACAAGGAGTTCCAGACTCATGGTAGAGGTGTCCCGAATTCTGATTTGGGCAGAGGCCAATGTACCAGCCATTTCGGCGATTCACATTCCAGGGGTTCAGAATATTACAGCGGACTTTCTCAGTCGCAGAAGGATGGATCCCGGGGAATGGAGCCTCCACCCGGAAGTCTTTGCACTACTGTGCTCTCGCTGGGGAACCCCCAAGTGGATTTGATGGCATCCAGGTCCAATGCCAAGTTACCGACATTCATGTCCAGGTACAAGGACCCGAAGGCGGTGGCGGTGGATGCTCTAGTGGCTCAGTGGGATCAGTTCGAGCTGATCTATGTATTCCCGCCGATATCCTTACTTCCTCTAGTGCTGCGTCGGATCAGACTAGAGAGAATTCCAGCTATTCTGATAGCTCCAGACTGGCCAAGAAGGGTGTGGTTCTCGACAATAATGTCGCTGTTGGCGGCACCTCCGTTTCCACTCCCTCTTCAACCGGACTTGTTGACTCAGGGGCCCATTTGTCATCCGGACTTGATGTCCCTGCGTTTGACGGCGTGGCTCTTGAGACCGAAATCTTGACCCGTAGAGGTTTTTCAGCCGAGGTCATTGCTACCCTTCGTGCTGCAAGATGTCCGGCTACTTCTAGGATTTACCACAAAATTTGGGAAACCTTCTTTTCGTGGTGTTTGGGGTCTTCTCGGAACCCGAGAAAATTTTCCATTCCCAACCTGTTGGCTTTTCTACAGCATGGGCTAGACAAGGGTTTGGCAGTAAGCACTCTGAAAGGTCAGATTTCTGCTCTGTCCTTATTGTTTCGGAGAACTATTGCTTCAAATAGAGACGTGCTCTCCTTTTTCCGAGGTATATCTCGTAAGTTTCCGCCGCGGAAGGCACCCGTGTCTCCTTGGCGGCTCAACCTTGTTTTGGAGGCTCTTCAGCATAAACCTTTTGAACCTATGGTTTCTGCTAGCCTTTCTTTACTTTCTTGGAAGGTGGCTTTCCTTGTTGCAGTCACTTCCTTGAGGAGAGTTTCTGAATTGGCAGCTCTTTCTTGCTCGCCTCCTTTTCTGGAGTTTTTTCCGGATCGTGTAGTGCTTCGCACTCGGGGTGATTTTTTGCCTAAAGTGGTGTCACAATTTCATGTTAACCAGGATATTGTGTTGCCTTCACTCTGTCCGGATCCGAAGAATACGAAAGAGCGAGATTTACACACATTGGATTTAGTGCGGGCCTTGAAGTTTTATCTATCTATTACTCAAGGTTTTCGTAAGACGGACTCCCTGTTTGTGGTTCCGGCAGGTCATCGGCGTGGTCAACGAGCTTCCAAGGGTTCTATAGCTCGTTGGATCCGGTCAGCTATTTTGGAAGCTTACCGTCTTCGGGGTGAATCTTGCCCGATTAAGATTCGAGCCCATTCCACGAGAGCTGTGGCTTCATCGTGGGCTTTTCATCAAGGTGCTTCGGCAGTGCAGCTTTGCCGAGCGGCGACTTGGCGCTCTGTCCACACGTTTACAAGGTTTTATAAAGTGGACGTCAGTGCTTCCGCTGATGCAGCCCTCGGACGTAGGGTCCTGCAGGCAGCTGTAGTTTAAAGTTCTGGATGAACTTGTGTTTAGCGCTGGTTGCGCTTTTGTTGTTAAGGTTGTTGGGTTTCTGCCTTTTGTTGGTTTTTTCCCACCCTTATTTTTGAACTGCTTTGGGACGTCCCATCAGTAATGAATACTGTGGCTCTCTTCCTTCATCTGCAGCTGAAACACGGATTTTGGTAAAGACTTACCTGTAAAATCCTTTTCAGCGAAGGAAGGAAGAGAGACACAGCACCCTCCCACGCAGAAGTGTGTTGATGTTTTCAGATGCAGCGCGACCCTTATCTGATAGCGATTATCTGGGCTGAGGTCAGCGCGCTAAGGCTCTGTTCCAGCATCGCCAGCTCATCGCAGTAGTCAGGTTCCGTGAGTAGTACCTGGAACTCTGTGGTTTTTGGCTTTCTTTGCATGCATAACCTGTATCCTTGTGTTTTTTCTCTGAAGTTCCTTCAGAAGGGGTTATGTTGCTCCGCTGGTGATCTTGGCTCTTTTCCTAAAAGCTTTGATACGACTGGAGCTGAGTAGGAGGAGCCCGAGCTGGAGGGGCCAGCCAGTCATCACTCTTTTGATCTGAGGTAACATCCTGATCTGGGGCTCCGCCTACCCATCAGTAATGAATACTGTGTCTCTCTTCCTTCCTTCGCTGAAAAGGATTTTACAGGTAAGTCTTTACCAAAATCCGTGTTTTTTTTGTATCAGGCATGATCCGTCGAACACCTGAAGGGACGGATCCGGCACTGAAATAAAAAAACTGATGCAACGGATCCGTTTTTTTGCTGGATCCGACGTGAACTTTTAGTAGTAGTAGTAGTAGTCGTCCTGATTTCCAGAATCCGGATCAGACTTTTGACGGATTGCACAAAAATCTGATCCGGTTCCATTGACTTCTATTGTTTCCGGCCGCCTGATGCGCCGCTTCAGGCACTATCAGGCGGCTCCGGTAAACAAAAAAAAAGTTACATGCACCGTTTTGTCCCGCCGCCGGAATGTACATTTCCGCCGGATCCGGACAAAAACGGATACAACGCAATCACATCAGGCACGATCCGGTGCTAATGAAAGTCAATGGTAAAAAAACGCATCCGGTACCGGATCCGTTTTTTTAGCAACACGCCGGATCATGCCTACAAAAAAACGGATGTGTGAAAGAGGCCTACCAGACCTGTCGGTCTTGGGAGACGTGGACATCCCACAGCAGGATTTTCGGACATCCGAGCTTTCCTGGGTGGGGAGTTACATGTTTTTTTTACCTCTCCCCTAAGTGCCTAGAAGCATTATTTTAGAGCTTTACTGGAATGGTAATTGGGATCATTGGGGGTCTTTTCCCAATGGATGAGTGCACTGGGCCTACCTCTTGCGGTGTTTCTTTAGGGCCTCTGCGCCGCTCCCCCATGCTCTGGCGGTTATCACCTTCAATCTAGGTCCCGGCTTTTCTCCGGCCTAGTTACAGCACTGGCTCCGCCCCTTTCTTCACTTCTGGCGGGCTTTTCTCCCGCCCGTCGCTTGGTCAGTTCATCCCGGCCTGTTGTAGCTCTGCCCCTGACCGGTTGTACCTCCACCCCCCTCAGATTCATCTCTCTGCCTCAGAGCCGGCACCATCTTTCTCCTCCTGAATCTGGCGCTTGGCTCCGCCCCTCTTCCGGCCTCAGAGCAGGCTTTTCAGTGTGCATCCCTGCAGCTCGCGCTTTTACCCTCCGGGTCCAGGGCATCCTCTTGCGGCCGCCATTTTCCGCCTCCTGGAACCGGATAGTGCCTTTTCCTGCGTGACCTTCCTCTTCCCAGCAGTCATACTGCCTGAAAACTGAATACAGGACGGCTATTATGAGTAGCTGCTCTGTAGACTGAGACTCTCTCCTCTGCATCTTCTCCTGACCCTAACCTTCTGGCACCTGTTAGTGGGTCTGCTCATCATGCCTAATCCCAGAGGAGAGTGTTTCTCGTTCTCCTTCTTCCTCCTCTTCTTCCTCTGCTTTTGTCAGACACTGTGTGCTCTTCGTGTAAATGCAAGCTTCCTTCAGGTCAGTCCTCTCCCCTCTGTCAGGACTGCAGCAACCCCACTGTGCCCACCACCCAGGAGTCCCTTTCGGCCCCAGATGAGAGCAAGGCCCCAATCCCAGTGTGGCTTCTGTCAGTCTGTGGCAGACCTCACCAAGGTGTTGCAGACCCTGGTGTCCGTGCTTGACAGGTTGCCCCTTCCAGCTTCCGCAGTTGCTAGTGGTTCACAGGACTCACTGTCTAGGCCTCCCAACATGGGCCACAAGAGATCCAGGCAGGCGCATCATTCTAGGTCCTCTTCCCACTCCATCTCGCCCCCCCGATCCTTCCCGGCAGTCTGCTTATTCTCGATCCTCCTCCTGAGTCAGGCGATGCATTTTCGGACGCTCTATCATAGGGTGACTCTGACCTGGACTCAGACCAAGCCTCTAGAAAGAGGGATATGGTCCAGAGCCTCATTGTGGTGGTCAACCAGACCTTTAGCATCAAGGATACCTCTACGAAACCCGCAGATAAGGCGGTTTCGTTTAGACGGTCTAAACCACCTTCCAAGGTCTTCACCCCACATAGAGAATTTGAGGAGGTATTGACCACAGAAGGGGAACCTGACCAGACGCTTTCAAAGAGGGAAGCGCCTCTGCATCCTATATCCCTTCTTTCCTGAGCTCATCGCTAACTGGACAGCATCTCCGACCGTGGACCGGCCAGTTTCCAGACTCCAACACGGTCCTGCCGCTTACTAATGGAGCATACATCAAGGATTCCAATGATAGGATTAAAGAATTGCTGGCAAAGTCAGCCTTTGAAGCGGCTGCTTCTACATTATTCCCTTCTTTTGCCTTTACCTGGGTCTTAATCCATAGCTAAATGGGCCAACAACTTCGTCAAGGCATTCTTGCTGAAGCTTGACCGGAGGAATTGACCGATCTCGCCGACCAGATCTCACGCAGAGAAGTACATGGTATCTGCTTCCTGGATGCTGCGACTCGCGCAGCTTAGGTGTCCAGCAATGTTGTCGCCAACTGACAGAATATTTGGCTTAAGGCCTGGCAGGTGGATTTGTTGTCAAAAGTCTGCCTTTCCAAGGATTCTGGCTGTTTAGCTCCATGTTGTACCAAATCATTAAGTAGGCCACCAGCGGCACGAGTTCTCTCCTTCCCCAGTCCAAACCTCGCTGGCCTCTTCTGAAGCGGCAGTTTCGCTCCTTTCGCCGTTTAGTGGCGACAAAGGATTTTTCCCACCAGCAGAGGCCGCAAGCTCGCCGGGATGGGAAAATGGCTTCCTTTTAAACCCACCCCTTTCAGGCGTTCCTGTAACACCCAAGGCAGATCCATTAGGCATAGACCTGGCAGATCTTCCTCTGCATTACTCTTATTAAGACTCCATCGTATCTCCCAGGCTGGGCGATCGTCTTTTTTTCAGAGATGTTTGGCTCACTTAGAATCATAGAATGGTACAGTTGGAAGGGACCTCCTGGGCCTTCTGGTCCAACCCCCTGCTCAAAGCAGGATTCTCTAAATCATCCCAGACAGATGTCTGTCCAGCCTCTGTTTGAAGACTTCCATTGAAGGAGAATTTACCACCTCTCGTGGCAGCCTGTTCCACTCCTTGATCACCCTAACTGTCAAAAAGTTTTTTCTAATATCTAATCTGTGTCTCCTCCCATTCAGTTTCATCCCATTGCTTCTAGTCTTTCCTTGTGCAAATGAGAATAAAGATGATCCTTCTACAATGTGACAGCCCTTGAGATATTTGTAGACAGCTATTAAGTCTCCTCTCAGTCTTCTTTTTTGCAAGCTAAACATTCCCAAATCCTGCAACCGTTCCTCATAGGACATGGTTTGCAGACCGGTCACCATTCTGGTGGCTCTTCTCTGAACTTGCTCCAGTTTGTTGATGTCTTTTTTAAAATGTGGTGCCCAAAACTGGACACAGTATTCCAGATGAGGTCTGACCAAAGAGGAGTAGAGGGCAATAATGACCTCACGTGAACTAGACTGTATGCTTCTGTTGATACATCCTAGAATTGTATTTGCCTTTTTTGCTGCTGCATCACACTGTTGACTCATGTTCAGTCTGTGATCAATTAGTATACCCAAGTCTTTTTCACATGCGCTGTTACTTAGCCCTATTCCTTCCATTTTGTATATGCTTTTTTCATTTTTATTGCCCAGATGTAGTACTTTGCATTTTTCCCTGTTAAAAACCATTCTGTTAGTTGCTGCCCACTGTTCCAGTTTATTTATATCTTTTTGAATCCTCTCTCTCTCTTCTCTAGTATTAGCTACCCCTCCTAGCTTTGTGTCATCAGCAAATTTGATCAGTTTACCCTCAATTCCTTCATCTAAATCATTGATAAAGATGTTGAACAATACAGGGCCCAAAACAGAGGCTTGTGGTACCCCACTTGAGACATTCTTCCAACTGGATGTGCAGCCATTTACGACCACTCTTTGAGTCCGATCACTAAGCCAGTTATGAATCCACCTAACAGTTGCCTTGTCCATTCCATACTTAGTCATTTTTTCAATAAGGATTGTGTGAGATACTTTGTCAAATGCTTTGCTGAAATCAAGATATACTATATCTACAGCATTTCCCTGATCCACCCAGTCAGTGATTCTGTCATAGAAGGAAATTAAGTTAGTCTGACATGACTTATTAGTTACAAACCCATGCTGACTCTGTTTAATCACTTCATTCTTATGCAGGTACTTACATACATGTTCTTTAATAATTTGTTCAAAGATCTTTCCTGGTATAGAAGTCAGACTCACCGGTCTGTAGTTCCCTGGGTCCATCTTCTTCCCCTTTTTGAAGATAGGAACAACATTTGCTCTTCTCCAGTCTTCTGGGACTTCACCTGTTCTCCAAGAATTTTCAAAGATTATGGACAGTGGTTCAAGAATTTCTTCTATCTCCTTCAGTATTCTGGGGTGTAATTCATCTGGGCCTGGAGACTTGAATTCATTTAGGTTAGCTAAGTGTTTCCTCACTGTCTTTCTGTTTATAGATATCCTGGATTCTTCTATTCCTTTAATAGGACAGTGAAGATCAGTTGATGTTACATTTCCTTTCTGAGAGAAAACAGATGCAAAATAGGAATTTAAAAGTTCAGCCTTCTCAACATCCTTTCTTACCATTTCATCATTTTCATCCTGTAAAAATCCTATAGCATCTTTGACTTTTCTTTTACTTTTGATGTATCCCCAGAATCCTTTTTTGTTGCTTTTGACATCTCTTGCAAGCCTTAATTCATTGTCAGCTTTAGATAATCTGATTTGTGCCCTGTAGGTTCTGCAGATGGCATTATATTATTCTTTAGATATGCCTCCCTCTTTCCATTTGATAAACATTTCTTTCTTCCTTTTTAGCATGTGTTTAAGTTCTATGTTCATCCATCCTGGTTTCCTTAAATGCTTCCCATTCTTCCCTCTTTTTGGAATTGTTGACAATTGTGCTTTGAGAATCTCATTTTAGCTGCAGAATGGAAGGGAGGGAGACACAGGAATTCATTACTGATGGGTAGGCGGAGCCCCAGATCAGGATGTCACCTCAGATCAAAAGAGTGCTGACTGGCTGGCCCCTCCAGCTCGGGCTCCTCCTACTCAGCTCCAGTCTAAGATTTGAGGTCCAGAGGATGGTCGCTGCTAATGCAGCTCCTCAGAAGATTTTATTATTTTATATTCGGACAGGAGACTTGGATCACTAGTTGGTCTAGAGGTCTCAGGGGTACCAGCGCTGCTGTACCCCAACCTCTCCCTTGGCGGATCTGTATTTACTCAAAGTCCCTGCAGAATCCTTGCCGGCCCTGGGGGATGAGGAGAGCTTCCCCGGCGGGACGCAAACCACACGTGCGGTCACTGCGTTCCTCGCCTGGGGGGAAGCATGGGCACAGCGCCAGAACAGGGTCCCTGTGGCGCTTTGGCTGGTGAGTACTCCACACAAATTTTTTATTATAATTATGTGTGAGTGCTTTAGCGTCTGAGTGAGCAGCGCTATTACTTGTATGTCAGTATGCTTCAGCGCTGCGGTGACAGCGCTGTTACAAGTAGATGTGGTGATCTTTTGTCCGCAGGCAGATACCTGCAGGACAGAGAGGGAGCAGGAGCGAGGGAGTTCGCGCTCAATATTCGAGCTGGCGGGGGGCGTGGCCTAACTATTCCCGGTCTTCTGAGCAGGAAGACGCGCGCTCTGGCGTTTCTCCTGCGACTCCCTCACTGTGGCGGCCATTACACAGGCTCCTGGGCTCCTCGGACCGTCCTCTCCTCATAAGACACCACGGCCAGCTGGGTGAGTGCTGATTCCTCACCCCGCAGCGCAGCGATCGCTATCCTGCAGCTGCAGTCTCATTAGAGACATAAAATTGGCTGGGGCTCACAAATATATAGTGGTGAGTTTGCAATATTAACCCCTCTGAGGGTTATTTCTACCAGCTAAATTTTTTGACTGAATACCGCTGGGGTAACCCTGCCTGGTGGAGCGTTAACCCTTCAGCGTTTAAAAAAAAAAAAAAAAAACGCATAGTTTTTGCTGGTATTACCGCTTTGACCTGCTCATACAGGTGAGACATGTCTGAACAGAGTTCAGATGCCGCGGACCATGTCCCAGTGCCATTACGGCAATCAGATACGCAGACCTCCACAGCGTCTAGCACTGCGGTCGACAGCGGTGAAAAATTGGACGATATCGCTCGATCGATCAACAACTTGTCTGACCTTTTAGGTCAATATGTGTCTGCTAATTCCTCTCAGAGGAAGCGACGCAGGCCGTTACCGGCCTCTACACGGAGCGAGTCAGATGTATCTGATATTGGGCAGAGTTCCCCTTTAAATTCGGATGGAGAAATATCCGATTCAGATGCGGACGAGCCGCAGGGGCGTTCCTCTATGGCGAAGCGTACGGAGGCATTAATTGAAGCCATGAGAGATATATTACAGTTACCGGAGGAGGTAACTAGTCGTCCTGGTAAATCAGCACGCATGTTCCAGAAGTCCCGTGCTTCGCGTACAACATTGCCAGCTCTGGATGAGCTTAATAGTGTAATAGAGGAGGAACGTCTGTGTCCAGATAAGCGTTTTCATGGAACGCATTTCTTTGATACACTTTATCCTTGCTCTGCGGAGTTAAAGGCTAATTGGACTTCTGCTCCTGAAGTGGATGTGTCTTTATCTCAGCTTAGTAAATCCTCACTACTTCCCTATTAAGGGGAAAGCGAGCTTACAGGAGCCTTTGGATAGAAAAACAGAATTGGCGGCAAAAGCAAGCTATGAGGCTGCGGGTCATGGATTCCGAGCAGTGCTAGGATCCATGTGTGCTGCTAGAGCTTCTCTAGGCTGGTTGGCACGTCTGAAGACGGAGTTGCAAAATGAATCTCCGTTATCTGAGATACGGGAAACTTGTGAATGGTTAGAAACGGCAGCCTGTTATATCTTTGATGCCGGTCTGGATACGGCATCTCTGCTGGCCAAAGCGCAAGCTTCAGCGGTCACAGTCAGAAGAGCTTTATGGCTCAGACAGTGGGCCGGGGACGCAGTTTCCAAACAAGGGTTGTTGGCCTTACCTTACAAGGGTGGCCATCTTTTTGGATCCGACCTCACAGAGCTGATTTCCAAGGCTAAGGCGAAGGAATCAGCATTACCACAGCGTAGGGCCATGGCCTCGGTGTCCAGTAAGCCTGGTGTCTATAGTGGTCGGCGGTCCTTTCGGGGCCGAGGACGATCTAGTCACTCCTCGTGGGGATCGGGTCGTCCTTCCTTCTCAGGAAAAAATCCTCTCAGAAAACTCGTACTCCCTGGAAGCAGAGTTTCCGCCAGGACAAGCGGGAACTTGACAAGAAGCCCGCAAAGTCGGATTGACGCCAGGGGTCCACTCGAGGATTCTCGAGTGGGGGGTCGCCTGCTTCTTTTCAAGGCGACTTGGATGGCTCGCGTTCCAGATTCCTGGGTAACGCGGATAGTGTCGGCAGGCTATTTCATAAGTTTGCTTCTCGACCCCCAAATGTTTTTTGTCAATCTCGCGTTCCGTCGGAACCCGAGCTTGTTGTCGCTCTACAGCGAGAGGTCGAATTTTCTGCTACAAAAGGGTGTAGTGATACCGGTTCCGTCAGAGGACCGAGGGAAAGGTTTTTATTCCAACCTTTTTATAGTTCCCAAAAAGGAGAACAAATTTCGCCCGATTCTGGATCTCAAGCGATTAAACCGGCATGTCCATGCCTGGAAATTTCGCATGGAGTCGCTTCGCTCCGTTGTGGCAGCTCTATCACAGAACGATTTTCTGGTGTCAATCGACATTCGCGACGCCTATTTGCATATTCCCATCGGAATGGCTCTTCAGCGCTTTCTTCGATTTGCCATAGGTCAGAATCATTACCAGTTCGTGGCTCTGCCGTTCGGCTTAGCCTCAGCGCCAAGGGTCTTTACAAAAATTCTGGCGCCCCTCATGGCAATCCTTCGAAGACAGGGGATTACGATTCTCCCTTATCTGGACGATCTTTTGATCGTGGCTTCCTCGGAGGAGGAGGCGTTGACGGCTCGGGATTTGTCTCTTCAGTTTCTGAAGGACTTCGGTTGGCTGGTCAATTGGGAGAAGTCGTCCCTGGAACCATCGAGGACAATCCTCTTTTTGGGAATGCATCTCGACACTTTCGGTCGGTAGTTTCCCTACCACCAGACAAACAGTCATGTCTTCTTCGACATGTACAGATTATGAAATCCTCAACGGCAATGTCCCTACGGAAGTGTATGCGTCTTCTGGGACTGATGGTGGCGTCCATGGAGGCAATTCCTTTTGCCCAGTTCCATTCCAGGACTCTCCAAAGGTTCATCTTGAGTCGATGGAACCAGTCGCAATCGCTGGATTGCAGTGTCACCATTTCTCGCGCGGTGCGGGATTCTCTAGAAATGGTGGTTACGTCCAGGGGCATTCTCCCTGGGGAAGTCTTTCCTCCCTCCGAAGTGGTCAGTCATAACCACCGATGCCAGCCTGACGGGCTGGGGGGGTGTTTGGAACAATCTCTGGATTCAGGGGGTATGGTCATCGGAAGAGTCTGTTCTTCCGATCAACATCCTGGAATTGAGGGCGATTTTCCTTTGCCTTCAACATTGGACGGTCCCTTTGAGCGGTCTGCCAGTCCGAGTGCAGACAGACAATGCGACGGCTGTCGCGTATATCAATCACCAAGGTGGGACAAGGAGTTCCAGACTCATGGTAGAGGTGTCCCGAATTCTGATTTGGGCAGAGGCCAGTGTACCAGCCATTTCAGCGATTCATATTCGAGGGGTTCAGAATATTACAGCGGACTTTCTCAGTCGCAGAAGGATGGATCCCGGGGAATGGAGCCTCCACCCGGAAGTTTTTGCACTACTGTGCTCTCGCTGGGGAACCCCCCAAGTGGATTTGATGGCATCCAGGTCCAATGCCAAGTTACCGACGTTCATGTCCAGGTACAAGGACCCGAAGGCTGTGGCGGTGGATGCTCTAGTGGCTCAGTGGGATCAGTTCGAGCTGATCTATGTATTCCCGCCGATATCCTTACTTCCTCTAGTACTGCGTCGGATCAGACTAGAGAGAATTCCAGCTATTTTGATAGCTCCAGACTGGCCAAGAAGGGTGTGGTTCTCGACAATAATGTCGCTGTTGGCGGCACCTCCTTTTCCACTCCCTCTTCAACCGGACTTGTTGACTCAGGGGCCCGTTTGTCATCCGGACTTGATGTCCCTGCGTTTGACGGCGTGGCTCTTGAGACCGAAATCTTGACCCGTAGAGGTTTCTCAGCCGAGGTCATTGCTACCCTTCGTGCTGCAAGAAGTCCGGCTACTACTAGGATTTACCACAAAATTTGGGAAACCTTCTTTTCGTGGTGTTTGGGGTCCTCTCGGAACCCGAGAAAATTTTCCATTCCCAACCTGTTGGCTTTTCTGCAGCATGGGCTAGACAAGGGTTTGGCAGTCAGCACCCTGAAAGGTCAGATTTCTGCTCTGTCCTTATTGTTCCGGAGAACCATTGCTTCAAATAGAGACGTGCTCTCCTTTTTCCGAGGTATATCTCGTAAGTTCCCGCCGCGGAAGGCACCCGTGTCTCCTTGGCGGCTCAACCTTGTTTTGGAGGCTCTTCAGCATAAACCTTTTGAGCCTATGGTTTCTGCTAGCCTTTCTTTACTTTCTTGGAAGGTGGCTTTCCTTGTTGCAGTCACTTCCTTGAGGAGAGTTTCTGAGTTGGCAGCTCTTTCTTGTTCGCCTCCTTTTCTGGAGTTTTTTCCGGATCGTGTAGTGCTTCGCACTCGGGGTGATTTTTTGCCTAAAGTGGTGTCACAATTTCATGTCAACCAGGATATTGTGTTGCCTTCATTCTGCCCGGATCCGAAGAATGTGAAAGAGCAAGCTTTACACACATTGGATTTAGTGCGGCCTTGAAGTTTTATCTATCTATTACTCAAGGTTTTCGTAAGACGGACTCCCTATTTGTGGTTCCAGTCGGTCGTCGGCGTGGTCAACGAGCTTCCAAGGATTCTATAGCTCGTTGGATTCGGTCAGCTATATTGGAAGCTTACCGTCTTCAGGGTGAATCTTGCCCGATTAAGATTCAAGCCCATTCCACGAGGGCTGTGGCTTCATCGTGGGCTTTTCACCAAGGTGCTTCGGCAGTGCAGCTCTGCCGGGCGGCAACTTGGCGCTCTGTCCACACGTTTACGAAGTTTTATAAAGTGGACGTCAGTGCTTCCGCTGATGCAGCCCTCGGACGTAGGGTCCTGCAGGCAGCTGTAGTTTAAAGTTCTGGATGAACTTGTGTTTAGCGCTGGTTGCGCTTTGTTGTTAAGGTTGTTGGGTTTCTGCCTCTTGTTGGTTTTTTCCCACCCTTATTTTTGAACTGCTTTGGACGTCCCATCAGTAATGAATTCCTGTGTCTCCCTCCCTTCCATTCTGCAGCTGAAACACGGATTTTGGTAAGAACTTACCGGTAAAATCCTTTTCAGCGAAGGAAGGGAGGGAGACACAGCACCCTCCCAAGGCAGAAGTGTGTTGATGTTTTCAGATGCAGCGCGACCCTTATCTGATAGCGATTATCTGGGCTGAGGTCAGCGCGCTAAGGCTCTGTTCCAGCATCGCCAGCTCATCGCAGTAGTCAGGTTCCATGAGTAGTACCTGGAACTCTGTGGTTTTTGGCTTTCTTTGCATGCATAACCTGTATCCTTGTGTTTTTTCTCTGAAGTTCCTTCAGAAGGGGTTATGTTGCTCTGCTGGTGATCTTGGCTCTTTTCCTAAAAGCTTTGGTACGACTGGAGCTGAGTAGGAGGAGCCCGAGCTGGAGGGGCCAGCCAGTCAGCACTCTTTTGATCTGAGGTGACATCCTGATCTGGGGCTCCGCCTACCCATCAGTAATGAATTCCTGTGTCTCCCTCCCTTCCTTCGCTGAAAAGGATTTTACCGGTAAGTTCTTACCAAAATCCGTGTTTTCAAGATGTCCCATCCTTCCTGGACATTTTTGTCCTTAAGGATATCAAGCCATTGGATCCCTCCAATTCTCTTTCTGAGTCCCTTAAAATCTGCCTTTCTGAAATCTAATCTTGACGTCTGAGTCTTCACAGGTCTTCCTCTCTTGTTATCCAAAATTCTAAAGTAGCATGGTCACTACCTCCTAGGGTCCCAGCCACTCTTACCTCCTCAACCATTTCTCTCCTATTTACTTCGGTGGCAGACACATGGGTCAGGGAGGTAGTATCCTCAGGATACAAAATAGTTTGCTTCGCAGCCCCAAGATCGATTCTTCGAGTCCTGTCCTCCAAGAAATCCTTCTCTGGTTCCGGGTTTCTTTGCTTTCATCGCCTCCCTTTCCAGTTCAGGGGTAATTGTTCCCGTCCCTGAACCGGAACGCACAGGTTTCTACTCAAACCTGTTTGTGGGGCTGTAAAGACTGCGCGTTTCGTCCCATCCTGGATCTAAAGTTCAAAAGGGTCCGCCTGCGACATTTCAGGATGGAGTCCCTTTGTTCAGTAATTGCTTCCATGGAGGCGCAGGAACTCCTGTGCTCAGTAGACATCGAAGACTCCTATCTTCATGTCCCAATCTTCCCAGGACATCAGAGATTTGTGTTTCGCGGTACAGCAGGACCATTTCTTATTTGTGCCCTGCTTTTTGGTCTCGCAGCCGCTCCCAGGGTTTTCACAAAGATCATGGCTGCGTTGATGGCCATTTTGAGGATCAGAGGTCTAGTGCTCATCCCGTACCTCAACGACATCCTCCTCGAGGCTCCGTCTTTCTCCAGTCACCTTCCACAACAGTCACCTTGGAGGACGTCTCCCCCCACCCCCCCCCCAATGGGGAGCAGGAACACTGAGGTTAAATACCCCTCCCCTTCCTGCAATCTCCAGTGTTTTTCCTGTTCCTCAGTGGGGCATGAAGAGGCGGCCAAGGGAGGGCTCCAGCGCTGGCTCAGCTTACTGGATCCGTTCCTTTGGGATCCTTCCTGCGGACCATGTGGGAGGAGGAGCACACAATTGAACGCTGACCACGATCCTTCTTATCCGGGTCAGGAGCCTCCAGGTAAGATGCAGTGTCCCTGTCTCTGTAACTGCTGACAGTTGACCATGGACGCCGACAAGACTCCTTCAGCTGCGTCTGCGGAGCCCAGCGTTCACCCTCCTTCCATGAGTTGCAGGGTGGGTCCCTGACTGTCCAGGCACGCTGTCTATGGGTCATTTAGTATACCTTCTCTCTCTCGTTTCAGGAGAAAAGGTCTCTGCCCCAAAGAGTAAAACCAACCGCAAATGTGGTATTTGTGGGTCCAGACTTCCCTCTGCGTACAAGAAAAAGCTATGCCAACCTTGCACTGATGACATACTGCGTGCCGATCAGCCCTCCCTCCTGGACAGTATTAAAACCCTCATTAAGCAAGAGGTGCACACCTCCATGGCGGCCCTTTCCTAGACCTCGGTGCTGCTTCCTCCTCTCCCTAAAAAGAGGAAAAGGGCACCTGTTGAAACCGACTGACTCTGGTGAAATTCATACATCGGGTCTGACGATATTTAGGAAATTGAGGGCTCCACATCCACCCCTAAACCCAAACATAAAAAGTATTTTTTCTCTTCGGAGGATATGGAAGAGCTTGTTTCCATGGTGAGAAGCACCATGGGGGTGGAGGAGGAAGAGGTGAAGTACTCAGTTCAAGATTAAATGTTTGCAGGGCTGAAACCCAGAGGTAGGAAAGGGTTCATGAGAATGTCCAAAATCTTATTCTCCAGGAATGGGTTTCCCCGGAAAAGGGTCTTTTCGTACCCTCTGAACTAAGAAATTGCTTTCTTCTGGAAGGGGACAATTCAATTTGGGAAATTCCTAAAGTAGACGTCCAGGTCTCCAAAGTTACCAAAAAGACGTCTCTCCCCTTTGAGGATGCCTCCCAGTTGAAAGATCATATGGATCGAAAAATTGAGAGCCACCTAATAAAGTCCTGGGAGGCCTCTACTAATTTGTTGAAAACAAACAGTCACTACATGCGTCACCAGAGCCCTTTCCCTCTGGCTTCGCACACTAGAAGACCACCTCTCTCAGGGGACCTCCAGGGAGGAGATCCTGGAATCCCTACCCCTTCTACAGAAAGCTACAGGCTTTCTAGCCGAATCTGTTCAGGTGGCGGCAAAGTTTCTGGTCCTCTCTAATTCGTCCAGAAGAGCTCTATGGCTAAAATCATGGGGGGGGGGGGGTGATATCACCTCTAAAACTAGGCTCTGTGGCATACACTTCCAAGAACACCATGTGTTTGGACCGGTGTTTGATGATATACTTGAAAAAGCGTCAGATAAGGAAAGTCACTGCCCGAACAGAAAAATACTAAGACGGTTTTTTCGTCCCCCACGTGAGCAACCCTTTCAAAAGGAGTTTAGAGGAAAAGGGAAAACCGGGCGGTGGAGCTATCTGAAGGGGGGTAGAGGCAAGAACATCCTTGTCCCTCAACAGCAGCACACCCTGGACAAACAGTGACTCTCCGGTGGGGGGTCGACTCTCGCATTTTCTGGCCCGATGGGAGTCGATATCCACAAACCAGTGGATCCTCCATACCATACAGTACGGGCTTAAATTGGAATTCGAGAGATTACCCTGCGACAGGCTCAAGATCTCCAAAACCTCTTGCTCTATCAAGAACAAGATCTATTGCAAGAAAAAGTAAATTCTCATGTGCCCCAGCAAGACATAGGCAACGGCCATTATTCCCGTCTATTCCTCATAAGGAAACCCTCCAGAAATGCAGGGTTATAGTAAATTTAAAACTCCTGAATCAATTTATCAAATACCGGAGGTTCGGTCAAATCAGCGATCCCTCTAATTTGACGGGGCAGGGTCATGGCTACAATAGACCTGAGGGATGCTTACTATCATGTACCAATCCATCCGGATTGCAAGAGGTTCCTCAGGTTTGCGATCGCTCACGATCCAGTTCAATGCTCTTCCGTTCGGGGTATCCCCGGCACCAAGGGTGTTCACAAAGATCATGAGGGACACGTCATCTTTATCCGCCTACAAGGAGTATGTATTATCCCATACTTAGACGACCTGCTCATAGTCGCACCATCAGTATCCCGGCTGAACCTGGATGTATCGAAGACCCTGGAGATTCTCAGAACCCTGGGCTGGATCCCGAATCTTCAGAAATCAGACCTCCACCCCTCCCCAAGGAAAAAGTTCCTGGGGATTCTCTTAGACACGGAAAAGAGGGCATCCTTCCTACCCAAAGATCTCTTCATCAGAGAATCTCCAGATTCAAACAACAAAGAGCGCCGACATTAAAGGAGTCCATGTTCATTCTAGGAACCTTGACTTCGTGTATCCAGGCGGTGGCCTGGGCTCAGGCACATAAGCAAATTCTAAAATCCCACGTCCTGCTACATTCACGGAAGTGTCAGAATAACAAAAAACATACAGATAGGGAATTTAGATTGTGAGCCCCATCGGGGACAGCGATGCTAATGTGTGCAAACTGTAAAGCGCTGCGGAATATGTTAGCGCTATATAAAAAAATAAAGATTATTATTATCCTGTCCAGGAGAATTCCGCTTCCCGGACGCGTGACATCGGCCCTCGTATGGTGGCTGGATGGCAAGAACCTACGGCGAGGGGTGGACTGGGATCAACTCCCCCTGAAAGTACTCTGTACAGATTCCAGCCGGAGAGGTTGGGTTGCCGTAGTGGAGGAAACTTATTTTCTGGGTCAATGGTCCCTGGATATAAGAGCCAGATCTTCGAATCTGAGAAAATTGAAGGCAGTGGAGGAGGCACTGAAAGCAGCTTCAGCTCTTATCAAAAACCATCATGTTCGCATCTACTCTGACGATGTGACGGCGGTTGCCTACCTCCATCACCAGGGGGGCACGAGATATGCCAGCTTAAACTTAATCGCGGCAAGAATATTTCTCTGGGCAGAGAAAAACCTTCTATCCATCTCGGCAGTGCACCTGAGGGGTTCAGACAACATCCAGGCAGACTTCCTCAGCAGGAGGGATGTCCATCCTGGGGAGTGGTGCCTAAACCAAGAAGTCTTCCTATCTCTAACATTAAGATGGGGGAACCCAGAGATTGCAAATAAGTCTAACGCCCAAAATGCAAAAGTCAAAACATTTTTCTCCCTCAGTCCTTCGTACAGGGCTCGAGGGATAGATGCTTTTGCCCATCCATGGGTTTTCAGCCTGGCGTACGCCTTCCCTCCAACTCCTATGTCATGACAATTTTGACAGCCCCAATGTGGCCAGGGCGAAATTGGTACAGCGCTTTGAGAGAGATCAGGACGGTCCCTTGCTCCTGGTCCAGAAGCCCGATCTTGATCAGGGTCCCCTACTGTACCCAAACCTCAGCAAACTAAACCTTGCAGCTTGGTTGCTGAAGCAGACATCTTAAAGGCCAAAGGTCTCTCGGACAGAGTGATCCAGACTCTACAAAAAAGCAGAAAACCGGTGACCAATGCCATCTATTGCAAAGTATGGAAGAGATTCTCTTCCTGGTGCCTTCCCAGCATTGCTGATCCCTTCCATCCCAACATTGCTCAAATCTTGGACTTCCTCCAGAAGGGATTAGAACTGGGGTTTACTCCAAGCACGCGAAGAGTCCAGGTTTCGGCTCTTAGTTCCTTTGCGATTTATGATCTCCGCAAACCGGATACGTCCTAAAAACCCTAACCGGGTTCCCCCTGGGATCTAAATTTAGTTCTCAATAGTCTAACACAAGTCCCATTTGAGCCCTTGTCTTTATCATTAAAAACCCTAACATTTAAAACTGTCTTCCTTGTGGCAATCACCACGGCTATACGTATAGGGGTTTAGACCCCTCCTTTATGCCCAAAGTCATGTCAGGTTTTCATAGGGGTCAAGATATTGTGTTGCCCTTATTTTTCCCAAATCCTTCTAATAGGGAGGAAAAAGGTTTCCACACTCTTGATGTCTGCAGAGTGGTACTCCATTACCTTGAACAGACCAAGGATTGGAGAATTGACCAAAATCTTTTTATTCAGTTTTCGGGCCGGAATAAGGGAAAGAAAGCTGCAAAGAGCACGATTGTAAACTGGATCAAACAGGCCATCTGTTTGGCATACTCTGCAAGAGCACTTTCCCCTCCTGCTTCGCTAAAGGCTCACTCCACTCGGATCAGTTGCTGCATCATGGGCAGCAAGAGGGAACGCTTCATCGGAGCAGATATGCAGAGCCGCCACCTGGTCTTCCGTGCATACTTTCACCAGATACTACAGGCTGAACTTTGACAGGGATCTAACATTCGGCAGACGTTCTGCAGGCTGTGGTCCCCCACTAATACCAACTTTAATTTCTTCAACTCCAAGGTGACTGGAGAAAATAGAATTAGTCTTACCGGTAATTTGGCTTCTAGGAACCTTCCATGACAGCACTAATTTCCCTCCTTAAACAAATATTTTTATTGGATGATTCCTGCACTTTAGTGGTAATTATACATGCTTGTGTATCCAGAAAAAACACTGGAGGTTGCAGGAAGGAGAGGGGTATTTAAGGTGACTGTCGTGGAAGGTTCCTAGAAACCGAACTACCGGTAAGACTAATTCTATTTTTTTTCCAGGCCCAGGAAAGCCTGGCCATCGTTCTTGACACCCTGTCCCGTTTCGGGTGGCTAGTCAACAGGAAAAACTCCTGCCTTGTGCCAACTTAGTGCCTCATTTTCTTGGGCATGCTGTTCAACACCCATCAGACAAGGGTTTTTCTTCCTGAAGACAAGAGAGCAGCCCTCCAGCAGGGAGTTTGCTCTCTGCAAGGACCTCGGCTTCCTTCCTTCCGTTCAGCCATGAAGATTCTGGGGAGGATGGTGACAGTGTCGGAAGCGATACCTTTTGCGCAGTTCCATTCATGACCACTGCAACAGGCATCCTTTCTCTGGATCGTCCTATTTGGCTCTTGCCGAGTCAAACGGTCCCTCAATTGGTGACTCACATCCCCGCTCATCCTCCAGGGTTGGTCCCCTCTCATCCTTCCCGTTCACTGGCAGGTGGTGACGACGGACGCCTGCCTTCTCGGCTGGGGTGCAGTGTTTCGCCATCGGACGGCACAGGGACGTTGGTCGGCATAGGAATCTTCTCTGCCGATCAACATTCTCGAGATAAGGGCCATTCTTCTGTCCATCACTGGGGAAAGGTTTCTCAGGGGTCTACCAATCCGAGTTCAGACGGACAATGCCACGGCTTTGGCATATGTCAATCACCAGGGAGGGACTCAAAGTCCATTGGCAATGGCTGAGGTATCCAAGTTTCTCCTCTGGGCAGAGGCGATGGTTCAGGCGATATCTGCAGTGCATATCCCTGGCGTGGACGACTGAGCCGCCGATTTTCTTAGCCTCAAGGGTCTCATGGCAGGAGAGTGGTCCCTGCATCTGGAGGTCTTCCATCAGATTTGTCTTCTATGGGGAACTCCGGATGTGGACCTCATGGCGTCCCGTCTCCACAGAAAGGTTTCACGGTTCATCTCCAGGTTCCTCGATCCCCTCGCGGTGGGCGCCGACGCTCTTGCCATTCCCTGATCGCAGTTCGCGCTTCCCTATCTGTTTCTTCCCCTTCTTCCCAGGCTGTTGACGAAGATCAAGGCGGAAGGGGTGCCGGTCATACTGATTGCACCGGATTGGCCCCGAAGGTCTTGGTTCGCAGACATCGTCAATCTACTCGCCGACTCCCCCTGAAGGCTCCCAGACAGACCGGAACTTCTGTACCAAGGACCGATCTGGCACCAGAATTCTTGGTCGCTCAATTTAACGGCGTGGCTGTTAAAACCGCGGTGCTGGGAACGTCTGGATTTTCAGATCTGGTGATTGACACCATGATCCAAGCTAGGAAGCGGTCGTCTTCCAGGGTCGGAGTTGGTGGCCCTTTCCTGTCGCCCTCCTTTCTTGGTTCCTCACCAGGATAAGGTGGTTTTGCTGCCTCCGCCTTCCTTCCTTCCCAAGGTGGGGTCCACCTTTCACCTAAATGAGGATATTGTCCTCCCTTCCTGTTGTCCTGCTCAGACTCCTCCTCTGGAGCGTTCTTTGAACAGGCTAAACCTGGTCAGGGCGGTGAGGATCTATCTGGATAGGACCTCCCCCTTAAGGAA
This sequence comes from Oophaga sylvatica, assembly GCA_033576555.1. Classification (NCBI taxonomy): domain Eukaryota; kingdom Metazoa; phylum Chordata; class Amphibia; order Anura; family Dendrobatidae; genus Oophaga; species Oophaga sylvatica. The sequence goes on along the minus strand of JARQOD010000002.1, from coordinate 97,616,228 downwards.
GACTGACTCTTTTCGTAATTCCAGATGGTGCGTGAAGAAGCCTCTTGGCCTCCAAGGCTATGATTGCTCGCTGGATCAGAACGGCAATTTTGGAGGCTTACAGGGTCCAGAACAGAGTGCCTCCCTCTGGGATTAAGGCTCACTCTACCTGGGCAGTGGGCGCCTCCTGGGCGGCGCACCATAGGGCATCCGCCCTTCAGCTTGACAAAGCGGCAACTTGGACTTCCATCCACATGTTCGCCAAATTTTAGAAGGTCCATACCTAAGCTTAGCGTCCGTAAAATGTTCATATTCCCCCAAATATTGTATGTATTCCGCAACCTCCCTATCACAGTCCCCATGGAAATACTCCGTTACAATCATATTAAAATACATATGGCAGGAAAAACGGCATACAGTTAAAGCAGATATATTATAGATCCCAATAAGAGGGAGGCCTGGGCTGTCCCTCAATGGTGAGGTATTATAGGGCAGCCATATTTGAACAAATAAGGCTGATGTGGAATAAGGATGACAGACATTGGATAGAAATCGAGAAACCTCTCAGAATCCCCAAATGTTGCAATTTTTTTTTTTTTTTTTTTTTATTTTACTCAAATCGTTACCGGGCCTAACCTCGGTGATGATAAAAATAAAATAAAAAAATAAAAAATTGTCTGCCACCAACGGTGGAAGCAGGCGCTGGGAGTGTGAAGCATTCTAATCAATAAACTGAATACTATCAATTTGACGCTCTCTAAAGGCCCCATAGAGACTTTAACTGAGATCGTGGCTTTTGTGAATGACAATTGTTTATCAGAGCAGATAATTGCTTCATCCACCAATAATACATCATATCTCAGGAAATGGGACAGCTGGCTATCATTCAGACTAAGCACTGTGGTCATAGAGATGTAACCGAGCTGTTACTGGTAAAATACGGGTATAGTAGTCTGTTGTCTTCACCCTTTCCCTGCCCTTCTCTTTCCCATAATATTCAGTTAAGTTAAAATATTATATTTGGCAGATACATGATTAAAGAAATTTTTTTAACAATGTACAATGAATGGAGGCTTAATGGTTGTTAATATAACTATTTTAAAATAAAAAGTTCATGGTTAAAAAAAACAAACAACTCGTTCCACAAAAAAATAAGCCCTCGCATGACACTGGGCCGAAATATGGAAAAAAATCTAAAGTCTATCTAAGTGTAAAGTCTAAATATGTGGATGCAACAACTAGTTTTTTGTGAGACAGCAGCCAAATATGAAAAACTATATAAGTAGTGTATTGATACAGTCGCTCCGACCCGAAGAATAAATTAGCCATATCACTTATACCACACAAGGAACGGTGTAACAAAAAAAATCACTACTTTATCTGCTGTTGATTTGTTCATTTTGCCTCCCAAAGGTCGCAGTAAGGCTTGGCACACATTTATCCTGCGCTGAGCACTTACGCCAGGGTTTCCGTGTAAATCTCTGAAATACATGACTCGGACGGAACCCCTGTCTGAAGATTTCCTATCATGAAGCAGATGTCTGTCTTTTTAGGCTTGCGTAAAAGCACCTTTGCCACAGTTTTGTGCACTTCTGAGAAGGACACCGCTGAAGAGAGGCCAGACTGAGTCCAGAGTAACTCTGCCTCCTTAAATAGTGAATGGATCCTTTGGGGGTTGTATCTGAATCCCATCACTCTGAGATTTAGATGGAAACCCAGATGTAAGTGCCCAGTGTAGAGCGCAGGACAAATGTGAACTCAAACGTTATGTAAAATGTGCCTAACAAAACCTCAATCTCAATCCACAAAAAAGCAAGTCACCGCTCAGGTCCGTCATCTGTTAACAGAATTATTTGGGCTTCCACGTTGCTGGTAGCACAAAGCCTCTGGAAAAGCGAAATGGCACTTTGCCCCTCAAAAAAAAAAATTCTGAAAATTGTGTTCCCAAATTCAAGTCACCCCCTCCCTTCTGAACCCCACTGTGTACCTAAACCACATATAGCGTCCACATGTGTGGCATTTCTGAAACGATGAGAGCCCGCCTAATTAACAGGTGCGTGTCTCCAGAAGCATGAGCTGAGCATAACGTACTGGTCTCTACAGCGTACTGGTCACTACTAGAGTTGAGCGATACTTTCCGATATCCTAAAGTATCGGAATCGGAATGGTATCGCCGATATCACTAAAATATCGGCGATACCCGATACCGATACCGGAAGTCCCATGTAAGTCTATGGGAACAAAATATCGAAATTAAAAAAAACCCATTCTTGCCTTGTTGGTTAATTGTACATGAAGGAAAACAAGAAAGAGTAATGTAGAATGTATTGGGGGAGGTTGAGGAGACATTAAAGGCATAGATGTTTGACCCAATCCAATGGAATAGCATGAATTTTTTTTTTTTTAGGAAATACGTTCGGATTGACGAACAAATTGACAATGTTGTTAACCTTTTTTCTATTTTGTCAAATATGTCTGTTTCACAACTTCCATGGTCTTCACCTTTTTAACTTTTCACACACTTTCTCCTTCATAATTTTCAGCAGCATCATCTTTCTCATCAAATTATTCTTCATCTTCACCTTCTTAATCTTCTAAAACTTCTTGCTATTCATCTTTTTGTTAACATTACTTATATTGTTCTTATTAAACAGTTATTATTCTTCATATTCTACTTCTTCATCTTCTTCCTATTCATCCTTTTCATCATATTCTTATTTGTGACAGACATTCCTGTACTTGTAATCTGTAAAACTCTGAATTTTCATCCTTCCGTTCTTGCTGTCACGAAAGATTTTAATTACAACAGTATTTGTCCGCGTTCAGTTTAGCCTGCAGCAGCATCAGGCATTTTCCAGGGGCACCACGAGGAGGAACGGACTCACCCCCATACACTGCTTAGTCTTCTTCTGCTTAGAATTTAGAGCATATATTTTGCTCTTCATTTTGGTCTTATACTTAATGTTCTTCTGCTTTTTGATCTTCTGCTTATTGTTCTTCTGTCTCTTGTTCTGTATCTTGTAGTTTGTCTTAACCTTCTTTGTCCTGTTGGTGATGTTACAAAAGCCAATGGAAGTAACGAGGACCAGCTGACTGTGCTGGAACCCGGAGGGTCAGCAGAAGGAAAAGAGCCAATGGCACAACCGAGGACCAGCTGACGTTACTGGGACAGGGTTACTAAGCAGGAGGTACCTGTGCTCCAAAGCACTACCAAGGACCAGCAGACGTTGCTGGAACTCGGATACCGACATGGAGGCACCTAGGCCAAAGGCACTGCGGAGAACCAGCTGACGGTACTGGAACCCGGATGGGTAGCAGAAGGTACAAGAGCCAATGAAAGTAACGAGGACCAGCTGACTGTGCTGGAACCCGGAGGGTCAGCAGAAGGAAAAGAGCCAATGGCACAACCGAGGACCAGCTGACGTTACTGGGACAGGGTTACTAAGCAGGAGGTACCTGTGCTCCAAAGCACTACCAAGGACCAGCAGACGTTGCTGGAACTCGGATACCGACATGGAGGCACCTAGGCCAAAGGCACTGCGGAGAACCAGCTGACGGTACTGGAACCCGGATGGGTAGCAGAAGGTACAAGAGCCAATGAAAGTAACGAGGACCAGCTGACTGTGCTGGAACCCGGAGGGTCAGCAGAAGGAAAAGAGCCAATGGCACAACCGAGGACCAGCTGACGTTACTGGGACAGGGTTACTAAGCAGGAGGTACCTGTGCTCCAAAGCACTACCAAGGACCAGCAGACGTTGCTGGAACTCGGATACCGACATGGAGGCACCTAGGCCAAAGGCACTGCGGAGAACCAGCTGACGGTACTGGAACCCGGATGGGTAGCAGAAGGTACAAGAGCCAATGAAAGTAACGAGGACCAGCTGACTGTGCTGGAACCCGGAGGGTCAGCAGAAGGAAAAGAGCCAATGGCACAACCGAGGACCAGCTGACGTTACTGGGACAGGGTTACTAAGCAGGAGGTACCTGTGCTCCAAAGCACTACCAAGGACCAGCAGACGTTGCTGGAACTCGGATACCGACATGGAGGCACCTAGGCCAAAGGCACTGCGGAGAACCAGCTGACGGTACTGGAACCCGGATGGGTAGCAGAAGGTACCCATGGAAATTAAAGTTGAGGCAGCAGGACTGTTTGCCGTTCACACAGCAGGGGAACAGCTGACATTACTGAACCCCAGTAACACAGGAGCAAGTGTAGACTGTGCTAACAGCACTTCCGAGAAACAACTGGCGGTGTTGTAACCCAGGGATGAGAAGAGAACATGGTGGAGGCAGCAGGACTGTTTGCCGTTCACACAGCAGGGGAACAGCTGACATTACTGAACCCCAGTAACACAGGAGCAAGTGTAGACTGTGCTAACAGCACTTCCGAGAAACAACTGGCGGTGTTGTAACCCAGGGATGAGAAGAGAACATGGTGGAGGCAGCAGGACTGTTTGCCGTTCACACAGCAGGGGAACAGCTGACATTACTGAACCCCAGTAACACAGGAGCAAGTGTAGACTGTGCTAACAGCACTTCCGAGAAACAACTGGCGGTGTTGTAACCCAGGGATGAGAAGAGAACATGGTGGAGGCAGCAGGACTGTTTGCCGTTCACACAGCAGGGGAACAGCTGACATTACTGAACCCCAGTAACACAGGAGCAAGTGTAGACTGTGCTAACAGCACTTCCGAGAAACAACTGGCGGTGTTGTAACCCAGGGATGAGAAGAGAACATGGTGGAGGCAGCAGGACTGTTTGCCGTTCACACAGCAGGGGAACAGCTGACATTACTGAACCCCAGTAACACAGGAGCAAGTGTAGACTGTGCTAACAGCACTTCCGAGAAACAACTGGCGGTGTTTTAACCCAGGGATGAGAAGAGAACATGGTGGAGGCAGCAGGACTGTTTGCCGTTCACACAGCAGGGGAACAGCTGACATTACTGAACCCCAGTAACACAGGAGCAAGTGTAGACTGTGCTAACAGCACTTCCGAGAAACAACTGGCGGTGTTGTAACCCAGGGATGAGAAGAGAACATGGTGGAGGCAGCAGGACTGTTTGCCGTTCACACAGCAGGGGAACAGCTGACATTACTGAACCCCAGTAACACAGGAGCAAGTGTAGACTGTGCTAACAGCACTTCCGAGAAACAACTGGCGGTGTTGTAACCCAGGGATGAGAAGAGAACATGGTGGAGGCAGCAGGACTTTTTGCCGTACACACAGTAGGGGAACAGCTGACATTACTGAACCCCAGTAACACGGGAGCAAGTGTAGACTGTGCTAACAGCACTTCCAAGCAACAACTGGCGGTGTTGGAGCCCAGGGTCAAGGAGGATGTTTAAATACTAGATCAAGTATTTTCCTTGTTACGTGTCAATTAAAAATGTCTATACTCCAAACAAGAGAAATATAACCTTTAGTACCATAAGATGATGATTTTACTTTAAAAAATATATGTAAATTAATAATTGACAAACATAAACGCATACATTAACATGTTGAAAAGCAATGCAAACCACAATAAAAATCGGTTAAATAATCTGCTATACGGTTTTAAATAAAAGCATACAAGTACATATCAGAATCCATAAATGATGGATAAGTAACAGTATGTACACCATTTTCATTTGCTGAATAATATCACAAAAAAGTTTTTAAAAATATCTAAAATTTCCATCATGTAATACTGATAATATGTGGCAATCATTTATATTAACAAAAAAAACCTTTAAAAAGTGCATAGTGAAAACAGCTATTTATGCCTGACTGTGGACTTGCAAGCATGACAACGGATAGATAAGGTATATATAGATGACACTGCATAGCCACAGATGGTGAATGGCGATGTAATACTGTACCTCAATAAAGTGTGCGTTACTACTACATCCTTTTTTTTATATAGCTTTATAAAAGGGTACGTGCATGTATGCTTGCGCCTTTGTTTGGACGCACAGACTGGCTTCCTGCTGTGACGCGTTGGGTATTGGAGCGTCTGTGCGTCTTATGACGCAGACTAACATTCACGGTGCGCATCGTTCATCATCGCAAGCGTACCGACAACACAAAGGCGTTGTCATGACTGCTTTACTCAGTAAACATGCACCTATGATGAAACATACACGCATGTGCCCTATTACATAACATGCTACAAGAAAAATGCGTGTGAGGTGTGACACAGCTGTTTTGTTAAGGTACAGTATTATATCGACATTGTACAGGTGTCGCTATTCAGTCTGATAAATAGATATCATTCACCTATTCTATCAGTTGTCGTTCTTTCAGCACCACTTACAGGTATATATTTTGCTATTGTGACTATGCACTATTGACTTTACCAAGGTAATGCATGATTTTTGTTAGCGATTATCATGTTTACATGAAGGACCTTTATGATATGGGCTGTTAACTTTCTAATCAAATATGTATTTTTTAAAATGACACAAATATAAGTAATGTTGAAGAGGACTATTCCTACATGCATTGTTTGCACAATATTACAGGTGTACATCACGTCCCTTAATCAACATTGGATATTATATTTACTTGTATGCTTTTATTTTAAAGGCAAGAACACTGAAGTATAACCTTCGCACTGCAGCAGTTGTCAAAGTTCAACCCACATTATGCACTTCCAACATTGCAGTATTTGAGTCATCATGATGTGAGTTGGATTTGTCTAAGCTATGGAGTGACAAGGTTGACCATCAGTATCCTATAGCATAAGTAGGCTTTTGTGTTTGCATTTGTTTTCGACATGTGCATATCTGTAATAATATGTCACAATTATTTTGTTACAGATTTGTGACAAAGACAAATCATTTTATGGTTTGAAAGTTGACGTTTCAAATGTTTACAGCTTAGAAATCATGGTGTAGCCTCATATCTATGTGTAGCACTACACACTTTGAGATGTCATGTTTTTTTCACCATGATTAGGTAGCTAGCAGTAATTTTTGCCGGACACACAGCAGGGGAACAGCAGGCGTTACTGAACCCCACAAACACATCAGCGATTGTTTTCATCTGTGCATCTAACACTTCTGAGCAGCAACTAGCGCTGTTGAAGCCCAGGGTCAAGGAGGGTGTAGGCAGAGGCCTAGTATGAGACGTTTGAAGTTGAAGTTGTAGTTAGCAGCAGTAATTTTTGCCGGACACACAGCAGGGGAACAGCAGGCGTTACTGAACCCCACAAACACATCAGCGATTGTTTTCATCTGTGCATCTAACACTTCTGAGCAGCAACTAGCGCTGTTGAAGCCCAGGGTCAAGGAGGGTGTAGGCAGAGGCCTAGTATGAGACGTTTGAAGTTGTAGTTAGCAGCAGTAATTTTTGCCAGACACACAGCAGGGGAACAGCAGGCGTTACTGAACCCCACAAACACATCAGCGATTGTTTTCATCTGTGCATCTAACACTTCTGAGCAGCAACTAGCGCTGTTGAAGCCCAGGGTCAAGGAGGGTGTAGGCAGAGGCCTAGTATGAGACGTTTGAAGTTGAAGTTGTAGTTAGCAGCAGTAATTTTTGCCAGACACACAGCAGGGGAACAGCAGGCGTTACTGAACCCCACAAACACATCAGCGATTGTTTTCATCTGTGCATCTAACACTTCTGAGCAGCAACTAGCGCTGTTGAAGCCCAGGGTCAAGGAGGGTGTAGGCACAAAATATTGAGTTATTGCCTTGTTACGTGGCCATTGCAAATGTATGTACTTCAAACAAGAATAAATGAACTTTTACTACAACAATAAAATGATAAATTTCAATTACAAGAATAGAAAAATATTTATACTTGACAGTCCTCTGTGGTTGATAACGTTTAATGGCTAACTGAAAATATGGTAACAAATTCAAAGCTTTCGTGACTACTCAGGTGTCTTCATCAGGCTAAGAGTAAAGCCAAAAATGAAGAATCACATATTTCTACACACAACAGGACACAGGAATAGGTAAGACAAGTGAGGGAGGGACAAGTGAGGGGAGACCGGCAACAAAAAGGAGAACAAGGATGAATTATCAGCGCCACACAATCAGATAAATTAATGAATTTACCTGTGGCAAAAGACTTTTGTTTGCCCGGTCATAGCATCATGGATATGGAATTACTGGTATTAAAATATAACTTCAAATATGAGAAACGTACAAAGGTTTCAGAATATAAGCTCATCATGACCTTTGACACTGTTAGTGATGGAATGAATAGATAACATGGATTTATGTCATTCTATATCAATTAAGGAATCTGCGTCTATGCCCTTCCAGGGTCATGAAAACCCAAAAAAATACGCCAATGAGAGGGCAATCAAACTTTCTATCCTTATCTAGGAACTGTTCCAATATTTATGTTCATCCCTGTGAGATAATGACAGTTCTGATACACGTCACTTACTTGTCTTACCTATTGCACTATTCCTGTGTCCTGTTGTGTATAGAAATATGTGATGCTTAATTTTTTTTAGTTAGTCTTTCCCTGATGAAGAGACGTGAGTAGCCTTGAAAGCTTGCAATTTGTTTCCATCTTTTCAGTTATCCATTAAAAGGTATCAACCACTGCTGACTCTGAAGTCTAAATATTTTTCTATCTACTGGCTAACACGGTACAAAGATACACATGTTTTCTAATTTCAAGAAGGAAAAATAAAGAAAATACAAATATAAACGCATATATGCACATGCCAAAAATAAATGGAACAACACAACACCCAAAAAATTGGTAACAAAATATAGTGTTGTAAATTTAAGAATAAAAGTACATTTTTTTTTTTATGAATAATGCTTAAGGAACGCTATGTTAAACCATAACATAGTGAAGACAATGGATTTTGTAATAGTCACTCATCATAATCATCGCAAATTTTATGTGACAGTCACAGACATTTCAATTATTTAAGTTCATAAAATCGTAACTTTCTATAGCATGTATGACATGTCCAGCATGGACTCATCAATGTGATTGATGACACAATAATGTACGATAAAAAATAACCATTTAAAAAAACATTAGGCATTGTTTGTCACAATTTAAGTGTGTGCCTGCAAGTGTAGGTGAAACAAAGGCTACGGATAGCAAAGGTATATTCTATGTCTGTATCAGACAGTGGACAGCCTCTGATAACTAATGCCGATGTTATACTGTACGTCAATAAAGTCTGCGGCTGAAATCATGCATTTTTTGCTTGTAGAGTGTTGAAGAGGGTAAAAGAATGTCTGGTTGCGCAAAGCTTTATCCGTCAACACTACCTTCCTACTGTCATGCGTAGGGTAGGGTAGCGTGTGTCAATTAGATGACTCTATAAAATGTGACGTTACGCAGCGTTATTGCGCCCTAGGGACGCCAAAAATACGACAGCAGTAATCATTTACTGTCTAATACTCCACCTATGACCAACAAAAAAAGACCGCTCCCTCTTTAACAATCTACAAGACTAACAAGCATAATGGTTGACGCTGACTTTATTGAGGTACAGTATTACATCGACATTGTCCATGAGTAACTATGCACTGTGATACCTATATACCATTATTAATTTATATCTGTTGTGGTTGTTTCAACAGCACTTGCAGGTATAACTACCTATTGTCAGTATGCATGATGCACTTTCTAGATGTAATAATTTATTATTGCACATTATTACCAGGTGTAGATGCTGGCCATTTCATATATGGTGTGTGAAGTTACAGTTGGCATCAGTATGTGTATTTTATAATGTCTGTCATAAATAAAACTCGTGATGATGATGATGAGGATTTAATGATTCGTACATCCATTGACTGCATTATCTTACAGGTACAGATAAAGTTCCTTAAAAAGCATTAATTCATAAGTCTGAAATGTACTTTTATGCATTAATTTCAAAATGTGAAGAGTAGACTATGTTTTATTTTTTGTTACCATTTCTAATAGACATGTGCAGATATGCGCTGTGATGACAAATTATTATTTGTCCATATTTGTCATAAAAATTTCTCATTCTAGGCCTGCAAAACTTCACAATTTCATGTTTTCAGCATAACAAGCAGGGTGACGGCTCTTCCCTATTTGGAGCATGTTGGTCATGTCATGTGTTTTTCTGTCCATGTGTCGGGAACAGGAGACTTCTTGCCGTTGACACAGCAGGGGAACAGCTGGCGTTACTGAACCCCACTAACAGTAGAGCTTGTGTTTTGTTCTGTGGACACGACACTTCTGAGCAGCAACTGGCAGTGTTGGAGCCCAGGGAGTAGAGTTCAGGTGGTAGAAAGATGAACATAACAGGAGACATGGATAACGTTGCGAACCAGTTATTTAATCTGAAAACGGACAGACAAATTCTGGCGAGATCCATGCCTTGTTCATTTTCAGAAAAGTAAGCCGGTCTACATTATCGGAGGATAGTCGCATGCGACGGTCTGTTAGTACACCACCTGCAGCACTAAAGACGCGCTCCGATAATACACTGGCAGCAGGGCAAGCCAGCACCTCCAATGCATACTGGCTAAGCTCTGGCCATGTATCCAGCTTAGAGACCCAAAACTTGAATGGGGAAGAGCCATCTGGGAGTACACTGAGAGGCAAAGCCAAGTAGTCTGTCACCATCTGACGAATACGTTGCCTCCCGCTGACTGGAGCCCTCTCGGATGGTGTAGACATTTGTGGCGCTGCCACAAAACTTTGCCACATTTTTAACATACTGGTCTTTCCCTGTGCAGAGGCACTGCGTGTGCTCCCTCTTGTTGCAGAGCTCTCTACACTGCCTCGACGCACAGAGCTGCTTTGTAAAGCAGTAGCAGCAGCAGTGCTCTCGGCAGTAAGGTAGAACATTAGGGATTGCACCAGTGTGTCTTGGTACTCCCGCATTTTACGCTCCCGGTTCAACGGTGTGATGAGGCTTTTGACGTTGTCCCGGTAGCGAGGGTCTAGGAGGGTGTACACCCAATAATCAGACGTCGTGAGAATGTGGGCGATGCGGCGGTCGTTTCTTAGGCACTGCAGCATGAAATCAACCATGTGCTGCAGACTCCCAACTGGCAAAGAAACGCTGTCCTCTGCAAGAGGCGTCATCTCTGCCTGCTCTGCATCACCCCACCCTCGCTCTACATACTGACTAGAGCGTTGTGTACCTCCCTCTGGAGCGATGTCTTCCTCCTCCATTGACTCCTCCTCCTCATCCTCCTCACAAAGTGAGCCCTGCCCAGCCCTTTGTGAGGAACCACGTTGCGCTGACTTTCCAGAAGGTGATGGAATTTGTGACTCCTCATCCTCCACCTCTTCCAAAACCTCATCCCTTATTGCTTGCAGTGTTTTTTGAAGCAGGCAGATAAGGGGGACAGTCAGGCTGACTAGTGCATCATCTGCACTCGCCATCCGCGTTGACTCATCAAACGCACGCAAAACGTGGCACATGTCCTTCATAGTGGCCCACTCATTAATGGTGAAGTGTGGACGGCGCAAATTGCGTGTTGATTGCGCCTGATGCAGCTGATACTCCATAACTGCTGGCTGCTGCTCACACAACCGCTCCAACATATGTAACGTTGAATTCCACCTGGTGGATACGTCACATATGATGCGATGTTCAGGAAGGCGCAATCTGCGTTGCAGAGCTGCAATGCGCGATCTGGCCATGCTGGAACGTCGCAAGTGAGCGCACTCTAGGCGGACCTTGTGCAGCAGTGCATCAAGATCCGGATAGTCCCTCAAAAAACTCTGCACGACCAAGTTCAGCACATGTGCCAGACATGGTATGTGAGTGAGGTTGCCAAGGCCCAGAGCTGCCACCAGATTTCGGCCATTGTCACACACTACCAAGCCTGGCTGGAGATTCGCTGGCAAAAACCACACGTCGCTCTCCTGCTTGATGGCATTCCAGACCTCCTGCGCTGTGTGGCTTCGATTCCCCATGGGAATTAATTTCAGAACGGCCTGTTGCCGTTTGGCCACGGCTGTGCTCATATCGGTCGCATCAGGTAAGCGTCCACGGATCCATGTGGAGGTAGACCGTGACGGCTCCTGCAGCGATGATTCTGAGGAACTGGAGTAGGAGGAGGAGTCAATGTGGACAGACTTGATTCCGGCAATCCTTGGAGTTGGCAGAACACGTACAGCGCCACTCGCAAGATCTGTACCCGGCTCCACAACATTCACCCAATGGGCAGTGAGTGAAAGGTATCGTCCCTGGCCATGGGTACTGGTCCACGCATCGGTGGTCAGGTGGACCTTGCTACTGACGGCGTTTAGTAGCGCATGTTTAATTTTTGCCTCAACATGCTTTTGCAGACCAGGGACGGCTTGCCTGCTGAAATAAAATCGGCTGGGCACATTGTATTGTGGGACTGCCAATGCCATTAATTCACGGAAACTGTCAGTCTCCACCAGCCTGAATGACAGCATTTCAAGGGACAGGAGTTTTGCAATGCCAGCATTCAGAGCCTGTGCTCGTGGATGGTTTGCCGAGTATTGCCGTCTTTTATCCCATGCCTGTGCTACCGATGGCTGTTTTGTGGCCTGGGTGTGTGAGGTTGACAGGGAACTTGCAGCTGTGGGTGGAATAACACTGTGTCTCTGGACAACAGTGACAGAGGTTCTTCCATGGCGATCCTTTGAGGAAGCCGAACCAGCTGTGTGTGAACTGGAGGAAGAGGCTCCAACAGGAGCTGAAGATGTAGGTGCTGCTGTAGGTTGGCCTACATCTCCAGTGTGTCTTTGTAACTCAACAAAGTGCTTTGACCGCACATGTTTCCACATATTTGTTGTATTAAGGTTACTGACACTTTTACCTCTTTTAATTTTTTGATTACACAGCTTGCATTTGACATAGCAAATATCATCTGCAACTGTATCAAAAAAGGACCACGCAGAGCAAGTCCTGGGAGCGCCCGGTTTGGCTGTTGTAAGAGAACTGCTCCGAACGGGTGCCAAACTGGAGGCTACAGGCAAGCGAGTCTGCAGCCTACCTCTCCCTACTGTTTGGACCGTTGGTGCAATCTCTTCCTCAGAGCTGCTCCCACCACCTTCCTGTTCCTCACGCCATGTTGGGTCTTGGACCTCATCATCTCCACCACTACCCTCTTCCAACACCTGCTGTTGTTGGGTGGTCTGGCCAGCACCATGCTCAACAGAAACTGGCAACTGAGTCTCATCATCATCAGATGCGTTCTGCGGTGTGCTGACCATCGGCACTGGCTCACCCGCCTCTTCAGATTCAGAGAGACACAGCTGTTGCGCATCACTGCATACTGCCTCTTCTTCACATTCCAGAATGCTGCTTGGCTGGGCCCCTGTTTCCAAGCCAACAGATTCTGAGAACAGAAGCAGAGACTCAGCTGGCTCCTGTACAGAGCTCTCTGACTGCCTGGGCAATTTGGCAGGCGGTGAAGAGACTGATGGTTGTTCAACAGTGCTGTGGTCCTGAGAGGAGGTGGAAGCTATTGAAGTCGATGCATTGGCTGCCATCCAACCAACAACGGCTTCAATTTGTTCTTCACGCAGCAGGGGGGTACGCTGAGCTCCTACAAAAGTGCGCATAAAGGAACGCTCACGGGGAAAACTGGTGGATGCTGTGTCACTGGGTGCGGCAGCAGCCACAGAATCCCCACGTCCTCTCCCTGCTGCAAATCCACGGCCTCGACCACGACCACGTGCCTTACTCACTGACTTCTTCATCTTGGTAGATTGATAAAGAAAGTCAGAAAAGTTAAGGCCTAAGTGTGGTTATTCCTCACAGACTACAGTGAACCCTGCAGACAACTGTTCAGTATCTGTGAAAGGCCCCTTTGTGTACTTCTATAGTGTTTGCAACCAATGTATTGTATACGGATGGAAGCGCGTCACACTAATAGATTAGATTTTTTTCCACTAAAATGGAGCAGCACAAATTAGAGAAAAATGTGAAGGATGAGGCAGTGACACACGCTCAGCAGACTACAACCGGCAGTGGTTGAAGTACAAACTGGAGCGTAATCTGCACTCACAAAATGAAAAGCTCACAGACTACAGTGAACACTGAAACACAACTATTCACTATCTGTGAAAAGCTCCTTTGTGTACTTCTATAGTGTTTGCAACCAATGTATTGTATACGGATGGAAGCGCGTCACACTAATAGATTAGATTTTTTTCCACTAAAATGGAGCAGCACAAATTAGAGAAAAATGTGAAGGATGAGGCAGTGACACACGCTCAGCAGACTACAACCGGCAGTGGTTGAAGTACAAACTGGAGCGTAATCTGCACTCACAAAATGAAAAGCTCACAGACTACAGTGAACACTGAAACACAACTATTCACTATCTGTGAAAAGCTCCTTTGTGTACTTCTATAGTGTTTGCAACCAATGTATTGTATACGGATGGAAGCGCGTCACACTAATAGATTAGATTTTTTTCCACTAAAATGGAGCAGCACAAATTAGAGAAAAATGTGAAGGATGAGGCAGTGACACACGCTCAGCAGACTACAACCGGCAGTGGTTGAAGTACAAACTGGAGCGTAATCTGCACTCACAAAATGAAAAGCTCACAGACTGCAGTGAACACTGAAACACAACTATTCACTATCTGTGAAAAGCTCCTTTGTGTACTTCTATAGTGTTTGCAACCAATGTATTGTATACGGATGGAAGCACGTCACACTAATAGATTTGATTTTTTTCTAATATAATGGAGCTGCACCAATTCCACTAAATAAAATAAAAAAAAAAAAGTCAGTGACACGTGCAGATGCCTACAAACAGCGGTGGATGCAGAGCAAACTGCAGCGTCACCTGCACTGTCACACACACACCTTGCACAGAGCTGTTAAAACAACACTGGCAAAATGAAGCTTTACACAGCGGTTGGTAAACTAGCCTGCCTCAAGCACAGTAGTACACAAAATCGCAATATCTAACTGTCCCTCAGAGTGAGCAGAGTAGCGTTCTGTCCCTTACTGAGTTCACAGCACAGTGACGCTAAAATGGCGGCGGCGCCTTTTATAGTGCATTCTGACATCATTTCAGCAGCCAATCACAGCCATGCCATTAGTTAAGATGACCGCTGCATTACAGGATGTGCCCACACTTCGTAGGATTCCTCATTGGCTGACTAAAATCACATTGCCTCTCAAAGAATTATGGGAACTTCCGATTCCGGTATACGATATTGAAAAAGTATCGGAATTCCGATAACGCGAATATCGGCCGATACCCGATACTTGCGGTATCGGAATGCTCAACACTAGTCACTACAGCTGCAGTTGGCAATTTTCACACCTCAGCATTCATTGCTTGTTTCTGGAAAACACCCATGGAGTCAAAATTGCCACTGCACCTGTAGATAAATTCCCAAAGGGATAGCATTCCAAAAATGGGGTCACTTGAGGAGGGATACTGCTCTTCTAGCAGGTGAGGACTTTGTATATGGAGTCCGCAAATTGCTCTAGGAAAATGTGCGCTCCAGGAGGCAAATGGCGCTCTGTCCCTCCGTATGGCTAAGCAATACTGTACAGCTACATATGGGGTGTTGCCATGTTCAGTAGAGATTATGGGACAAATTATGGCGGCATTTTTACCTACTTGTATGAAAACGTAATATCTGGGGCTAAAACAAAATTTTTGTGGTAAAAATGTAGTTATTTTTTCTTCATTGCCCAATAGTATAAAATTCTGTGACACACTTGGTGTCAATATGATCACTACACCCCTATATGAATTTGTTGAGGTGTAGTTTGTAAAATGGGGTCACTTATGGGTATTTTTCCTGATCTGGCAACGCAGGGGTTCTCCCAGTGTTCTGGTACCCCCAAATCAGAAAAGTAAAATCTGCACTATGTATTACGCACCTTCCGTTCTGAGGTTTGCACTGTGCCTGAAAATTATTTCCCGATTACTTGCAGGGCTGTGGAGTTGGTAAGCCAAACCTCCGACTCAAACTCCTCAATTTCCATGATTCCGACTCCACCAAAATGGTCTCCCGACTCCACCGCCGTGATTGCATGTAGGGTATTGTCACACCTCTGTCACATATAGGAGGTTCCTATTCTGGCACCTCAGGGGCTCTGCAAAAGGCATATGGCACCCTCAAACCATTCCAGCAAAATCTGAACTCCAATATGGCGCCTCTTCCCTTCTGAGCTTTACACTGTGCCTTAAAAGTAGTATTCCTGCACATATGAGGTATTGGTGTGCTCTGGGGGAGGGTGGGGAACTGCACAACAAATTGTATGGTGGTATTTCTCCTGTTACCCTTATGAAAATGCAAAATTTGGGGCCAAAATAAAATTTTTATGGTGAAAATGCGATTTTCAGCTGCAGATGGAAGGAAGAGAGCCACAGTATTCATTACTGATGGGTAGGCGGAGCCCCAGATCAGGATGTCACCTCAGATCAAAAGAGTGCTGACTGGCTGGCCCCTCCAGCTCGGGCTCCTCCTACTCAGCTCCAGTCTAAGATTTGAGGTCCAGAGGATGGTCGCTGCTAATGCAGCTCCTCAGAAGATTTTATTATTTTATATTCGGACAGGAGACTTGGATCACTAGTTGGTCTAGAGGTCTCAGGGGTACCAGCGCTGCTGTACCCCAACCTCTCCCTTGGCGGATCTGTATTTACTCAAAGTCCCTGCAGAATCCTTGCCGGCCCTGGGGGATGAGGAGAGCTTCCCTGGCGGGGACGCAAACCACACGTGCGGTCACTGCGTTCCTCGCCCTGGGGGGAAGCATGGGCACAGCGCCAGAAACCCCTGAGGGTCCCTGTGGCGTTTTGGCTGGTGAGTACTCCACACAAAATTTTATTATTAATGTGTGAGTGCTTTAGCGTCTGATGGCAGCGCTATTACATGTATATCAGTATGCTTCAGCACTGCGGTGACAGCGCTATTACATGTTTATCAATGTATTTCACCAGTCTCTCCCTTGGCGGATCTGTAACTACATAATGGTCCCTGCAGAATCTTGCCGGCCCTGGGGGATGAGGAGAGTTTCCCTGGCGGGGGCGCAAACCACCACACTGGGGTCACTGCGCTTCCCGCCCTGGGGGGAAGCATGGGCATAGCGCCAGAAACCCCTGGGGTCCCTGTGACGTTTCGGCTGGTGAGTACTCCACATTTTGGTAAAATGTGTGTGAGTGTTCTAGCGACTGCTGCGGCAGCCGCTGTACATTATACATGCCGATGACTAGTTTTTCTATGTCCGCAGGAGGATGCCTGCAGGACGAGGGAAAGGAGGGGAGTACGCGCTCTTTTTATTTTTTGAATTTCGCGCCGCTTCTGAGCGCGCGCTTTACTGCAGCCTCCATTTCCGGCTCCTCTACATGGAGCACACGGGGCAGAGCGCGGCGGCCATTGCTGACAAGCGAGCCCGCCGGGCAGAAGCTTAACCCTTCACCTCCACAGCGTGGCTATTGCTGATAAAGCGCTGTAGGTTGAAAGCTCCCCGGATCGTTCTCCTCCCCTCCCGGCTAGAATACGTGTCCAGCTTGGTGAGTCACTTCTAGCCCGCCGGGCAGAAGCTTAACCCCTTCACCTCCACAGCGCGGGCGCCGTCTGGGGCACTTCTGAGTGACAGATTGAGCTGTCCTGCGGCTGTTCTCGCATAAGGGGCTCGCACACTCCTTTTAATATTAATAAAGAGGCTGTGGGGAGTCTGCGACATTAATGCTGCCACTATACGTTTCCGCTGACGATCCTGATGGCGTCGCATAATATTGCGATCGTTTGTGTGTCATTTTTAGTGTCGCTGGTGGCTGCCAATCTGGGCAATCGCATAGGCGATTAGCGATCTCCTTGACAACTTTGGCGGTTATTGCGTTATAAAAAACAGCGCAATTTTTTGGCGATCTTGTGGAACGTTTTCTGTTTAGTGTGGCATGGCTGTCCTGCAGCTGCGACCTTATAAGAGGCGCCTGAGATTCGCACACCCTTTTTCATTATCAAGGTTGTGGGGAGTCAGCTACTTTAACCCCTTCTTAGGAGGTTAACTCTTAATGGGAGACAGCTGGGGTAGCTCTTTCTTAGAGCTTTAACCCTTCAGCGTTTGTTTTTTATTTAAGTACTGCTCTGGTTACTGACAGGTTTATCCTGCCATATACTACGCAAGGGTATGTCAGAGACCCTCTCCCAGATCCGTTACGGATCAGCCTCGCGTATCTGACACGCAGACCTCGACTCATACACGGTCAGAGGTTCCAATGGTGTCAAAATGAAGGCCTTCACTGGTTTCTATTGATGACCTTTTAGGTTATGGAGTGTCAACTAGATCCTTTCAAGGGAGCGACACAAATCGGTGTTTTCCTTCTCGCTTAGCGAAGAAGTCCGATTCGGTCAAGGAGGATCGGCAGGGACGCCCTGCCTCTCTCAGGGGCCGTACTAAAATTTCTGTGGAAGCCATGTGGACGTTACAGTTACCAGAGGAGGTAACTAGTCGTCCTGGTAAGTCGGCCCGGATGTTGCAAGGGTCGCATGGGTCGCGATGACCTTACAAACTGTATCCGTTTTTTCTACGGAGTTATTTGTTAATTGGACCCCTTCTCCTGAAGTGAATGTTCCTTCATTCCAGCTTAGCAAATCTTCCTGGTAAAAGGGAAGACGAGTCTGCAGGACACGCTGGACAGAAGAACGGAGATGGCAACAATTTCCATCTGTGTAGCCGTGGATCATAGATTCGGTATTAAGGATCTAGGTGTACTTGTTAAGTTCCCCTGAGCCGGTTAGACCGTCTAAGGACGGCGTGGCAAGTTTCCCTCTATCAAGGTAGATGGGCTTTTCTAGTTGAAGGATAATGCGTCACTGCTATCCAGGGCGCAATCCTCGGCAGTTACAGTCAGAAGAGCACTGTGACTTGGATGGAACGCAGTTTTCCAACAGGGTTTGCTATCTTTAGCTTAGAAAGTGGTCAGCTATTTGACTGACCTCACGGAGCTGATGCCAAGGCAAAGGCAAAAGAAGCAGCTTTACCGCAGCGCAGAGCTGTGACTTCTGCGTCTGGCAGGACTAGTGCCGATAGTTATCGGCAGTCCTTTTCGGTTCAAGGGATGATCTGACCAACCCTCTGGGGGTTTGTGTCGTCTCTCTCTTTTTTAAAAAAAAAAAAAAAAAAAAAGGGGGAATTCTCAGAAATTCCGCATACCCTGGAAACAGAACTTCTGTTAAGGCAGAAGTTGGCAAAAAAAAAAAAAAAAAAAATTCGCTAAGGCGGACTGACTTCTGACATTCCGTCAGAGCCGAGCATGAAGTCGCTTCGCTCAGTTATGGCAGCCCTGTCGCAGAACGATCAATCGACATTCGCGACGCTTTTTGGCATGTTCCCATCGGAAGACCTCACCCAGGTTGTGGTTCGACCATTCGGCTTGGCTTTAACGCCCAGAATTTTTACAACGATTCTGACGCCAAAATTTCATGGCAATCCTTCAAAGACGGGGACTTACGATTCGTCCCTATTTGGACGGCCTTTTCGGTTGTGGCTTCAAAGGAGAAGTCGTCTCTGGAATCGTCGCAGGCAATCCTGTTTTTGAGGATGCATTTCGACATGGTACGGGCGGTGTTGTCCCTACCTACAGACAAGCAGGCATGTCTGCTCCAGCATGTACAGACTATGAAGTCTGCGACAGCAGTGTCCCTTCGGAAGGTATGCGCCTTCTGGGTCTGACGGTGGCGTCCATGAGGTTTTTTCCGTTTGTCCAATTTAATTCCAGAGCTCTCCATAGGCTCATTCTGAGTCGTTGGGATCAATCGCAAGGTTCGCTGGATTGCAGCGTCATCATCTCTCACAGGGTGCGAGAATCCCTAGGATGGTGGTTATGTCCAGGAGCGTTATCCCTGGGAAAGCTTTTCCTCCCTCCGAAGTGGTCGGTCATAACCACCGATGCCAGCCTGACGGGCTGGGGGGGGTGTTTGGAACAATCTCTGGATTCAGGGGGTATGGTCATCGGAAGAGTCTGTTCTTCCGATCAACATCCTGGAATTGAGGGCGATTTTCCTTTGCCTCCAACATTGGACGGTCCCTTTGAGCGGTCTGCCAGTCCGAGTGCAGACAGACAATGCGACGGCTGTCGCGTATATCAATCACCAAGGTGGGACAAGGAGTTCCAGACTCATGGTAGAGGTGTCCCGAATTCTGATTTGGGCAGAGGCCAGTGTACCAGCCATTTCAGCGATTCATATTCCAGGGGTTCAGAATATTACAGCGGACTTTCTCAGTCGCAGAAGGATGGATCCCGGGGAATGGAGCCTCCACCCGGAAGTTTTTGCACTACTGTGCTCTCGCTGGGGAACCCCCCAAGTGGATTTGATGGCATCCAGGTCCAATGCCAAGTTACCGACGTTCATGTCCAGGTACAAGGACCCGAAGGCTGTGGCGGTGGATGCTCTAGTGGCTCAGTGGGATCAGTTCGAGCTGATCTATGTATTCCGCCGATATCCTTACTTCCTCTAGTACTGCGTCGGATCAGACTAGAGAGAATTCCAGCTATTTTGATAGCTTCAGACTGGCCAAGAAGGGTGTGGTTCTCGACAATAATGTCGCTGTTGGCGGCACCTCCTTTTCCACTCCCTCTTCAACCGGACTTGTTGACTCAGGGGCCCGTTTGTCATCCGGACTTGATGTCCCTGCGTTTGACGGCGTGGCTCTTGAGACCGAAATCTTGACCCGTAGAGGTTTCTCAGCCGAGGTCATTGCTACCCTTCGTGCTGCAAGAAGTCCGGCTACTACTAGGATTTACCACAAAATTTGGGAAACCTTCTTTTCGTGGTGTTTGGGGTCCTCTCGGAACCCGAGAAAATTTTCCATTCCCAACCTGTTGGCTTTTCTGCAGCATGGGCTAGACAAGGGTTTGCCAGTCAGCACCCTGAAAGGTCAGATTTCTGCTCTGTCCTTATTGTTCCGGAGAACCATTGCTTCAAATAGAGACGTGCTCTCCTTTTTCCGAGGTATATCTCGTAAGTTTCCGCCGCGGAAGGCGCCCGTGTCTCCTTGGCGGCTCAACCTTGTTTTGGAGGCTCTTCAGCATAAACCTTTTGAGCCTATGGTTTCTGCTAGCCTTTCTTTACTTTCTTGGAAGGTGGCTTTCCTTGTTGCAGTCACTTCCTTGAGGAGAGTTTCTGAGTTGGCAGCTCTTTCTTGTTCGCCTCCTTTTCTGGAGTTTTTTCCGGATCGTGTAGTGCTTCGCACTCGGGGTGATTTTTTGCCTAAAGTGGTATCACAATTTCATGTTAACCAGGATATTGTGTTGCCTTCACTCTGTCCGGATCCGAAGAATGCGAAAGAGCGAGATTTACACACATTGGATTTAGTGCGGGCCTTGAAGTTTTATCTATCTATTACTCAAGGTTTTCGTAAGACGGACTCCCTGTTTGTGGTTCCAGCAGGTCGTCGGCGTGGTCAACGAGCTTCCAAGGATTCTATAGCTCGTTGGATCCGGTCAGCTATTTTGGAAGCTTACCGCCTTCGGGGTGAATCTTGCCCGATTAAGATTCGAGCCCATTCCACGAGAGCTGTGGCCTCATCGTGGGTTTTTCATCAAGGTGCCTCGGCAGTGCAGCTCTGTCGAGCGGCAACTTGGCGCTCTGTCCACACGTTTACAAGGTTTTATAAAGTGGACGTCAGTGCTTCCGCTGATGCAGCCCTCGGACGTAGGGTCCTGCAGGCAGCTGTAGTTTAAAGTTCTGGATGAACTTGTGTTTAGCGCTGGTTGCGCTTTGTTGTTAAGGTTGTTGGGTTTCTGCCTTTTGTTGGTTTTTCCCACCCTTATTTTTGAACTGCTTTGGGACGTCCCATCAGTAATGAATACTGTGGCTCTCTTCCTTCCATCTGCAGCTGAAACACGGATTTTGGTAAAAACTTACCTGTAAAATCCTTTTCAGCGAAGGAAGGAAGAGAGACACAGCACCCTCCCAAAGCAGAAGTGTGTTGATGTTTTCAGATGCAGCGCGACCCTTATCTGATAGCGATTATCTGGGCTGAGGTCAGCGCGCTAAGGCTCTGTTCCAGCATCGCCAGCTCATCGCAGTAGTCAGGTTCCGTGAGTAGTACCTGGAACTCTGTGGTTTTTGGCTTTCTTTGCATGCATAACCTGTATCCTTGTGTTTTTTCTCTGAAGTTCCTTCAGAAGGGGTTATGTTGCTCCGCTGGTGATCTTGGCTCTTTTCCTAAAAGCTTTGGTACGACTGGAGCTGAGTAGGAGGAGCCCGAGCTGGAGGGGCCAGCCAGTCAGCACTCTTTTGATCTGAGGTGACATCCTGATCTGGGGCTCCGCCTACCCATCAGTAATGAATACTGTGTCTCTCTTCCTTCCTTCGCTGAAAAGGATTTTACAGGTAAGTTTTTACCAAAATCCGTGTTTTTTTTTTTTTTTTTTAATTTTAATTTTCAGCTGCAGATGGAAGGGAGGGAGCCACAGGATTCATTACTGATGGGTAGGCGGAGCCCCAGATCAGGATGTCACCTCAGATCAAAAGCGTGCTGACTGGCTGGCCCCTCCAGCTCGGGCTCCTCCTACTCAGCTCCAGTCTAAGATTTGAGGTCCCAGAGGATGGTCGCTGCTAATGCAGCTCCTCAGAAGATTTTATTATTTATATTCGGACAGGAGACTTGGATCACCAGTTGGTCTAGAGGTCTCAGGGGTACCAGCGCTGCTGTACCCCAACCTCTCCCTTGGCGGATCTGTATCACAATTATGGTCCCTGCAGAATCTTGCCGGCCCTGGGGGATGAGGAGAGCTTCCCTGGCGGGACGCAAACCACACGTGCGGTCACTGCGTTCCTCGCCCTGGGGGGAAGCATGGGCACAGCGCCAGAAACCCCTGAGGGTCCCTGTGGCGCTTTGGCTGGTGAGTACTCCACACAAATTTTTTATTATAATTATGTGTGAGTGCTTTAGCGTCTGAGTGAGCAGCGCTATTACTTGTATGTCAGTATGCTTCAGCGCTGCTGTGACAGCGCTGTTACATAGTAGATGTGGTGATTTTTTGTCCGCAGGCAGATAGCTGCAGGACAGAGAGGAAGCAGGAGCCAGGGAGTTCGCGCTCATTATTTGAGCTAGCAGGGGGCGTGGCCTAACGATTCCCGGTCTTCTGAGCAGGAAGACGCGCGCTCTGGCGTTTCTCCTGCGACTCCCCCACTGTGGCGGCCATTACACAGGCTCCTGGGCTCCTCAGACCGCTCCTCTCCTCATAAGACACCACGGCCAGCTGGGTGAGTGCTGATTCCTCACCCGCAGCGCAGCGATCGCTATCCTGCAGCTGCAGTCTCATTAGAGACATAAAATTGGCTGGGGCTCACACTTCATATATTGTGGTGAGTTTGCAATATTAACCCCTCTGAGGGTTATTTCTACCAGCAATTTTTTGACTGAATACCGCTGGGGTAACCCTGCCTGGTGGAGCGTTAACCCTTCAGCGTTTATATATAAAAAAAAAAAAAAAAAACGCATACTTTTTGCTGGTATTACCGCTTTGACCTGCTCATACAGGTGAAGCATGTCTGAACAGAGTTCAGATGCCGCGGACCACGTCCCAGTGCCATTGCGGCAATCAGATACGCAGATCTCAACAGCGTCTAGTGCTGCGGTCGACAGCGGTGAAAAATTGGACGATATCGCTCGATCGATCAACAACTTGTCTGACCTTTTAGGTCAATATGTGTCTGCTAATTCCTCTCAGAGGAAGCGACGCAGGCCGTTACCGGCCTCTACACGGAGCGAGTCAGATGTATCTGATATTGGGCAGAGTTCCCTTTTAAATTCGGATGGAGAAATATCCGATTCAGATGCGGACGAGCCGCAGGGACGTTCCTCTATGGCGAAGCGTACGGAGCACGCATGTTCCAGGAGTCCCGTGCTTCGCGTACAACATTGCCAGCTCTGGATGAGCTTAATAGTGTAATAGAGGAGGAACGTCTGTGTCCAGATAAGCGTTTTCATGGAACGCATTTCTTTGATACACTTTATCCTTGCTCTGCGGAGTTAAAGGCTAATTGGACTTCTGCTCCTGAAGTGGATGTGTCTTTATCTCAGCTTAGTAAATCCTCACTACTCCCTATTAAGGGGAAAGCGAGTTTACAGGAGCCTTTGGATAGAAAAACGGAATTGGCGGCAAAAGCAAGCTATGAGGCTGCGGGTCATGGATTCCGAGCAGTGCTAGGATCCATGTGTGCTGCTAGAGCTTCTCTAGGCTGGTTGGCACGTTTGAAGACGGACGTTTGAAGACGGAGTTGCAAAATGAATCTCCGTTATCTGAGATACGGGAAACTTGTGAATGGTTAGAAACGGCAGCCTGTTATATCTTTGATGCCGGTCTGGATACGGCATCTCTGCTGGCCAAAGCACAAGCTTCAGCGGTCACAGTCAGAAGAGCTTTATGGCTCAGACAGTGGGCCGGGGACGCAGTTTCCAAACAAGGGTTGTTGGCCTTACCTTACAAGGGGGCCATCTTTTTGGATCCGACCTCACAGAGCTGATTTCCAAGGCTAAGGCGAAGGAATCAGCATTACCACAGCGTAGGGCCATGGCTTCGGTGTCCAGTAAGCCTGGTGGCTATAGTGGTCGGCGGTCCTTTCGGGGCCGAGGACGATCTAGTCACTCCTCGTGGGGATCGGGTCGTCCTTCCTTCTCAGGAAAGAAATCTCTCAGAAAACTCGTACTCCCTGGAAGCAGAGTTTCCGCCAGGACAAGCGGGAACTTGACAAGAAGCCCGCCAAGTCGGATTGACGCCAGGGGTCCACTCGAGGATTCTCGAGTGGGGGGTCGCCTGCTTCTTTTCAAGGCGACTTGGATGGCTCGCGTTCCAGATTCCTGGGTAACGCGGATAGTGTCGGCAGGCTATTTCATAGTTTGCTTCTCGACCCCCAAATGTTTTTTGTCAGTCTCGCGTTCCGTCGGAACCCGAGCTTGTTGTCGCTCTACAGCGAGAGGTCGAATTTCTGCTACAAAAGGGTGTAGTGATACCGGTTCCGTCAGAGGACCGAGGGAAAGGTTTTTATTCCAACCTTTTTGTAGTTCCCAAAAAGGAGAACAAATTTCGCCCGATTCTGGATCTCAAGCGATTAAACCGGCATGTCCATGCCCGGAAATTTCGCATGGAGTCGCTTCGCTCCGTTGTGGCAGCTCTGTCACAGAACGATTTTCTGGTGTCAATCGACATTCGCGACGCTTATTTGCATATTCCCATCGGAAAGGCTCATCAGCGCTTTCTTCGATTTGCCATAGGTCAGAATCATTACCAGTTCGTGGCTCTGCCGTTCGGCTTAGCCTCAGCGCCAAGAGTCTTTACAAAAATTCTGGCGCCCCTCATGGCAATCCTTCGAAGACAGGGGATTACGATCTCCCTTATCTGGACGATCTTTTGATCGTGGCTTCCTCGGAGGAGGAGGCGTTGACGGCTCGGGATTTGTCTCTTCAGTTTCTGAAGGACTTCGGTTGGCTGGTCAATTGCGAGAAGTCGTCCCTGCAACCATCGAGGACAATCCTCTTTTTGGGAATGCATCTCGATACGTTTCGGTCGGTAGTTTCCCTACCACCAGACAAACAGTCATGTCTTCTTCGACATGTACAGATTATGAAATCCTCAACGGCAATGTCCCTACGGAAGTGTATGCGTCTTCTGGGACTGATGGTGGCGTCCATGGAGGCGATTCCTTTTGCCCAGTTCCATTCCAGGACCCTCCAAAAGTTTATTTTGAGTCGATGGAATCGGTCGCAATCGCTGGATTGCAGTGTCACCATTTCTCGCGCGGTGCGGGATTCTCTAGGATGGTGGCTACGTCCAGGGGTTTTTGCCCTGGGGAAGTCCTTCTCCCTCCAAAGTGGTCAGTCATAACCACCGATGCCAGCCTGACGGGCTGGGGGGGTGTTTGGAACAATCTCTGGATTCAGGGGGTATGGTCACCGGAAGAGTCTGTTCTTCCGATCAACATCCTGGAATTGAGGGCGATTTTCCTTTGCCTCCAGCATTGGACGGTCCCTTTTGAGCGGTCTGCCAGTTCGAGTGCAGACAGACAATGCGACGGCTGTTGCGTATATCAATCACCAAGGCGGGACAAGGAGTTCCAGGCTCTTGGTGGAGGTGTCTCGAATTCTGATTTGGGCCGAGGCCAGTGTGCTAGCCATTTCGGCGATTCACATTCCAGGGGTTCAGAATCTTACAGCGGACTTTCTCAGTCGCAGGAAGATGGATCCTGGGGAATGGAGCCTTCACCCGGAAGTTTTTGCACTACTGTGCTCCTGTTGGGGAACTCCCCAAGTGGATTTGATGGCATCCAGGTTCAATGCCAAGTTACCGACGTTCATGTCCAGGTACAAGGACCCGAAGGCTGTGGCGGTGGATGCTTTAGTAGCTCAGTGGGATCAGTTCGAGCTGATCTATGTATTCCCGCCGATATCTTTACTTCCTCTAGTACTGCATCGGATCAGATTAGAGAGAATTTCAGCTATTTTGATAGCTCCGGATTGGCCAAGAAGGATGTGGTTCTCGACAATAATGTCGCTGTTGGCGGCACCTCCTTTTCCGCTTCCTCTTCAATCGGACTTGTTGACTCAGGGGCCCATTTGTCATCCGGACTTGCAGTCCCTGCGTTTGACGGCGTGGCTCTTGAGACCGAAATCTTAACCCATAGAGGTTTTTCAGCCGAGGTTATTGCTACCCTTCGTGCTGCGAGAAGTCCGGCTACTACTAGGATTTACCACAAAACCTGGGAAAACTTCTTTTCGTGGTGTTTGGGATCCTCTCGGAATCCGAGAAAGTTTTCCATCCCCAATCTGTTGGCTTTTCTGCAGCATGGGCTGGACAAAGGTTTGGCAGTCAGCACCCTGAAAGGTCAGATTTCTGCTCTGTCTTTATTGTTTCGGAGAACCATTGCTTCAAATAGGGACGTGATTTCCTTTTTCCGCGGTATAGCTCGTAAGTTTCCGCCACGGAAGGCTTCCGTGTCTCCTTGGCGGCTCAACCTTGTTTTGGAGGCTCTTCAGCATAAACCTTTTGAGCCTATGAGTTCGGCTAGCCTTTCTTTACTTTCCTGGAAGGTGGCTTTCCTTGTAGCGGTCACTTCTTTGAGGATAGTTTCTGAGTTGGCAGCTCTTTCTTGTTCGCCTCCTTTTCTGGAGTTTTTTCCGGATCGTGTAGTGCTTCGCACACGGGGTGATTTTTTACCTAAAGTGGTATCACAATTTCATGTTAACCAAAGAAATTGTGTTGCCTTCTTTCTGCCCGGATCCGAAGAATGCGAAAGAGCGAGTTTTGCACACATTGGATTTAGTGCGGGCCTTGAAGTTTTACCTATCTATTACTCAAGGTTTTCGTAAGACGGACTCCCTATTTGTGGTTCCAGCTGGTCGCCGGCGTGGTCAGCGAGCTTCCAAGGATTCTATAGCTCGTTGGATTCGGTCAGCTATTCTGGAAGCTTACAGTCTTCGGGGTGCATCTTGTCCGATTAAGATTCGAGCCCATTCCACGAGAGCTGTGGCTTCATCGTGGGCTTTTCATCAAGGCGCCTCGGCAGTGCAGCTCTGCCGGGCGGCAATTTGGCGTTCTGTCCACACGTTTACAAAGTTTTATAAAGTGGACGTCAGTGCTTCTGCTGATGCAGCCCTCGGACGTAGGGTCTTGCAGGCAGCTGTAGTTTGAAGTTCTTGTGGAACTTGTGTTTAGCGCTGGTTGCGCTTTCTTGTTAAGGTTGTTGGGTTTCTTCCTTTTGTTGGTTTTTTCCCACCCTTATTTTTTGAACTGCTTTGGGACGTCCCATCAGTAATGAATCCTGTGGCTCCCTCCCTTCCATCTGCAGCTGAAACACGGATTTTGGTAAGAACTTACCTGTAAAATCCTTTTCAGCGAAGGAAGGGAGGGAGACACAGATCCCGCCCAAGGCAGAAGTGTGTTGATGTTTTCAGATGCAGCGCGACTCTTATCTGATAGCGATTATCTGGACTGAGGTCAGCGCGTTAAGGCTCTTTTCAGCATCGCCAGCTCATCGCAGTAGTCAGGTTCAGTGATTAGTACCTGGAACTCTGTGGTTTTTGGCTTACTTTGTGTACATAACCTGTATCCTTGTGTTTTTCTCTGAAGTTCCTTCAGACAGGGTTATGTTGCTCCGCTGGTGATCTTGGTTCTTCCCTAAAGCTTTGGTACGACTGGAGCTGAGTAGGAGGAGCCCGAGCTGGAGGGGCCAGCCAGTCAGCACGCTTTTGATCTGAGGTGACATCCTGATCTGGGGCTCCGCCTACCCATCAGTAATGAATCCTGTGTCTCCCTCCCTTCCTTCGCTGAAAAGGATTTTACAGGTAAGTTCTTACCAAAATCCGTGTTTTTTTTTATTTTTCCTTTCTCTCTCTCCTTCCCCCCTCTCCCCCCTGCTCAAAACAGTGTTTTGTACTGACCACGCTTATACATAAATGAGATCCACTCTGAGGCGTCTATTTTTCAAAGCCAAACAAGCCCAACTTTTCCAACTGTCATCGTATGAGAGGCCTTCCATCCCTTGTAATAATCTAGTTGCCTGTCTTTGAACTGATTCTAACTTCTGAATATTCTTTTTAAAATGTGAAGCCCAAACTGGGTCCCATATTCTAGATGTGGCGCACCAGTGATTTATAAAGGGGTAATACGTTGGGATCACGGGATTTTAGCTCTGTTTTTATACAACCTAGAATCTTGTTTGCTTTTGTGGCTGCTGCCTGACATTGAGTACTGCTGTTCAGCTTACTTGTTTTCCAATAATTTTTATTGAACTTTCAACATTTTTCAAAGGGTGGGAAGAGAAGGGGAAACATGGGAAATCGGGAAGGAGGAAAGAGGGGATAAGGAGGAAAAATAGGGAGACAGGCAAACATACAGTTCAGAAATACAGCTTTGTAACCAGAATACCCAAGTCCTTCTGTTCTGTAGTCATGAGTATATTCCCATTTAATGTATATGCAGCAATAGTAATTACTCCGTCCTAGGTGCATTACTTTACATTTATCAACATTAAATCTCATTAGCCAAGTGTTTGCCCATCCAGTTATCTTATTCAGATCGTCTTGCAATATTGTAAGTTAACTGTTAATTTTTTTTTCCATATTCCAAAAATGTCTCTGAAGTACTTGAAGGGTTAATAAACTTTTTGAATGTGGTTTTGAACACCTTGAGTGGTGCAGTTTTTAGAATGGTGTCACTTTTGGGTATTTTCTGTCATATAGATCCCCTGAAAGTCACTTTGAATGTGAGATGGTCCCTAAAAAAAAAGAAAAAAAAAAAAAAAAAAGTGGTTTTGTAGACTGTTGGAAAAATAAGAAATCACTGGTCAACTTTTAAACCTTATTTACTTTAACAATTTATGGAACTTTTTTTTATGTAAAGTAGACATGTAGGAAATATTGTTTAACTATTTTGTGTGACATGACTCTTGATTTAAGGGCATAAGAATTCAAAGTGTGACAATTGCAAAATATAAAAAATGTTTGCCATTTCTTTTTTTTTTTTCACAAATGCAAGTTATATCGAAGAAATGTTACCACTATCATGAAGAGAGAAAAAAGTCTCAATCTGGGATCTGTTGAAGTGTTCCAGAGTTATTGCCTCATAAAGTGACAGTAATCATAATTTTAAATATTTGGCTGGTCATTAACGTGCAAAGGGGTTAAAATCTAAAAAAATTACTTTTCCTTTTGTATTTTAGGTAAAAAATTAAGTTATCTTTTAGAGATCATTTCATCTTCAACTTGCTTATCTATTCACAATAATAATAATTTTGACCAGTGGTGCCCAAACTTCTACATGCCACTGTCACATGTCATGATGCGGGAACGGACACCTTCTCATGATGTGCTATGCCACTCATTGGCCGTTAAAGGGTTCATCAAGTTTTTTGCTGCAGCTGTCATAAAATAGACACTTGTGGTATGTGCATGCTGAGTCTTTTAGATGCTGGCGTACATATATATAGTTTTTAATGCTGAAAACTCTAAGGTCTTGTGCACACATTGCAGATTTGGTGCATTTTTGCCATGCAGAGTTGCTAGCAATGCAGATGCCAACAACGTGAATAACTTGGAGTGTCATACACATGTTGACTATTTTTGAATTGCAGATTTGGTGCAGAAAATAAACTGCAGCATGTTAATTCTCTGTGGTTGTGGCAGCATTTCTCAGCATTCAGTCAAAGAAAGCATGAAAAACATGTGTTTTTCCTGCCAAGAGATGCAGAAATGGTTGCAGAAAGTTATGCATCCTTTTACTCCCGCAGTGTGTCCAGAAGTGTCTCCTTGATTGTCTCTTTAGTCATTTTTATGTGGCTTCTTATTTTATTTTTTACGTAGTCTACTCCTTTAGCTGCTTCAAAGATTTGGAAGAGATGAATGAAGTTATAAAAGTCAATATATTCACAAGTGACATTGCAGAGCATATTATAATTTGTTCTGTGTTTTTAGCGCTTTCAGGCGAGTTCCAGGCAGAAAACGCCTGAAAGACACCATGTGTCTTGCACAGGGTACTCAAAACGTATAGCCAAAGTTTTTCATTGCATTTTGACAGCCAGCTAGCTGTTTTGGTTTCTGCCGAACTACATTAACTTCTCAGAAATGAGCAATAAAATAAACAAAACTGCAGAAGCTAACGCAAAAGTGGGGGTATTTTTTGTCCACTTTCATGGGTAGACAAGTACCAGATTTTAGTAGCCTCTTGTGTTCCTGTAGTAGTAGTAGTAGTAGTATTATGCCATTTATTCCATGGCGCTTTACTGTACTTTTTTTTTTATGTATACCCCTCCTCACATGTAATCTTAAACAATACAAGTCATGACTGGTACAGGAGGAGAGGATCCTGCCCGCGAGGGCTCACAATCTACAAGGGATGGGTGAGGATACAGTAGATGAGGGCAGAGCTGGTCGTGCAGCGGTTTGGTGGATCGGTGATTACTGCAGGTTGTAGGCTTGTTGGAAGAGGAGTCTTCAGGTTCCTTTTGAAGGTTTCTACGGTAGGCGAGAGTCTGATGTGTTGGGGTAGAGCGTTCCAGAGTAGGGGGATGCGCTGGAGAAAGCTTAAATGTGATTGTGGGAAAAGGGGAGTAGAGAAGGAGATCTTGTGCGGATCGGAGGTTGCGTGTAGGCAAGTACCGGGAGACAAGGTTATGGATGCCTTTGAATGCCATGGTTAGGATTTTGAACTGGAGTCTCTGGGTAATGGGGAGTCAGTGCAGGGATTGACAGAGATTAGTCTTTTCTATGTTTTTAAATTGCTCATATGTACAAGTTAAGATGTGTATATATACATTAATTTCTACATCTGTGTAAGATGCTTATGGAAATGCTTACTGTGTTTTTAGATTTGCAGAGTGAGGAGAGAGCCACATTTATTTGGGGTACACCTTCTTATGCAGGACCTAGGTAAGTGAAAGTGATGTATTTACTGGTTTTCAGGGCTTTTGTTTGTACTTCACAGCTTGGACATCTCCCAAAGAGAGCGAGCCACAAGCGTGCACACAGGGTGATAGAGTGTAAGTCGTCAGGGGAAGTTGAGAGTTTCTAACCTGACTAGACCGTGAACGGCACAGCCCCCATTCTGTAGACTATACAACTGCTGCAGTTATGCTAATGGTTAGGAGATAATCCATCTTTAATTTTTGAGGAGTAAGAGGAGATAATGTTTCTAGTTGACAGCACTGCTGTTGGAAAAGTAATCGTGCCACACTATGGTAGTATCCAATAGCTTTTATGCGTTTCAAGTTTGTACCGAACACTTTTTCAAGAATGGACTCCTCAGTATATGCAGACACAGAAATAAATCTGTCATAACCAACGTTACCGTTAAGTCAATGGGGATGTGTTAGGAAAAAAAAATTTGTCATATTGAAAATTAAGGTTTTACTCTTCGCCACTACAGCACCCAAATGAGAGGGATCCGCCCATAGGAACAGGAAACCTACAGAAATAAAAGGGGCGGTCCAACTCTCCTCAGTTGGTTTCCTGTTCCTATGGGAACTGAAGGACAAAGACGTACGGAGAAGAAAAATACCTGGGCCAATGCATGCCGCCTGTCCAGTATCCATTGAGAACGGCAGGGGCTGCGGTTCCAGAAGCAGCGTCTGAGCTCGGTCTATCAGCCTCCCACCTCGTCTGGCTCATATCCGTGAGGTCTGGGGAGGACTGCCCGGTCTCATGTTGATCCACGTAGCGTGAGGCCAGGGTCGGGGTAAGGCCGCCCTGGCTCACGCAGGAGCGTGGTGTGTGGAGCATCCAGGAGAAGCAAGGGATCGGGCACTCCCCGCTCCTCCGTAAAGACCGGTGTCTGCATTGCGGTTCCGAGGAGGCCGTGTAGGCGCAGTGGACTGGTGAGCGCTCCTGCCCCGGAAGTGGCTGGACTGACTTTGGGGGAACTGGAGGAGGCGGTACAGTCAGCTCAGGCCGGTATGGGACCGCGCATGTGCAGAGAAAAAAAAAAAGAACCTGGGCAAGTAACTATAAATTTCGGCGGTTAAAGAACCGCCAGTGTGCTAAACATGTCATCCCCAGGTGGACATGACGTGCACCCACCAGCGGTGGACTTGCAGCTGCAGAATGTGGGCTAAGCCAGTGGACGCTTCAAGGAAGGAGGTTCCACGGACAGGAGACAGAGGTGGAACATCGAACACACCCAGGACTTGGACTGTACTCCGACCTCCAGAACTGGTACTGTACAAGCTTCACTGGGTGAGTGTATGGGGATCTATCTATTAAGCTGACTCCCCTTATTTTTGTATACCTCCCTCTTTCAGACCAAGAAAAAACAAAAGTGTAAGCATAAGGAGTGTGTGCTATGCAAGCAGTCCCTTCCTGACTCCTACCCAAAAGGCTATGTCAGGGTTGTATTAGTGAAACGATACAGGGGGAGGCTGCGGTAACATCAACAGACATCCGTATGTTGATAAGATAGGAGCTTTAGGCCTTAGGTCAGACCAACATACCTAAGAGTCATACAAGTAAAAGGAAAAAAGTGTCATACCCTCCCCATCTCCAGTTCAGAGTAAGGGAGGGCTTCCGACTCCTCGCAGATGTCTTCGTCATCTGACATATAGGGGGTGTTCGTGCTTTCCTATAGATAGTATTGACAATTTAGTCAGATCAGTCAGGAACACTATGGGGTGCATGGACGCAAAGGAAACCCGAACACAACACAAGACATAATGTTTGCGGGACTTGCACAAAGTAAGAGTAGAGCCTTCCCTGTTATTCCGGCAGAAAAGGACCTAGTTAAGAGAATGGGACAAACAAAACCATCAGGGATTCCTTCCTTTGGCCTCCAAAAAAAAATATCCATTCAGTGATGATAAATTGTTAACCTGGATCAAAGTTCCTAAAGTGGATGCGGCAGTAGCCTCCACTTCTAAGCAATCTGCTCTGCCAGTGGAGGATGCAGGCATATTTCGGACCCGCTTGACCGCAGAGCAGAGGCCTCACTAAAAAGGACATGGGAAGCTTCCACTGGAATTTTTAAACCAGCCATATCCAGCATGTGCATTGCTAAGTCGATGCTAGTATGGATAGACCAGCTTGAGCAGCAGATCGAGTAGAAAGTGCCCAGGGACAAATTATCTGCCATTCTTTTAATCTGGAGCAGCAGCATTCCTGGCGGATTCATTAGCCTTAGCGGCTAGATCAGCTGGTCTAGTTAGTGCCGCGTGACACGCTCAGTGGCTTAAGAGCTAAACAAAACTGTGCAATCCTGTGCCAGCGTGAGTTCCTCTTCGGACGTGTACTAGATGAGATACTCAACAAAGCGGAGGATAGAAAGAAGGGGTTTCCTAATCAATCTCTTCCATTCTATAGGAGGGCATTCAAAAGACGTCCGTTTAACCAAAGGAAGACTTCTGCAAGACGAGACCATTGGCCTACGAATGAAGTCAAACAAAGAGGTGCCATGTTTAAGGGGTCTTCTTCCCTGAAGGGTAGTAGGTACTGATAGCCCAGATCCTCCGGTGTCCGATGGGCCCAGTATCATACCCAGGGAGTATCATCTACCCTTCATATCAAAGGAAAGGACAACTTGAAAGCAGACTTCCTGAGCCGTCATATGTTATGCCAAGGAGAATGGAGTCTAAATCGCCAAATGTTCAGGAAGATCATAGGATTATGGAGTCTTCCTCAGATAAACCTTTTTGCCTCGAGAGAGAACAAGCAGGTGCAGAGATTCGCCTCCCTGAATACAGCAGATCATCCGGAGATAGTGAATGCCCTTCAAGCTCCATGGCAGTTCAAGCTGGCATATGCCTTTCTGCCAATAATGCTGTTGCCACTGGTCATCAGAAAAATCAGGGAGGAGATGGCGAGAATAATCCTCATCGCACCGTTCTGGCCCAAGAGACCGTGGTTCTCCTGTCTGCGGGCCATGTCAATAACCGACCCATGGGTCCTCCCATCAGTCCCCGATCTGCTCTCTCAAGGTCCATTCCTTCATCCTCAAGTGGGGGGGTCTCCACTTGACGGCATAGAACTTGAGAGGCAGTTTAGATTTTAAGAGAATTTTCGGTTATAATGTGGCAGGAGATAGATGGGTCTCACGGTTCATCGCAGCATGTGAACGTAGTAACCCAGTTCACATTTTTCAGGTACCTTCCTTGAAACTAAATGTGTTTCTGGATGCCCTGACAGGTCCCCCATTTGAGCCCTTAGTCTGTTCCCTTGAAATACACACCACTAAAGACAGCCCTTTTGGTAGCATTGACATCAGCTAGAAGAGTTGGCAACATCCAGGCTCTTTCCATAGATCCACCCTTTCTATTAGTATCTCAGGACAAAATAGTGCTGAAGCCAGATCTGTCATATTTTCCTAAGGTGGCAGCAAAGTTTCACAGGCGCAAGAGATCTTTCTTCTCTCCTTCTTTAGTAATACTTCCACTACAGAAGAAGAAAAGTTTCACCCTGGATGTGAGGAGGGCCTTCCTGAAGTACGTAGATAGATCTAGGGCCTGGAGGCAGAGTAGGGCTCTGTATCCTTTCAGGGCCACAGAAAAGGGTACGGAGTCACGAGGGACACCTTATCACATTGGATCAGCGATGCGATTTTCCCGGCATACTCCGCGAATATTCCCTGGAGGGCATAAGGGTGCATTCAGCATGAGCTGTGGCATCCTCTTGGGCTGAGAGGGCAGACCTCCCAACTGAACTTGTATGTAAGGCCGCAACGTGGTCGACTCCATCCACCTTTTACAACCACTACTGACTTGATCTTTCATCTTCTGACCTAGCGTTTGGGAGAGCTGTCCTCAGCACGGTGGTCCCTCCCAGGTCATGGTTCTCTAAAAATCTCTCGTGGGTGCTGTCGTGGCGAAGAATAAAAAGCCGGATTACTTATGGCAATGCTCTTTTATTGAGTCCAAGACAGCACCCACTAAATACCCTCTCTAAGTTAGATTTAAGTAGAGCACGTAATGGTGGTTGTGTATATATAGGTATATTGTAGGATGTTTGCTGGATGTATAAGATTATATTGTATTTTGGCCTAATACTTGGGCGGTTCTTCTGGTACTCTGAAATCCAACTGAGGAGAGGCCTCCCACCGGAGGATCTCCCACTACCCTACCATTCGAGAACTCCTCCCAACTTAAGGATCCAGTTGACTGCAAGATTGATAGTCTACTGAGGAAGTCTCGGGAGGCATCGGCAACCTCAAAGACAAATGTCACATTTGCCTGCATCACAAGGGCCTTGTTTCTTTGGTTACAACAGTTGAAATACCATATTAAGGGAGGTACCCCTAGAGAAGATATTTTGTCCTCAGTCCTCTTGCTGAAAGCAGCAGGATTCCTTGCAAATGCCTCTGCTGAATAGGTCCAGATTACTGCAAGAACTTCTATCCTTTCCAACTCCTCGAGAAGAGCATTATGGTTAAAGATGTGGAGCGGAGACATCCTATCCAAGTCTAAGCTATGTTCTATACCTTTCAGCTGGGAATAAGTGTTTGGTCCTGCTGTGGTCGAGTTGTTGGAAAAGGTGACTGACAAATAGAAAAGTCTTCCTGAACCAAAATCCCTCAAAAAGCGTATATTTTGCCCCTCCCCCTCCCCCCTTCAGACACAAATTCCTACATACAGAGGGAAAGGTACATCTGGATGTTGGAGCTACCCGAAAGGAGGTAGAGTAAGAAGTATTTTTCAGAACCCATGTTTAGGAATGCAATAATGCTGAACGGGTAGGGGGCAGGACTTCAAGCTTCTTCCCAAAATGGCGGGAAATAACATCAGACCGCAAAATCCTCAACTCAGTCAGGAGGGGAATAACTATAGTTTTCCTCCTCTCACCCACAGAGACTAGAAGTAACATCGCTTCCTTCAGCAATGTTACAGGACATTGTAAAATCGGAGCGCCAACAAATGTTATCCTCAGCGGTGATCTCTCCGGTTCCAGAAACAGAACGGGGCCAAGGTCATTACTCGCGTGTTCCTTATGAAAAAAAAAAAAAAAAAACTTGAGCCCACAGTGATATCAACTTGAAATTGCTGAATCAATACATTGTTTACAGACTATTAAAATAGATTCCCTACAAACTAGTCACATTGATCAGGAAAGACTTTGCCATGCCCACTATAGACCTCCAGGATGCATATTATCACGTACTCATTCATCCAAGCTACCATCGATGGCTCAGGTTTGTGGTCATACTATGCCAGGAGGTGCATAACTTCCAGTTCAGGGTCCTTCCCTTCGACATATCTTCTGTTCCCTGAACATTCACAAAGATCATGGCAGAGGTAGTAGCTTTAATCAGGAAGGAAAACATTTGCATTGTTCCCTACATGCACGACTTTATAATGACTCCTTCTGTTCCAGTCCTAAGGACTCATCTCCAGTCAGTCCTACATACCCGAACATCCTTAGGCTGGATAATAAATTGTGAAAAATCAGATCTGACACCATCAACCGAGAAGGACTTTTTAGGGATCATCTTAGAATCTCAATATCAGAGACCCTCTCATCAGGTCACCAAACAGTTAAATTATAAAGAGTTTGGAGCCTAAAAAAACAAAAGGTGTCCTTAAAATTTGCCGTGTTGGTCCTGGGATCAATGACAGCATGTCATCATTTCCCTGGGCCCAGGCTCATATGAGGATCCTCCAAAAATGTATCCTCTCTTGTTGGGACAAAACTCCAGAAGCACTCAGGACTAGACTCTGCTTTCCTCACTAAGTACAAATATCCTTCAACTGGTGGCTCAGCCAAGAAAATCTGGTGAAGGGAATATCTTGGATCCAACGCCCGGTCTCTTTGGTAACAACGGATGCCAGCATAAAAGGTTTGGGAGCCGTGACAATACAAGAAGTTTTCCATGGAACATGGCCAAAAAGATGGATGACCAATCTTCCAATTTCAGGGAATTAAGAGCGGTTGAGGAATCCCTGAGAGCAGCAAAGTCGATACTTCAGGGAACCCATATCCGACTTTACTTCGACAACATGGCCACTGTGGCCCATCTATGTCATTAGGGCAGCAAAAGATTCGAGAGCCTTCCACAGGGCTCGGAAATATTTTCCTTTGGGCAGAACATCATCTCCTGTCCTTGTCGGCCCTTCATCTAAGGGCATCCGACAATATCCATGCAGACTTCCTGAGGAGGACGGATCTAGATCCGGGGAAATAGAGCCTTAGTATGAAAGTTTTCCAGTCAATAACCAAGAAATGAGGTCATCCAGATGTGGACCCGTTTGCGAGTCGGCCGAATGCAAAAGTAGAGTGTTGCCAAGACTTGAATGAGATTCGGCGGCCATCTTACTGGAGGCCCCTAGCGGCCATGTTTGAGGACGCCACCGCGTTGCAGGACGGAGCGGATCTGGGGGAGGCTTTCCGGCTAAGAGCGAAATGCTGGCGGAGCCCCCCACGCAGCACAGAGCCCGCTGCTGCCCCGACACCACTGCACGGAAGGCTGCGTCAGGACCGCCACCGGAGGCCCCTGGCGGCCATCTATCAGGAGGCCGCAGCAGCGGAGCTGTGGGGGGCTTTCCGGCTAAGAGCGAAATGCCGGTGCAGCCCCCCACGCAGCACAGAGCCCACTGCTGCCCCGACACCACCGCATGGAAGGCTGCGTCGGGACCGCCACCGGAGGCCCCTGGCGGCCATCTATCAGGAGGCCACAGCAGCGGAGCTGCGGGGGGCTTTCCGGCTAAGAGGGAAATGCCGGCGGAGCCCCCCACGCAGCACAGAGCCCCGCTGCTGGCCAGACACCACCGCACCACAGGGAGGCTGCCGCCGCCACCGGATTTTTAGTTATGTTGGGACCATAAGACGCACCACCATTTTCCCCCAAATTTTGGGGGGAAAAAAGTGCGTTTTATGGTCCAAAAAATACGGTACCGTTGGTGTACCAAAAATGCTATATTTGCTCTGGACTGGCTGCTCAGCCTTCTTTCCTTGCGGGTATGAATGTGGAAGAGCCCTCATATAAGGTGAGCTGACTTTGTCATTTTCTACCTACTTTGATCAAAACCTTGCAGACCATCGAAGGAGAAGGTTTATGACAGCGGCCTCTAGTATCCGTCCTTACCTCCGCATCGTCCTGCACATTTTTTGCACCTGTTGGTTTTCTCCTTTGTTCCTCCATCCCTGTTTTGTTAGTTTTTATTTAATAACTAATTAAATATTAACTATAATCTTGGTTGTGTATCATATTTTTAGGTTGTGTATAATCCGGTGGATACACAACACCTGTATTACTGTTTATGAATATAGGCTAACGTAAATAAACGCTTCCAAAAATGCTATGGAAAAAGCTTGTAATTTTTACAAATGTGTAAAAACACTAAAGTCTGTAAAAGAGGCTCTACAACTCTTGTGCTGCTGCGCTCAGGGTAGATAAGGAGTGACAGGCTGTTTGGTTCTGCATAGCATACTGCTCACTGGGGCAGCATGTAAGAATGTCAATACCTGGGACAAATATTGTTCGAAGATGGAGTCAATTATCAGATTTGACCTAGCTGTAGATCTGTGGTGCTGCTTGTGATGTCCATGCTGTAATTGGTGGCTGTAATATGGATGCAAAACGCTATCACTTTAATCCTCTTCTACAACAATCCATTGAGCAGATCAATCCACCACCAAGCTGTGTATGGTGCCTGTCCTGTTTAGTTGTCCTGCCTGTTATAAACTTTGCTAGCTCAGTCTCTACACAATACCCTTTTTATTCTTTATGCATGTTAGGCTTTTTTTTTTTTTCTTCCATTCATGAGATATATATTTACCTCACTGTTTACATTTTCTACTCGCCTCTGTATAGGAAAAAATAATAAAAAATGCCTGTGTTTTTTTTTTCTTATTATGCTACTGTAGAATAGACCTGCTGGGAGCACGGGGAGCCTGTGCATGTTTGACAGGAGCCCTGGGAGCTTTACTGTAGCCTAAACCAGAAGTACACATGTGATTATGAACAGAACCTTCTAGCCAATGTTAATGTAAAACATGTGATTTCTTGCTGTATAATACCAATAAAGTTTTGTTTTTTGTTTTTTTTCAGTACCGGTACTTTGATGGACCCAAAAAATGCTCTTGGTGATAATGTTCGTGCTCCTAAATCTCTCCCCTATGTCCTGCCATGGAAAATGAGTAAGCAACTAGTTGTTACCTCTAGCGAAGTAGAGCAGAGTCTTGTGGCTGTATACTTGTATGCTTTGGCTTGCAAAAGTCTTCACCCTCATGACATTTTTTTTATTTTGCTATCTCACAACCTGGATTTTTTCTTTCTCGAGGGTTTGCATAAGTTCATATAAAGTACATGCCTACAACTGTGAACACTTGGTTTTCTTTCTATTGTGAAGCAACAACAAATAAAACAAAATAACTGAAAGCTTCAGTGTGCATAACTATTCACCCCACTAAAGTTAGTACTTTGTAGAACCTTTTGCAGCTTTCCACTGGGATTTTTGCCCATTCCTCAATGCAAAACTGCTCCATCTCCTTCAAGTTAGATGGTTTCCTCTGGTTACCCGCAATCTTCAAGTCTGACCACAAATTCTGAATTGGATTAAATGGGTATTCCCATTTCCAAGATCATATCCTAGTTTGTACTACTTGTAGTACCAATGTGATGAACGGCTGCCGACTGCCACACGGTAGCCCGGGGTATCGCGGCTTATGATCCCACCGCTGCCACCAATGTGATGAACGGCACACACGACGTCTGCTGCCGTCCGACCCAATGTGTCAGGAATAATCTGCAGGGATTTATAATTATTCCAGTTCCACCTAGGAACTTGCAGCTCTGGCGCCCCCTTTTAGCCTCAGGTCAGTCAGGGAACTGCACCTGGGATAATTAGTCGCCAGACGGGCCGCTTGGATGTGTGCTGGCTATTGGGCACGCTGCAGTGAGGGAATTATAATTACTCCGGGCCGCAGCCAGGCAATACACTTATGAAACCGGCTCCGTCACTGCCAACGCCACCCCACAGTTCAACACTTTACACCCCTTCTTTTTAGCTGCCACCAGCTACGATTTTCTTAATGAACAATTTATCAAGAGGGTCTGTAGCAACCCCGAATTAGTAGTGTAGTTACTTCAGCCACGTGCTAATTCGTTTATAGAGCTGGAGAACCAAACTAATAATTTTATATATTTATTCCTAAAATGCAGACAGTGTTCATACAGTATAAAAAGAGATGTAACAAGCTGAGACAATACAATTATGTACAATGCAATTAAAATAAAAACAGGGTTAAAGGTGAAAAACTCACATGGTACTTAGATCATTGCAGGCAAGTCAGGCTTGGGGAGGAGCCACATGTCATAGTTCATTTGGAGATCTTTCAGTCAGGTCATCTCCAGCTAGATTAAGGTTTGGGCTTTGACTTGGCTACTCCAAAACATGTACATTTTTTCCCTTAACCCCTTATCGTCCAATGCATTTACACTCACTGTGACAGCTGAGAGGCACGGGAAGAAGTGCATGGTCCTGTGCTGTCGGCCCCCGCACCAAGATCGCTGTGATCGGTCTGTCAATCTGACAGCATGATCGCGCAGTGCCGCAGCTCTGCTCTGCCAGTGGTGTCTGCACTAACAGGAGCAGTGTCAGTGCTGCCCCTGGCTTTTAATCCCCTAAATGCTCCGATCGAGCACGATCGCAGCGTTCAGGAGGGAGGCAAAGGGTCGGGAGCTCCCTCTGCCTTCAGATCAGAGTCCCCGTGATGTCATTGTTGCCATGGTGACCCGGGGTTGTCATGACGACTCCTGGGTCATCAAGCTACAGAAAACTTTTGAGACTATGCTCACAACACGGTGTCAGAAGCTTTCAGTATAGGTATAACGCACTGTAATGCTAGTGCATTGCAATGCATACCTTTAATCAAAGTAAAAGTCCCATAAAGGGACTAGGTACAAATTTCTTTTTAAAAAATAGATATAAAATAATTACAAAATAATAATCCACTAATACACATTTTATGTAAACAAAAAAAATAAAACAAAAATAATGAAATAAAAAAGTACACGTTTGGTATTGCCACGTCCGGAACAATCCGATCTATAAGGCTGGAGTCACACACAACGTATAAAAAATCAGACCGTATTGTACGGACGAGAATCGCACAAAAGTTCTCTGAACAGTGATCCGTATGTCCTCCATGTGCAATGCGAGGATGCGATTTCCTCGCATCAAAATATCCGTGTGTCATCCGTACTGCGAGATTTTCTCGCCGGCTTGCAAAACCGACATATAATGTATCCAATGACAGTTCTTAAATCACAAAAGAATACATTATACACACACTTCTACATAGGATAATAGCCACTAATTCAATTGCCGGCTTCTGTAAAATCATTACAGAACCCGACATGAAATGACACATGGTTTACATACAGTAAACCATTTCATTTCATGTAGTTTGATATATGTTTTTGATTAACAATTATGAGTGTGTGTGCAAAATTTCAGACATGTAGGTGTTAATTTAATGTGTAAATTCGTTGAAAAAAAATGCGTGGGCTCCCGCGTATATTCTCCACCAGACAGGGAAAGCCAGTGACTAAACACAGATAATAGCCTAGGGAGAGGGAGCATTGTTTTTGTGCCCCCCTGGCTACTAACATCTGCCCCCAGCCACCCCAAAAAAGGCGCATCTACTAGATGCGCCTTTTCTGTCACCTAGCCCAGGGGTCCCCAACCGCCGGTCCGCGGCCCACCTCCGGGCCGTAGCAGTCCTGATGCCGGGCCGCGGAGCCACGGCACAGAACGCTGGACCCACATGGAGCCGGCGACTGTAGCGCTGTAGTGACAGCTACAGTCGCCGGCTCCATCATCGATACTCACCTTCCGCCGCTGCGATCCCTGTCCCGGCCGTGGCAGCTTCATCCAGCGCTGAGCGGTGACGTAGTACCGCTCATTAAGGGCATGAATATGGACGCGACGCCACTCCCATAGGCGTGGCATCCATATTCATGCCCTTAATGAGTGGTACTACGTCACCGCTG
This sequence comes from Oophaga sylvatica, assembly GCA_033576555.1. Taxonomy (NCBI): domain Eukaryota; kingdom Metazoa; phylum Chordata; class Amphibia; order Anura; family Dendrobatidae; genus Oophaga; species Oophaga sylvatica. The sequence goes on along the minus strand of JARQOD010000002.1, from coordinate 97,573,916 downwards.
CGCACAGGAGGAAGCTGCCACGACAGGGATGCAGGGACCTGCAGCGACGGAGCGAGGAGGGTAAGTATGACAGGGATGACGGGGAGCCCAGGAGAGGGTGGGAGAGGAGCCTTGTATACAAGGGAGGGTGCGGAGCCATAGTGGGAGCGGAGCCATGTATATAGGGTGGGAGCGGAGCCATGTATACAGGGTGGGAGAGGAGCCATGTATATAGGGTGGGAGAGGAGCCATGCTGGGAGCGGAGCCATGTATATAGGGTGGGAGCGGAGCCTTGTATATAGGGTGGGAGCGGAGCCATAGTGGGAGCTGAGCCATGTATATATGGTGGGAGAGGAGCCATGTATATAGGGTGGGAGAGGAGCCATGTATATAGGATGGGAGCGGAGCCATGTATATAGGGTGGGAGAGGAGCCATGTATATAGGGTGGGAGCGGAGCCTTGTATATAGGGTGGGAGCGGAGCCATAGTGGGAGCTGAGCCATGTATATAGGGTGGGAGAGGAGCCATGTATATAGGGTGGGAGAGGAGCCATGTATATAGGATGGGAGCGGAGCCATGTATATAGGGTGGGAGAGGAGCCATGTATACAGGGAGGGTGCAGAGCCATGTATAAGAGGGTGGGAGCGGAGCCATGTATACGAGGGTGGGAGCAGAGCCATAGTGGGAGCGGAGCCATGTATAAGAGGGTGGGAGCGGAGCCTTGTATACAGGGAGGGTGCAGAGCCATGTATAAGAGGGTGGGAGCAGAGCCTTGTATACAGGGAGGGTGCAGAGCCATGTATAAGAGGGTGGGAGCAGAGCCATGTATAAGAGGGTGGGAGCAGAACCTTGTATATAGGGTGGGAGAGGAGCCATGTATATAGGGTGGAGAGGAGCCATGTATATAGGGTGGGAGAGGAGCCATGTATATAGGGTGGGAGAGGAGCCATGTATATAGGGTGGGAGGGAGCCATGTATATAGGGTGGGAGCGGAGCCATGTATATAGGGTGGGAGAGGAGCCATGTATATAGGGTGGGAGAGGAGCCATGTATATAGGATGGGAGCGGAGCCATGTATATAGGGTGGGAGCAGAGTCTTGTATATAGGGTGGAAGAGGAGCCATGTATATAGGGTGGGAGCAGAGTCTTGTATATAGGATGGGAGCGGAGCCATGTATATAGGATGGGAGCGGAGCCATGTATATAGGGTGGGAGCAGAGTCTTGTATATAGGGTGGGAGAGGAACCTGTATATAGGGTGGGAGCAGAGTCTTGTATATACGGTGGGAGAGGAGCCATGTATATAGGGTGGGAGAGGAGCCATGTATATAGGATGGGAGCGGAGCCATGTATATAGGGTGGGAGAGGAGCCATGTATATAGGGTGGGAGAGGAGCCATGTATATAGGGTGGGAGAGGAGCCATGTATATAGGGTGGGAGAGGAGCCATGTATATAGGATGGGAGCGGAGCCATGTATATAGGGTGGGAGCAGAGTCTTGTATATAGGGTGGGAGAGGAACCTTGTATATACGGTGGGAGAGGAGCCATGTTATAGGGTGGGAGAGGAGCCATGTGTATAGGGTGGGAGAGGAGCCATGTATATAGGGTGGGAGAGGAGCCATGTATATAGGGTGGGAGCAGAGCCATGTATAAGAGGGTGGGAGCAGAGCCTTGTATACAGTGAGGGTGCAGAGCCATGTATAAGAGGGTGGGAGCAGAACCTTGTATATAGGGTGGGAGAGGAGCCATGTATAAGAGGGTGGGAGCAGAACCTTGTATATAGGGTGGGAGAGGAGCCATGTATAAGAGGGTGGGAGCAGAGCCTTGTATATAAGATAAGAATGCACTACTACTAAACTACAACCCTGCCATAGCCCCGCCCCCTTATAACCAAAGCCCCACCCCTGCCACACTTCCATCCCCGCCCTGCCGGGCCATGGAAGAATGGTCTTGCTTGAAGCCGGTCCCTGGTGCAAAAAAGGTTGGGGACCACTGACCTAGCCCGTCTATTCCCATTGCCTTTAGCGGTGGCTAATGGGTTAATGCCACCTTGCTATTGAAAGGTGACATTAAACCGTGTTAATAATGGAGAGTTGTCAATTAGACAACTCTTCATTATTAATCCTATTGTATTAAATGGTTAAAAAAACACATTAATTTAAAATTATTTTAATGAAATAAATACAGTTTTTGACCATATTACACAGTTTTTGACCATATTTTATTGTACTGGTAATCCTTCTGAATCCCTTGTTCTCCTGTAATAAAAATAAAATAAAAAAGCAACAATATCCTTACCTCTCCACCGTTCAGTCAGGTCCCCCGCTGCAATCCATCTGAAGGGGTTAACAGGTTTACAGCAGGGACCGATGCTAATGCGACCAGCCCTGCTGTAAACTCAATAGCGCAACGACAGCACCCACTGAGAGGGGATCCGCTCCTAGGAGCAGGAAACCTACGGAGAAATGAAAGGGCGGTCCCCCTCGCTCCTGTCGTTGGTTTCCTGTTCCTAGGGGAACCTGTGGAGAGAAGCATGCATGAGGATACCTGGGCTGTGATGCCGCCTGTGCAGTTGCTTTGATAACGTCAGGGGCTCCAGTGCCAGAAGCAGCGTCGGGGGACTCCTGTGTCCATCTCCCCTCTCAGGTGAAAGGACGCCGTGAGGCCAGGATCCAGGGTGGATGGGCTGGCACTTGGCCGGGGCTGCAGACGAAGACGTGGTGCTGGATGGAGGTAACGTGCGGTCCCCAAGGGCGTGCTGCCAAGGAGACAGTCGGTGCGCGCGTGTGCAGAGTCCCCAGAAGTGCTCTCCCCCGGAAATTAATAATTCAACTTCCGGGAGTACCGAGGAGGCAAAGAGACTGTGCGCCTGTTCAGAGCGGCAAAGCCGCGCAAGTGTACGGAGCGGGGCCGGGCCCGGAAGTGGTAGGGCACTTCCGGGTGAAGGGAAAAAAAAAAAGTGGCGATTAACAATTTCCGGCGTTAGGAGGAAAGCCTGCATAAAAACACCGGCTAGAAACCTACCGGTGTGCAGCAATGGCATCCCCTAAAGATACCACTATGCACCCACTGGATGATATGGTGGTGTCAGCGCACAGCAGCAGAAGCGTCAGTGGACGTTCTAAACAGAGCGGGTCCACAAACAAAAGTGGAAAAGACAAGAAATCAGGTCGCTCCACGTCTCGGCCTGTACCTTTGCCTCTGCAATCGGTACCATGTTGGCAAAGCTTCACTTGGTGAGTGTTACTAATCATGCCTATTAAGCTGATAGCCCCTTCTTTCTTTATACCCCTCAGGCAAAAAAGACCGGATAATCCAAACATAAAGAATGCGCCCTGTGTTCTCAGCCCCTTCCGGACAGCTACCCCAAAAGGTTGTCAAATATGCATCGGACATACCCTGCAGGAGGAATCCTCAGTAAGAACAGAGGATATTAGGCTAATGATCAAGGAAGAGTTGCAGGCCCTAGGGGGTTCTGGTAGTATTAGAGAGCAAAGGCCAAATAGGAAATGACTCCCAGGGATCAGAACTATCCTCGGACATGGGCGAAAGGGACACAGATTCCTCCCGAGAATCATTTTCTTCAGAGGGGGAACAAAATACCTGTTTCCCAACTGATAGCATTAACAACCTTGTCAGGTCGGTTCGGAAAACCATGGGGTTTACGGATACTAAGGACCCTAAAACCCCTCAGGATATCATGTTTGCAGGTCTCTCTCAGAAAAAGACGAACATTCCCGGTGAAACCAGCAATAAGAGTTGGCAAGCAAGGAATGGGAGAGACCTTCCCTCAACATCCAAAAGGCGATATCCCTTTGATGACTAAGATCTAGCTTCCTGGGCAGAGGCTACCAAAGTGGATGCAGCCGTAGCCTCCACCTCAAGGCGTTCCTCGTTACCAGTGGAAGACTCAGGAATCCTACCGGACCCCTTAGACCGTAAAGCAGACTCACTTCTAAAAAGATCCTGGGAATCATGTACAGGACCTTTTAGGCAAGCTATATCGGTCACATGTACTGCGAGATCCATGTTGGTTTGGTTAAACGACCTGGAAGACCGTATTAAAGGCGGCCTGTCCAAAGATAAATTAATTTCCTCCATCCCTCTGGTCAAAGGCGCATCAGCCTTCTTGGCGGAAGCCTCGTCTGATTCCATACGCCTAGCTGCCAAGTCAGCGAGGGTTAACCAATGCAGCCCGTCGGGCCCTATTGTTAAAAAGATGGAAAGGTGACACGCAGACCAAATCTAAACTCTGCACCCTACCATGGCAGGGTGAGTACCTGTTTCGCACCATACTGGGCAGGTGAAAGGAAGAAGGGGTTCCCTAATAATTATATTCCATCCTATAGGAAAGCCTTCTGAAACCTTCATTCGGCAGGAAGGACTATAGAAATCAGGACTGCTGGCCCTACAAACAAGTCAAACAAAAAGGTGCCCTGTTATGTTTTGGCAACTGAGGAGAGCAGGCAAAAACTGCAATACACCAGAGGTTGGAATCTATTGGATTGCAGTACCCTGACTAACCACCACAACTAAAGGCAGCCGTGGAGCGTTCCTACGTTGGTCCTAGACGCCTCATCACAGCCTGAGAGATTAACTGCACCTAAAGATAGAAAGAGGAAAGCTATCTGCCCCGGAGCAGATCTCCAAAGAACATAGGAAGCCACCAAACATGTAATGACGGTTAGACAAGAGGAAATAGACACAGACAGAAAATAGTATGAGCAAACGCTGGGGCCCAATCTGCCTAGACAGAAAAGGATAGAAAGGATACTCACTGCAATCAAAAAAAAAAAAAACCCTAAAAAATGCCAACGCTACTGATTGCAAAAACACCTGAGATCACACGACCTCTACCACCTAAATCAGTTCTCTGGTAACAAAACTAAGCCGCAGCCACTGAAAAAACTAGAAAAGGCAAATGAACAAATAACAGTGGCTCCAGCGGAACTCAGAGGAGCCCAAGCCCTCCGGCTTCCCTCACAGAAATGCAGAGAAAAATGCAAATGGTATGCACAAAAACAGAAAATATCTTATCTGAAAGCAGAAGAAGAGGCAAGACTCAGCAAGCTTCCAAGTGAACCAGGAACAACAGTTGAGACAAGAACAATTGATTACCGGCAACCATGATGGGAGGGAACCTCCCTTATATCAGACCAGTCTGTGACTCCTGATTGCCAATCCTCATTGAATGGTTCAGTACTGTTTGTAACCACCAGAGGGAGCTTCTGCCCAGAATTCATTTCCAAAACATTCACAACAGTACCCCCCCTTGAGGAGGGGTCACCGAACCCTCATATGTGCAACCAGGTCGGTCAGGATGAGCTCTGTGATACGCACGGATCAGTCTCCTAGCATGGATGTCCGAAGCAAACACCCAAGAATTGTCCTCCTGACCATAACCTCTCCACTTAACCAAATACTGGAGTTTCCGTCTAGAAAAACGAGAATCCAATATTTTTTCAGCCACATACTCCAGATTGCCCTCAACCAAAACAGGGTCAGGAGGCGCAGCCATAGGAAACACTGGCTCGACAAACCTCTTCAATAAGGACTTGTGGAACACGTTATGGATCTTAAATGTCCCTGGAAGAAGTAAACGAAAGGAAACAGGATTAAGAATCTCCATGATCTTATAAGGTCCAATGAACCTAGGCTTAAATTTAGGAGATGCAACTCTCATAGGGATATTTCTTGAGGACAACCAGACCAAGTCCCCCACTTTAAACCGAGGACCATCAGTCCTATGCCGGTTGGCAAACCGCTGGGCCTTCTCCTGAGTGAGGGACAACCTCTCCACTACCTGGTCCCAAATCTGCTGCATACGCTCCACAACAGAGTCAACACCCGGACAGACAGAAGCCTCCGTCTGTCCCGAAGAAAATCAAGGGTGAAACCCAAAATTGCAGAAAAATGGAGACATCAAAGTGGCAGAGCTAGCCGTATTATTAAGAGCAAACTCAGCCAACGGCAAAAAAGAGACCCAGTCATCTTGATCAGCAGACACAAAGCATCTCAGATAAGTCTCCAATGTCTGGTTTGTCCATTGGTCTGAGGATAAAAAGCAGAGGAGAAAGACAATTGAACACCAAGTTTAGAACAAAAAGTCCTCCAAAATCTGGAAACAAACTGGACTCCTCTGTCAGACACAATGTTCTCAGGAATGCCGTGTAACCGAACCACGTGCTGAAGGAACAAAGGCACCAATTCGGAGGAGGAAGGAAACTTAGGTAATGGCGCAAGATGTATCATCTTGGAAAACCTCTAGAGTGCTTTCAGTGGGAGAAGCAAAATACGAATCTTGTGAGTATGATACCTTTTAATGGCTAACAAAATATCACAAATCACCCAGATAACGGTCATTCTCTGAGAAGCAGGGAGGTCGGAAATAAAATCCATAGAGATATGGGTCCATGGTCTCTTGGGCACAGGCAATGGCATCAACAAACCACTAGAGCAAGAGCAAGGCTTGGAGCGAGAGCAAGTCCCACAGGACTGCACAAATTCCCGGACGTCACGAGACAAAGTAGGCCACCAAAAGGACCGATTCACCAAGTCTCTGGTACCAAAAATTCCGGGATGACCGGCCAACGCGGAACAATGAATCTCATACATAACACTCTTTTTCCACCGGTCTGGGAGAAACAATTTCCCAATAGGGCAGCGCTCGGGTTTATCCTCCTGACACTCTTACAGAGCCAGTCTCAAATTGGGCGAGATGGCGGAAAGAACTACACCCTTTTTCAAAATAACAGCAGGATCAGATAACTCAGGAGAGTCCGCAAGGAAACTCCTCGAGAGGGCATCTGCCTTAACATTCTTAGTGCCAGGAAGAAAGGAAACCACAAAATTAAAACGTGTGAAAAACAAGGCCCACCTGGCCTGTCTAGGATTAAGTCGCTTGGCTGATTTCAGATAAACCAGATTCTTATGGTCCGTGAGGACCACCACCTGATGTTTGGCTCCCTCCAGCCAATGTCTCCACTCTTCAAAAGCCTACTTCATGGCCAATAACTCCCGATTACCCACGTCATAATTAGGTTGAGTTGGAGAAAATTTTCGAGAGAAAAAGGCACAAGGGTTACTTTTAGAGGTCTCAGGATCTCTTTGGGACAAAACGGCACCTGCCCCAATTTCAGAGGCATCAACCTCCACCTGAAATGGCAGAGAAACATCAGGCTGCCGTGGAACAGGAGAAGTGAATCTCTGCTTAAGTTCCTGAAACGCAGAGACTGCCTCAGGAGGCCAATTCACCACAACAGAACCCTTTTTGGTCAAATCAGTCAATGGTTTAACAATAACAGAGAAACTACCAATAAATTTACAATAAAAATTGGCAAAACCCAAAAATCTCTGAAGAGCCTTTAATGAAGTAGGTTGGCCCAATCACAGATGGCCTGAACCTTGACCGGGTCCATTTAAATAACAAATGGAGACAAAATGAATCCCAGAAATGAGATCTTCTGTACGCCAAAAAGACACTTTGATCCCTTCACATACAGAACATTCTCTCTCAAAATCTGGAACACAGTCCGAACATGTTTCACATGAGAGTCCCAGTCATTGGAAAAAATCAAGATATCATCCAAATAAACAATCAGAAATTTATCCACAAAATCCCTGAAAATGTCATTCATGAAGGACTGGAAGACGGAAGGAGCATTAGTGAGCCCAAAGGGCATCACTAGGTACTCAAATTGCCCCTCTGGGGTATTAAACGCCGTCTTCCATTCATCCCCGTGCTTAATGCGAATAAGGTTATACGCCCCCCTGAGGTCAAGCTTTGTAAACCAAGTAGCACTTTTCACCCTGGAAAACAGGTCAGAAATCAAGGGTAACTGATATTGATATTTCACAGTGATCTTGTTCAAGAGACGATAATCAATACACGGCCTTAATGAACCATCCTTTTAGACCACAAAGAAAAAACCGGCACCAAAGGGTGAAGAGGATGGTCTGATATGACCCTTCTCCAATGACTCCTTGATATAAGACCGCATAGCGTCATTTTCAGGTACAGACAAGTTAAAAAGGTGACCTTTAGGGAATTTACCACCAGGCACTAATTCAATAGCGCAGTCATAGCTCCTATGGGGGGGCAAGGATGCAGATTTACTTTTGCTAAACACATCAGAAAAATCAGTCAAAAAGTCAGGAACATCCTGAGACTGGGGAGAGGCAGAAAAAACAGGAGTGTTAACATTAACACATTGGCAGCCCCAACTGGTTACAGACACAGATTTCCAATCCAAAACAGGATTATGAGACTGTAACCAAGGGAAACCTAGTACAATAATGTCATGCATATTATACAGTACCAAAAATTTGCAACTCTCCTGATGATCAGGTTCAACCCTCATTATCACCTGAGTAGAAAACTGGGGTTCATTCTCAGCCAATGGGGTAAATCAATCCCCAGTAGGGGAATAGACTTCCGTAGGGGTATCAAGGGAAACCCACAACGTTTGGCAAAATCAAAATCCATCAGGTTAATAGCTGCTCCCGAATCAACAAAAGCCTGAGCAGAAAATGTGGACAGGGAGCAAATCAGGGTGACAGTCAACAGAAATTTAGTCTGAACACTACCCAAGACAACTGAGCGTGCAAAACGTCTTCCCCGCTTAGGGCAGACAGAAATAGCATGAGAGGCGTCACCACAATAGAAACATAACCCATTGCGTTTTCGTAACTCAACGCTGTGCCCCAGAAGCCACCCTATCACACTGCATGTGTTCAGAAGCTGGCTCACAAGGCAACACTATTCCACGCATACCTCTACGCTCACGCAAACGTCTGTCAATTTGAATCGCTAATGACATAGAATCATTGAGACCAGAGGGAGCAGGGAAACCCACCATAACATCTTTTACATTCTGACAGCCCCTTCCGAAAAAGGGCTGCCAAAGCATCATCATTCCATTTGGTTAGGACTGCCCATTTTCGGAATTTCTGACAGTACAGCTCAGCGTCTTCAAGACCCTGATTTAATGCCAACAAGGTTTTTTCAGCTTGATCAGTGACTCATCGTACAATAACCCCAGAGCCAGAAAAAATGCATCAACATCACTCAAAACAGGGTCCCCAGGTGTCAGGGAAAAAGCCCAATCCTGAGGATCGCCGCGCAGGAGAGAGATGACAATTTGAACCTGCTGTGCTGCGTTCCTTGAGGACTTAGGTTTTAAGGCAAAAAACAACTTAGTTATTTTTGAAATTCAGAAATTTGGCCCGATCTCCCAAAAACAAATCTGGCATGGGAATCCTAGGTTCCACAACCGGCAACCCAGCAAGATAGACAACAGTACTCCGAACCTCAGTGGCAAGCTGATCCACACAGCCAGACAGCTGTGCAAGCTCCATTGAGAGAAGAAAAAAATCATCAGCACCCAGAGAATAAGAGGGAAAAATGCAAGAAACAGAAAAAAAAAAAAATCTCTGACAACTCTGACAACTTTTTTTCTTTCCAAACTATTTTTCCCTTTTGTGAGTACCATACAATTTTCAGTTTGGCCGGTGATACTGTTATGTTTTGAGGAGAGCAGGCAAAAACGGCAATACACCAGAGAGGTTGGAATCTATTGGATTGCAGTACCTTGACTAACCACCACAACTAAAGGCAGCCGTGGAGCGTTCCTATGTTGGTCCTAGACGCCTCTTCACAGCCTGAGAGGTTAACTACACCTAAAGATAGAAAGAGGAAAGCTATCTGCCCCGGAGCAGATCCCCAAAGAACATAGGAAGCCCCCAAACATGTAATGACGGTTAGACAAGAGGAAATACAGACACAGACAGAAAATAGTATTAGCAAACTCTGGGGCCCAATCTGCCTAGACAGAAAAGGATAGAAAGGAAACTCACTGCAATCCAAAAAAACCCCTAAAAAATGCCAACGCTACTGATTGCAAAAACACCTGAGATCACACGACCTCTACCACCTAAATCAGTTCTCTGGTGTAACAAAACTAAGCCGCAGCCACTGAAAAAACTAGAAAAGGCAAATGAACAAATAACAGTGGCTCCAGCGGAACTGAGAGGAGCCCAAGCCCCCCGGGAGGGGGGGGGGGATACCTGGCTAACCTCACAGAAATGCAGAGAAAAATGCAAATGGTAAGCACAAAAACAGAAAACATCTTATCTGAAAGCAGAAGAGGCAAGAAGTGATCCAGGAACCACAGTTGAGACAAGAACAATTGATCACCGGCAACCATGATGGGAGGGAACCTCCCTTATATCAGACCAGTCTGTGACTCCTGATTGCCAATCCTCATTGAATGGTTCAGTACTGTTTGTAACCACCAGAGGGAGCTTCTGCTCAGAATTCATTTCCAAAACATTCACAACAGTGCCCTGTTCGGCAGACGTCCCTGCAGAACTGGAGATAAACCACGTTAACTCTGACCTGCCGGTGGGTGGCAGACTATTATTCTTCTGAGAACAATGGAGGGCGATAACGTCCAACTCATGGGCCGTTAGCCTCGTGACATCTGGCTTAAAATTAGAATTTAGCCGGGTCCCTCCAGACGCCTTCCTATTGACTTCTCTAAAGTCCCAATCTTAGAAAGGGGCTTTGGAGTCAGAAATAGGAAGTCTATTATTTAAATGGGTTCTAGTAGAAGTTCCGGCAGACCAAAGAGGAAAGGGATTCTACTCCTTCTCATTTCTAGTGTCTTAAGCCAGATGGCTCTTATAGGACCATAATAAATCTGAAGAAGCTAAATACCTTTCTAAAAAACCGAACCTTCAAGATGGAGTCAATCCGATCAACCATAAAACTTTTGTTCCCAGGTGCTTTATGACGGTCCTGGATCTCAAAGATTCGTATTACCATCTACCAAAACATATTGTGCATAAACAATACCTCCGGGTGGCGGTAGTGTTGGAAGGTCAAGTCTGTCATCTCCAGTTCACAGCAATGCCCTTTTGGTTGTCCTTGGCTCCCCCAGTCTTCACCAAATTGATGCTAGAGGTGATGTCGCATTTCAGGTTAAAAGACACTCTTAGGCTATGTGCACACGTTGCGGAATTGCCGCAGAAATTTCCGCGGCAATCCCGCGCCTCCCTGCCGCGGGAAATATGCATTTTTACAGGTATGCGTATTCCTGACAGAAACTAGCGTTTTGCAAGCATAATTAGCTTGCAGAATGCTAGCGTTTTCCAAGCGATCTGTAGCATCTCTTGGAAAACTGATTGACAGGTTGGTCACACGAATCAAATATACAGTCATGGCCAAAAGTTTTGAGAATGACACAAATATTAATTTTTACAAAGTCTACTGCTTCACTTTTTCTAATGGCAATTTGCATATACTCCAGAATGTTATAAAGAGTGATCAGTTTAACAGCAATTACTTGCAAAGTCAATATTTGGCTAGAAAATGAACTTTATCCCCCAAAACACATTTCAACATCATTGCAGCTTTTCCTTTAAAAGGACCAGCTAACCTCTTTTCAGTGATTGCTCCATTAACACAGGTGTGGGTGTTGATGAGGACATGGCTGGAGATCAATCTGTCATGATTAAGTAAGAATGACACCATTGGACACTTTAAAAGGAGGCTGGTGCTTGGCATCATTGTTTCTCTTATGTTGACCATGGTTATCTCTAAAGAAACACGTGCAGTCATCATTGCAATGCACAAAAATGGCCTAACAAGGAAGAGTATCGCAGCTAGAAAGATCGCACCTCAGTCAACAATCTATCACATCATCAAGAACTTCAAGGAGAGAAGTTCCATTATTGCCAAAAAGGCTCCAGGGCGCCCAAGAAAGACCAGCAAGCGCCAGGACCGTCTCTTAAAAGTGTTTCAGCTGCGGGATCGGGCTACCAGCAGTGCAGAGCTTGCTCAGGAATGGCAGCAGGCAGGTGTGAGTGCATCTGCACGCACTGTGAGGCGGAGACTCTTGGAGCAAGGCCTGGTCTCAAGGAGGGCAGCAAAGAAGCCACTTCTCTCCAGAAAAAACATCATGGACAGACTGATATTCTGCAAAAGGTACAGGCAGTGGATTGCTGAGGACTGGGGTAAAGTTATTTTCTGTGATGAATCCCCTTTTCAATTGTTTGGGACATCAGGAAAACGCCTCATTCGGAGAAGACAAGGTGAGCGCTACCACCAGTCTTGTCTCATGCCAACTGTTAAGCATCCTGAAACCATTCATGTGTGGGGTTGCTTCTCAGCCAAGGGAATCGGCTCTTCACAGTCTTGCCTAAAAACACAGCCATGAATAAAGAATGGTACCAGAATGTCCTCCAAGAGCAACTTCTCCCAACCCTCCAAGAGCAGTTTGGCGATCAACAATGCCTTTTCCAGCATGATGGAGCACCTTGCCATAAAGCAAAGGTGATATCTAAATGGCTCAGTGAACAAAACATAGAGATTTTGGGTCCATGGCCTGGAAACTCCCCAGATCTTAATCCTATTGAGAACTTGTGGTCAATCATCAAGAGACGGGTGGACAAACAAAAACCTAAAAATTCTGACAAAATGAAAGCATTGATTGTGCAAGAATGGACTGCTATCAGTCAGGATTTGGTCCAGAAGTTGATTGAGAGCATGCCAGGGAGAATTGCAGAGGTCCTGAAGAAGGGTCAACACTGCAAATATTGACTTGCTGCATTAACTCATTCTAACTGTCAATATAAGCTTTTGTTACTCATATGTTTGCAATTATATTTCTAAGATATGAAAACTGGGCACACTCATGTAGATGAATAAGTGAAAACTCATTTAATGATGCACGTACAGTAGTCACAATCATCAAACGTTTCGGTCTGACTAGACCTTCATCAGTGAACTACAAAAACAACAAAAAATGAAACAAATAACATTGACAAAAGAAATTATATACAATAAGAGAATGAGGGTCATATGTATTACGAAAAAGATGACAATAGGAAGACCCTTATATCATGCCTTGACAAAAGTAACAAATATAGATGGATGATGTATCACACATGACTAATAAGGACATACCTTAGTGAGAGTGACAGTTGTCATAAATCTATTATGAGTTGCTAATAATCATAGGGATAAGATGGTAAAGGCACAAGTGGATGCCGCGTCAGGAGCTATACAGCACGCAGCTCCACACTTCCTGGTATCGCCTTATATGTGCCTATACTACTGAACCGCATGCTAAGTAATTCTCACTGCACGACTGTGCCTTTACCATCTTATCCCTAATTATTATTAGCATACTATGCTAATTATAAATTTTTGTCTGTGATAAAAACATCTGTCAAACACACATAAAAACCAGAGGGCAGCAGATCATGTGAAAATATAATATTTGTGTCATTCTCAAAACTTTTGGCCATGACTGTAGTGTTTGACAAGTGTGAGCAACTTTTTACTATTGATGCTGCCTATGCCGCATCAATAGTAAAAAGATCTAATGTTAAATAATAAAAAAAAAAAAAAAAAATCGTGATATTCTCGCCTTCCGGCGGCCCCCGCAGCCTTCCTGTCCTCAGCTATGCTCCCGGCCAATCCCGTTCCCAGGCGTCCTTTGCGACAATGACCCCAGATGACGTAGCATCACGCGAGACCGCTGCGGATCCACAGCACAACCTGCAACGTGTGCACAGGGCCTAACCCTAATGGGAAAATGGAAATAAATACATTTTTTAAATTGTATTACTTTTCCCTAACTAAGGGGGTGATAAAGTGTGGTTTGATTTACTATTTATAGCGGGTTTTTATGTTTGGCAGCTGTCACGCTAAAAGACTCTTTATTGCAAAAAATAGTTTTTGCATCACCAAATTTAGAGAGCTATAATTTTGTCATATTTTGGGCCACAGAGTCAAGTGAGGTCTTATTTTTTGCGGTACGAGTTGACGTTATTGGTACAATTTTTGAGCACGTGACATTTTTTGATCGCTTTTTATTTCGATTTTTGGGAGGTTAGAATGAACAAAAATCAGCAATTCATGAATTTCTTTGGGGGCGTGGGAGGGGGCGTTTATACCCTTCCGCGTGTGGTAAAATTGATAAAGCAGTTTTATTCTTCTGGTTAGTATGATTACGGCGATACCTCATTTATATCATTTTTTTTGTTTTGGCGCTTTTATACAATAACAACAGTTTTATATAAAAAATTATTATTTCAGCTGCAGATGGAAGGAAGGGAGACAGTCATTACTAGTGGGTAGGCGGAGCCCACACAGGATAGAACACCTCAGATTAAAAAGAGTGTTGACCGGCCCCTCCAGCTTGGGCTCCTCCTACTCCAGCTCTCCAGTCTAAAATTTGAGGTCACAGAGGATAGTCGCTGCAGGAGCAGCTCCTCAGAAATTTTTTATTTTTAATCGGACAGAGACTTGGACCCCTGTGGTTTTGAGGTCTCAGGGGTCTCAGCGCTGCTGGACCCCCACCTCTCCCTTGGCGGATCTGTATTACCCTTTAAGGTGGTCCCTGCAGAACCCTGCCGGCCCTGGGGGATGAGGGTTGCTTCCCTGGCGGGGACGCAAACCGCGCTTCTGGGGTCACTGCGTTCCCCGCCCTGGGGGAAGCTATGGCATAGCGCCACAAATCCCTGGGGGTCCCTGTGGCGCTCAGCTGGGTGAGTACTCTGCATTTTTATCCCAGTTTGTGGGTCACCTTGTTTGTGCTGTCTCGGAGCTTTGGGTGTCTGCTGTTTATTTTTCCCATGTATTATGTTGTGTGAGTGCTTCAGCGGCTGCTGGAGCTGTACATGTATTATGTTGGTGACTGGTGTTTTTTTGTCCGCAGGAGGATGCCTGCAGGACATGGGAGCGGGGCAGGAGAGGAGAACGGAGGAGTTTGCGCGCTTTCCCGGTCTTCTCGGGCAGGAAGCGCTCTGAGCGCGCAATTTCTCCTGCACTCTTCTCTTCCGGTTTCTCTCTCACAGCGCGGCGGCCATTACTGATGCTTCCTCGGGCTCCTCACTCTCCTCTCCTCCTGACAGACCGAATGAACACAGCACCGCGGCCAGCTGGGTGAGTCGCTTCTGCCTGTTAGGGCAGAAGCTTAACTCCCTCACCCCCACAGCGCGGGCACCTTTCTGAGTAATAATTAGGTGGCAGTTTGCGCTGTCCTGCAGCTGTGGGAGGCCCTTTTTTTGTCTGGGGCTCGCACACCCTTTTCATTTAAAAGAGGTTGTGGGGAGTCTGTGAATTTAACCCCTAATAGGCGGTTAACCCTTAAGTGAGGGACAGCTGGGGTAGCTCTCCCTTTAAGAGCTTTAACCCTTCAGCGTTCTTTTCTCGTCCCATTAAGAAACCACACTGCTCTAGTTACTGACAGGTTTAACCTGCCATATACTGTGTGAGGGCATGTCAGATCAGGGTCCAGGAGGTGCGGACCGTCTCCCAGATCCGCTACAGGATCAGTCTCGCGTATCTGACACGCAGACCTCGACGGCGTCAAGCGCAGCGGTCGGAGGCTTCAGTGATGTCAAAATGGAGGCCCTCACTCGTTCTATTGATGGCCTGTCTGACCTTCTAGGTTATTGGGTGTCAGCTAGATCCTCTCATGGCAGGAAGCGCCACAGGCCGGTGCCATCTTTCCCCTTCAAGCTCGGATGGGGAGATGTCCTATGCGGATAAGGAGGATCGGCAGGGACACTCTGCCTCTCTTTTGGGCCGTACAGAGGCTTTTATTGGAGCCATGAGGGAGGCGTTACAGTTACCGGAGGAGGTAACTAGACGTCCTGGTAAGTCGGCCCGGATGTTTCAGGAGTCGCATAGGTCGCGATCAGCATTAGGATCTCTGGATGAGCTTAATGGGGCAGTGGAGAAGGAACGCCTGTGTCCAGAATAAACATTTTCAGGGGACGTGGTTTTTTGAGACACTGTATCCGTGTTCGACGGAGTTGATTGATAATTGGATTCCTTTTCCTGAAGTGGATGTCCGTTTATCCCAGCTTAGCAAATCCTCATTACTTCCTGTTAAAGGGAAGGCGAGTCTGCAGGATCCGCTGGACAGAAAAACGGAGATGGCGGCGAAATCCATCTACGAGGCCACGGGTCATGGATTCAGAGCAGTAATAGGGTCCATGTGTGCTTGTAAAGCTTCCCTGAGCTGGTTAGACCGTCTACTGAAGGCGTGGCAAGATGGACCCCCACTATCCGAGGTAGATGGGCTTTTCAAGTTGTCGCAGCCCGATATGGCAGTGATGCAGGTTTGGATACTGCGTCACTGCTGTTCAGGGCACAATCCTCGGCGGTCAAGCACTGTGGCTTAGACAGTGGACCGGGGACGCGGTTTCCAAGCAAGGTTTGCTATCTTTAGCTTACAAGGGTGGTCAGCTATTTGGATCTGACCTCGCGGAGCTGATTGTCAAGGCAAAGGCAAAAGAAACGGCTTTACCGCAGCGAAGAGCTGTGACTTCTGCGTCCGGCAGGCCTAGTGCCGGTAGTAGTCGGCGGTCCTTTCGGTCCAGGGACGGTTCGGTCAGCCCTCTTGGGGATCGGGTCGTCCATCTTTTTCGGGAAATCCCGCACTCCCTGGAAACAGAGTTTCCGTCAAGACAAGCGGAAGCTGACAAAAAGCCCGCTAAGGTGGACTGACGCCAGGGTCTCACTCGAGGACTCTCGAGTGGGAGGTCGCCTGCTCCAATGCGAATCGACTTGGGCTTCCCGTGTTTCGGACGCCTGGGTGACGCGGATTATGTCGGCAGGCTACTTCATAGAGTTTCTTGCTCGACCCCCGGACAGTTTTTTGTCAATCTCGCATTCCGTCAGAGCCCGAGCTATTTGCCACTCTACTGCGGGAGGTCGATTCCCTTCTGCAGAAGGGTGTGGTGGTACCGGTTCCGCCGGAGGACCGGGGAAGAGGGTTTTATTCCAACTTCTTTGTAGTCTACAAAAAGGAGGACAAATTTCGCCCCATTCTGGATCTCAAAAGATGGAACCGACATGTCCGCACCGGAAATTCCGCATGGAGTCGCTTCGCTCGGTGGTGGCGGCCCTGTCGCAGAACGACTTTTTGGTGTCAATCGACATTCGCGACGCTTATTTGCATCGGAAGGGCCCACCAACTTTTCCTTCGTTTTGCCATTGGTCAGGACCATTACCAGTTTGTGGCCCTGCCATTCGGGTTGGCCTCAGCGCCCAGAGTTTTTACAAAAATTCTGGCACCTCTCATGGCGATCCTTCGAAGACAGGGGGTTACGATTCTTCCCTACCTGGACAGCCTTTTGATTGTGGCGTCCTCAAAGGAGGAGGTGGTGACTGCTCGCAATCTATCCCTTCAGCTCCTGGAGGACTTCGGGTGGCTGGTCAATTGGGAGAAGTCGTCTCTGGAGCCGTCGCAGTCGATCCTGTTCTTGGGGATGCATTTCGACACGGTACGAGTAGTGGTGTGTCTGCCTCCAGACAAGTAAGCAGGTCTGCTTCAACATGTACAGGTTATGAAGTCTTCGACAGCATTGTCCCTACGAAGGTGTAAGCGCCTTCTGGGTTTGATGGTGGCGTCGATGGAGGCACTTCTGTTTGCCCAATTTCATTCCAGGGCTCTCCAAATGCTCGTTTGGAACCGTTGGGATCGATCGCAGGCTTCGCTGGATGGCAGTGTCATCATCTCCCACAGGGTGCGAGAGTCTCTAGGATGGTGGTTACGTCCGGAAGCGTTATCCCTGGGGAAGTCTTTCCTCCCTCCGAGGTGGTTGGTCATAACCACCGATGCCAGCCTGACTGGCTGGGGGGGTGTCTGGAACGACCATTCTCCCTGAATCCAGAGATCGTCGGAAGAGTCTATCTTGCCGATCAACATCCTGGAATTGAGGGCAATTTTTCTTTGCCTCCAGCACTGGACGGTCCCTTTAAGCGGTCTACCAGTCCGAGTGCAGACAGACAACGCGACGGCGGTCGCGTATATCAACCATCAAGGTGAGACGAGGACCTTCAGGCTCATGATGGAGGTGTCTCGGATCCTGGTATGGGCCGAGGCCAGGGTGCCAGCCATCTCTGCGATTCACATTCCTGGAGTTCAGAATGTCACGGCGGACTTCCTCAGTCGCGAAAAGATAGATCCCGGAGAATGGAGTCTTCATCCGGAGATTTTTGCACTGCTGTGCTCCCGTGGGGAACTCCCCAAGTGGATTTGATGGCATCCAGGTTCAATGCCAAGTTACCGACGTTCATATCCAGGTACAAGGACCCGAAGGCTGTGGCGGTGGATGCTCTGGTGGCCCCGTGGGACCAATTCGAGCTTATCTATGAGTTCCCGCCGATATCCTTACTTCCTCTGGTGTTGCGTCGGATCAGACTGGAGAGAGTCTCGGCTATGTTGATAGCCCCGGATTGGCCAAAGAGGACGTGGTTCTCAACGCTGGTGTCGCTTCTGGCAGCACCTCCACTTCCACTCCCTCTTCGCCCGGACCTGTTAACTCAAGGGCCCGTTCGCCATCCGGACCTGAAGTCTCTGCGTTTGACGGCGTGGCTCTTGAGACCGAAATCTTGACCCGTCAAGGTTTTTCAGCCGAAGTCATTGCCACTCTGCGAGCTGTCAGAGGTCCGGCTACTACTAGGATTTATCACAAGACTTGGGAAGCCTTCTTTTCGTGGTGTTCGGGTTTTTCAAGGAACCCGAGGATTTTTTCCATTCCCAATTTGTTGACCTTTTTTGCAGTACGGGCTGGACAAGGGTTTGGCAGTTAGCACTTTGAAGGGGCAGGTTTCTGCTCTGTCCTTGCTGTTTCGGAAGGCTATTGCTTCGCGTAGGGACGTACGTTCCTTTTTTCGCTGAGTGACCCGTCAGTTTCCGCCGCGGAAGGCGTTTGTGTCTCCTTGGCGGCTCAAGCTTGTCTTGGAGGCTCTTCAACATGGGCCTTTTGAGCCTATAGACTCTGTTAGCCTTTCTTTGCTCTCTTGGAAGGTTGCCTTCCTAGTGGCGGTCACTTCTTTGAGAAGGGTTTCTGAGTTGGCGGCTCTTTCTTGCTCGCCCCCTTTTCTGGAGTTTCATCCGGATCGCGTAGTGCTTCGCACTCGGGGTGACTTTCTACCTAAGGTGGTGTCACAATTTCATGTTAACCAGGATATTGTGTTGCCCTCGCTCTGTCCGGAGCCGAGGAATGCGAAGGAACGGGCTTTGCACACTTTGGATTTAGTGCGGGCTTTGAAGTTCTATTTGTCTATTACTCAAAGTTTTCGGAAGTCTGATTCTCTGTTTGTGATTCCAGCTGGTCGTCGACGTGGTCAACGAGCTTCCAAGAACGCTATAGCTCGTTGGATTCGGTCGGCCATTTTAGAGGCTTACCGACTTAAGGGTGAACCTTGCCCGATTAAGATTCAAGCTCACTCCACGAGAGCTGTGGGTTGATCGTGGGCTTTTCATCAAGGGGCCTCGGCAGCTCAGCTCTGTCGGGCGGCGACCTGGCGCTCCGTCCACACGTTTACAAAATTTTATAAGGTGGACGTTAGTACTTCCGCTGGGTGCGGCCTTGGGACGTAGGGTCCTGCAGGTGACTGTAGTTTAAAGTTCTTGGGAACTTGTATTTAGCGCTAGTTGCGCATTTATCTAGGTTGTTGGGAATCTGCCTCTTTTGGTTTTTTGCCCACCCTTAATTTCTGGACTGCTTTGGGACGTCCCACTAGTAATGACTGTGTCTCCCTTCCTTCCATCTGCTGCTGAAAGACGGATTTTGGTAAGACCTTACCTGTAAAATCCTTTTCAGCGAAGGAAGGGAGACACAGCTCCCTCCCATGGTAGAAGTGTGGTGTTGTGTTTTCAGATGCGGCGTGACCCTTCTCTGATAGCGATTATCTGGGCTGAGGTCGGCACGCTAAGGCTCTGTTTCCAGCATTGCCAGCTCATCGCAGTGGTCAGGTTCAGTGAGTAGTACCTGGGACTGTGTGTTTTTTTTCTGTTATATGCATAACCTGTTTCCTTGCTTTTTTCTCTGAAGTTTTTCAGAAGGGGTTATGTTGCTCCGCTGGTGATATTTGCTCTTCCTTAGATTGTGTACGGACTGGAGAGCTGGAGTAGAAGGAGCCCAAGCTGGAGGGGCCGGTCAACACTCTTTTTAATCTGAGGTGTTCTATCCTGTGTGGGCTCCGCCTACCCACTAGTAATGACTGTGTCTCCCTTCCTTCCTTCGCTGAAAAGGATTTTACAGGTAAGGTCTTACCAAAATCCGTCTTTTTGCATCGCTTTATTTTGCGAGCTATATCTTTTTTATTGTTTCGCTTATGATGCTATATGGGGGCTTGTTTTTTGCGGGACAAGATGACGTTTTCAACGGTACCATGTTTATATCCGTCTTTTTGATCGCTGTGTTATTCCACTTTTTGTTCGGCGGTATGATGATAAAGGATTGATTTTTTTTTTTTTTTTTTTTTTTTTTTTAAAGGGTTCACTAAAGGGGTTAACTAGTGAGACAGTTCTATAGGGCGGGTCGTTACGGACGCGGCAATACCAAATATGTGTACTTTTATTGTTTTTTTTATTTACATGAAGAAATGAATTTATTGGGGGATTTTTTTTTTTTCCCCTTTTATTTTGGAATTTTTTTTACACGTTTATTTTTATTTTTTTTCCTTTTTTACTTTGTCCCAGGGTTTGACATTACTGTATAATACCAGTATGCTGTGCACACTGTGAGACCAGCGATCTCACAGGCAGTGCTGCAGGCTTCATCAGCGCCTGCTCTCAGCAGGCACTGAGGAAGCCGCCTCCCTGCAGGACCCGGCGGCCATCTTGCATCCGGGGTCCTGCAGGGAGGAAGGCCTCAGAACAGCGCGATCACATCGCTCTGTTCTGAGGGTGTCAGGGGAGCACGCAGGGAGCCCCCTCCCTGCGCGATGCTTCCCTGTTCCCCTGGTACACCGCGATCATGTTTGATCTCAGTGTGCCAGGGGTTAATGTGCCTGGAGCGGTCCGCGACCTCTCCTGACACATAGTGCCGGGTGTCAGCTGTGATAATTAGCTGACACCCGTCTGCGATCAGCTGCGCTTCCCCCGGGAGCGCAGCTGATCGCCTAGGACGTACTATTCCATCCATGGGAATGAGGTCCAGGGTCACATGGACGGAATAGTGCGTCGGATGAAATAAAGGGGTTAAAGACATTTCTCCATCGCCTCATTGGGGGACACAAGACCATGGGTGTTATGCTGCTGCCACTAGGAGGACACTAAGCAATACACAGAAAAAGTTAACTCCTCCTCCTGCAGTATACACCCTCTGCTGGCTCAACACTGAGCCAGTTCTTGCTTAGTGTCTGTAGGAGGCACTAGGGTCTCTTTTTTTTTTTTTTTTTTTTTTTTTTTTTCAGACCCCATCTTTATTTTTATTATTCTTTTGGATATTTTCCTTTTTTCATCACTTTGGAAGGGCGATGGGACTTGTATGAAAGGTCCTGATCTCCCACAAACCTCAACAAGTGGGCACGCGGAGTGTAGCCTCCACGTAACCCCTCCTGCAACGCTACCATCGAGCGACGGATCCCCTTCCCCATGTGTCAGATGGCTAACGCGACCCGGAGTCTTTTGGATTAAAGCACCCTCACCACCACTAGTGAAAGTGGCTGGTGCTAGGACGATGGGAAAGGGTCACTCTCTGCCTCCCTATGAAAGGGATGGCGGATTGAGGAGGCACGGATACGTCAGCCATTCACATCTGAGCCAGGAGGCTCCATAGTGAGTACAGGGAAGGACATGTTTATTGCCTGTATGTTGCGTCCCCCTGCGCTGTCAGTCACCGCTGCAGCTCCTTCCTCCCTCTGGGTAGGCGGCAGGGCTGGCGTCGCTACAGTCAGCTCTCGGCTGCATTCTGGTAGGCCGCGCTTGTGACCTCGTTCGGGCCGCAAGGCCGTCGCCGCTCATCGCTGGGTCAGCTCCAAATTTAGTCCCCGGCTTCAGGCCAGGGTAGGCCCAAGAGTGTGGGCGGGCTTACCGCTCTCACTGGTAGCTCCGCCCACATCGCGCACTCTCCACAGACCTTTCTTCTTCCCTCCCACTTTTTCTGGCGCTTCTCGGGAAACGAGAAGCGCTAAGGACCCAAATCTCGGGCGCCATCTTCTGGGACGCCAGCTCTGTCAGCGTTGCGGTATTGGGGCACCGGACAGTTATTCCTCAGCGCCACCTCTGAACCTGGGTAAGCTTACACAGCGCTTAACCCTTCTCCTGCAGCAGGCTCATAGCTGCAAGAAATGTCTCAATCAAAAGGCTCTAAAAGGCCGGACAAAAACCACACTGTGGTGTATGCCGCTTGTGCCTCATAAAACGCTCCCCTACCACCAAAGCATGGTTCCCAACTCTGTCCATCATGTGCCCAGGAGCCCTGTGCTTCTTCTGCGCAGGAGCCCCCTACTACCGTTCCGGAGCCCCTATCTACTCCTGATCCCAGTGAGCCGGGTCCCTCCGGGTGGCCTGCCTTTCTGGCACAATCCATCGACACTCTGACGAGGGCTTGGTCTCCTTCCGTAGTTCCTCTTCTAGCCAGGACGTTCCTTTCCCTGAAAGGGGCCCGTCAGCCTTCAGAGAGACCTCATCAGATAGAGGTCGACCCACGGCATCAGCAATGCGGCCGTCTAGGAAACGCCGCCATAATACATCTCCTAATCCATCTAGCGGTTCGGCATCTGCGAGCTCAGGCTCTCGTTCCCCCTCCCCTAGGGATCTCCGTGATCACGATTCGGAGTACGAGTCGGATATAGACAACGACCCGAACTCGCCAGAGTTTCAGGAGTCCCTGGACTCTCTCATAGAGGCAGTTAATAAAGCCCTGAAGGTAGAGGATGAACCCGGGCCTCACCCGGATCACCCTGTTTCTTTCAAAAGAGCTAAGCGTCCTCGCAAGGTTTTCGGTAACCATCCGGAGTTTACCGACATTGTTCAGGGACATAGGGAGAAGCTGGACAGACGTTTTTCAGGACTGAAGTCTCTGAAAGCGCGTTACCCATTTTCAGCAGCCGTAGCAAAAGAATGGACCGAATCGCCAGTGGTAGATCCACCTGTATCTCGCTTGGCTTCAAGAACCCTTCTGTCCCTTTCAGATGGCTCATCTATTAAAAATCCCTCAGATAGACAGGTGGACAACCTTGCTAACTCGGTCTTTGAGGCTGCTGGAGCTTCGCTCTTTCCTTCCTTCGCGGCTACCTGGGTGGCGAGGGCCATGGTGGCCTGGGCTGAGGATCTGGTTAAAGTTACTAACGATATTCCTCTTTCCCCTGAGGCACGTAATCTTGCCTATCAGATTACTCGGGCAGGCGACTACTTAGTCCATGCGTCCTTGGATGCAGCTAATTGCGCTGCACTCACAGCCGCAAATGCCGTTGCCATTCGAAGGTCCATTTGGCTCCGAGAATGGCGCGCGGATTCTATTTCAGAGAGGTCTTTGACCTCGTTGCCTTATCAATCAGGGCGTCTCTATGGGGAGCGTCTTGATCAGATTATTTCTGACGCTACTGGTGGGAAGAGTAAATTTCTTCCGCAGCGCAGATTCAACCGACCCTTTCGGTCCCAGTACCAAAGCCGCTCCCGGCCTTTTCGGACCTCCTTTAATTGGTCCTCTGCTTCTACCTCGTCCCGTGCACCCCGTTCTTCTCGCAGGGACAGGGGCTCGCATCCATCATTCAGGTCCTCTCAGCCCTGGAGAAACAGATTCAGTCGGGAAATAAGAGCTCCTCCTCTCGAAAATTATCCTCCCAATGACTCCTTGCCTGGGCCGGGGGAGCCAAACAGGGTAGGCGGCCGCCTACTCTTGTTTCGCGAGGTCTGGGGGTCAGTCGTTCACGACCGGTGGGTCCGAGATCTTGTAGACTCCGGCTACAAGATCGAATTCTTGTCTCTTCCCCCAAGGCGCGTCTTTCAGTCTCGCCCCCCAAAGTCCAAGGCTCTCGCAATTCCTTTCCTTCAGGCTTTGAACATTCTTCGCTCCAGCGGGGTCATCGTCCCAGTTCCTCTCGGGGAAAGATTCCAAGGGTTTTACTCAAATCTTTTTGTGGTTCCCTAGAAGGACGGCTCTTTGCGTCCTATTCTAGACCTAAAATTGCTGAACAAATTCATCAGAGTCCGCCATTTCAGAATGGAATCTCTCCGTTCTGTTGTCGCCTCGCTAGAAAGAAAGGAATACCTGGTGTCAGTCTACATCAAAGACGCATATCTACACATTCCAATCTTCAGAGGCCATCAAAAGTTTCTGCGTTTTGCAGTCGGAGAGTATCATTTTCAATTTGCCGCTCTGCCCTTCGGTCTCGCAACCGCCCCCAGAGTGTTCACAAAGGTCATGGCGGCCATCATGTAAATTTTACACTCTCTGGGTGTGGTGGTCCTCCCGTACCTAGACGACCTGCTCATCAAAGGACCGACCTTTCAGACCTGCACAGAGTGTCGAGATCACTATCGACACCCTCTCTCGCCTAGGTTGGTTAGTGAATCTGGAAAAGTCTTCTCCTATTCCCTCTCAGAGGATTCCTTTTCTGGGAATGATTCTGGACACCTCCCAAGGCTTGGTATCTCTCTCTCTCCAGAGAAGATTATTTCCCTGAGACGGGGAGTACTCCTGTTGTCTTTAGGCCGCTCTTACTCTCTACGGAGCGCCATGCAGGTCCTGGGGAAAATGGTAGCCTCCATCAAGGCAGTACCGTTCGCTCAATTCCATCTCCGACCTCTTCAACAGGAGCTAATATCAGTCTGGTCAGGAACCAGCGTCCTTAAGTCGCCGCTTTCGTCTGTCTCCCAGAGTCAGACGCTCCCTAAAATGGTGGACAAGTGTTCCGTCATTAAGGCAAGGGAAATCGTTTCTGCCTGTCCATTGGTTGGTGACCACCGATGCCAGTCTCCTCGGATGGGGAGCGGTGTTCCTTCACCACACGGCTCAAGGCCGCTGGTCTCCCCCAGAGACCCATCTCCCGATCAACATCCTGGAGATCAGAGCTATAAAGCTATCTCTCTTCCATTTCCAACATCTTCTGGCCGATTGTCCCATCCGGATTCAGTCAGACAACGCCACGGCCGTGGCGTACATCAACAGTCAGGGAGGCACTCGAAGCAGATCAGCAATGCTCGAGGTATCGCACATTCTGTGGTGGGCCGAGTCAAACCGCTCGCCCATCTCCGCGGTTCACATCCCAGGAGTGGACAATTGGGAGGCCGACTTTCTCAGTCGCCAAGGTTTAGACTCAGGAGAATGGTCCCTGCACCCGGAAATGTTCCAAATCATTTGCCAGCGTTGGGGAATGCCGGATGTGGATCTCATGGCATCCCGGCTGAATACCAAAGTTCAGACTTTCATAAGTCGATCCCACGATCCACTAGCCATCGGCTTGGATGTGCTAGTCCTCCCTTGGAGTCATTTTCGCCTTCCTTACATCTTTCCGCCTCTTCCGTTAATCCCCAGGGTGATCTGAAAATCAAGGGCGGAAGGTGTTCCTTCATTCTTGTCGCTCCGGACTGGCCTCGCCGTTCGTGATATGCGGAACTAGTGCGTCTGGTCGCAGACGTCCTTGGAGGTTACCGAATCGACCGGACCTTCTTTCACAGGGTCCAATTTACCATTCACAATTCGAAGCGCTGATTTGACGGTATGGCCATTGAAGCCTGGATCTTAGGTCAGGCTGGTTTTTCCAAAAAGGTTGTCTCTACAATGATCAATTCAGGAAGCTGGCTTCAGTCCACATTTATCATCGTGTCTGGAAAGCGTACTTTTCCTGGTGTAAGGATAAGGTCGTTCTCCTTTGTTTTTTTCTATTCCTTCCATTCTGGAATTCCTTCAAGCAGGATTAGACTCGGGATTAGCTCTCTCCTCCTCAAGGGCAGGTTTCCGCCCGATCAGTGCTTTTCCAACGACGGATTGCATCTAAGTCTCTGGTCAGGACTTTTATCCAGGAGTGTCACATTTCGTTCCACCCTACAAGTGGCCTTTGGAACCTTGGATCTTAATTTGGTCCTCAGTGCTTACAGGATTCTCCTTTTGAGCCTTTGCCGGATGTCTTTATCCCTGCTTTCTTGAAGGTTGTCTTTCTAGTCGCATTACCCCATTAGGTGGTATCGGAATTGGCAGCCTTGTCTCGTAACCTCCTTTTCTCATTTTTCACCAGGACAAGGTGGTCCTCAGGACTTCTACTTCTTTCTTGCCCAAAGTCTTTTCGGCTTTTCACATTAATGAAGAGATAGTCCTGCCCTCGTTCTGTCCGGCGCCGAGTCATCGTACTGAAAAGCCCTTCACACCTTGGATTGGTGAGGCTCTCCGAATGTACATTTCGAGAACTGCATCTTTCGTAAATCGGACGCACTGTTTGTGCTTCCAGAGGACGCAGACAGGGGTTTCCTGCTTCCAAAGCCACGTTAGCAGATGGATCCGTTTGGCGATCCAGGAGGCGTACCGTGTCAAGGGTCATGTCTATCCGGCTGGGATTAAGGCACATCCACTCGTCTGTGGGGGCCTCTGGGCATTTCGGCACCAGGCTTCGGCACAACAAGTGTGCAATGCTGCAACTTGGTCCAGTCTTCATACTTTTGTCAAGCATTACTAAATCCATGCTCAAGTTTCTTCAGATGCGGCACTCGGCAGACAAATTCTGCAATCAGCTGTTGCGCATCTGTAAGTTGTCTGTTGACTGTTAAGCGTTTTATGCATGTGGTTCACGAGCTTCATCTACAGTTATGGCTTCCACCCAGGGTCTGCTTTGGACGTCCATGGTCTTGTGGTCCCCCAATGAGGCGATGGAGAAAAGGAGATTTTTGTGTACGCACCGTAAAATCCTTTTCTCCGAGACGCTCATTGGGGGACACAGCTCCCACCCTTGTTTAGCCTGCAGCCTCGTTTATTTGATTTGTTGACATGTTGCATTCTGTTATGAGCTGCTACTGCTTTTGGCACCGAACTGGTTCAGTGTTGAGCCAACAGAGGGTGTATACTACAGGAGGAGGAGTTAACTTTTTTGTGTATTGCTTAGTGTCCTCCTAGTGGCAGCAGCATAACACCCATGGTCTTGTGTCCCCCAATGAGTGTCTCGGAGAAAAGGATTTTACGGTGAGTAAACAAATCTCCTTATTGTATCCCTTCAGCCCAGACCTTACAGGTAAATGAGCAAAGTCTCCAAAGGTGGACCCTCTGGTCTCTTGCCTGGCCTCAAAGACAGTTCTGTCTCTCCCAGATAGTGCGTCTCTCAAGGATGCCACTGACGGGCAGATTGAATCTTTAGCCAAATCGGCCTTTGAAGCGACAGGTGCTTCCACCTGGGTGGCGGTCTATCTCTGCCTGGGCTAAAATCCTCCGCCAGGGCATTGTAGCTGCAGCTCCTCCGGAAGAACTCATAGATTTGGCGGATCAGATAGCTCACACTGGCAAATAACTTCTAGCTGCATCTGTTATGGACATGTTTGAGGCGACTTCGGAGCTGGGGCTCCCTCCGGTGGTTGCTGAGGTTAATGAACCAATTGTTCTTCCAGGTCTTGCTTGGAGCTCAGCTTGCATTCCTGCTCTCATTCAGATAAGTGACTTGTTTTTTTTTCCTCTGGTTGAATTTTCCTTGCTGGTTTGCTGCCTTGCAGTGGACTTCAGCCTGGTCCCCTTTTGGGGCCTGGCTCTGCATTGTGCTCAGTTTGTGTTTGCACTTTTGCTCTTTTCCTGTGTCACTTTTTATTTGCTCGATTGCTGTGTGTTACACCAGAGATCTGATTTAGGTGGTAGAGATCGTGTGATCTCAGGTTTTTTGTTAATCAGAAGTGTTGGTATTTTTGTCAGTGTTTTTTGGGTTTCAGTCAGAATTCTTTCCTATACTTTTCTATCTAGACGGTATTGGGCCCCAGCGTTTGCTCATTCTATTTTCTGTCTGTGTTCGTATTTTCTTCTTGTCTCACCGCCATTACATGTTTGGGGCGTCCTATTTCTTTGGGGGTTCTGCTACGGGGCAGATGGCTTTCATCTTTCTGTCTTTAGGTGTAGCTATCTCTCCGGCTGTGACGAGGCATCTAGGATCACCGTAGGTACGCTCCACGGCTACTTCTAGTGTTGCGGTTAGTTTAGGATTCTGAAAACCCAGTAGTTTCCAGCCTCTCTGGTGTATTGCTAGTTCGGCTATTTTTGCAATTTCTCTTTAGCTACCTAAACATAACATGCATCCTTAGATGTTCCGCCAGAGCAAGCAGCAATATCACTGCCATACGCCGCATCCTCTGGTTAAAGATGTGGAATGCAAATTCTACCTCTAAAAAATCTCACAAGCCTGGTATTTCAAGGGTCCAGGCTCTTGGGGGCCAAATTGGACCAAATAATTTCAGACGCCTCCGGGGGGAGGGGAGGGAAGAGTACTTCCCTTCCTCAGTCTAAGCCCAAACTTCCCTTCCGCTCCTTTCGACCTTTCTCTTCTTTGGGGACTTCCTCCCAGCAAGACCCCTCGTCCATCCCAAGGGAAAAGAGAAAACTCTCCTTTAAACCGGCTCCTCACTGGTGACCAAAGGGACGTCCGTCAAAGCGCTCTGGATCCGCTCACATGTTTTCCTCTAAATGACGGTTCACCCCCACCTGGAAATCTTTCCAGGGTGGGATGACTCCTTTTCAGGGACTTATGGTTGTCAGTGGTCAGCGACGCCTGGGTCAGGGAGATAGTCATGTCCGGTTACAAAATCGACTTTTCTTCCACCCCAGGAAGACTATTTTCTCTCGCGCCCGTCAGAGTACCAGTCAAGCTTTAAGGGTTCTTCAGGCAGTCTCATCCCTTCTACACTCAGGCGTAATCGTGCCCGTTCCTACAAACGAGCGGTTTTCATAGTTTTACTCCAATCTGTTCATAGTCCTGAAAAAAGACCCAGCATTTCCATTTTTTGGGAGCGGAGGTTAGGTGAGGGCGAAGATTTTGCTCCCTAAACGGACGTTTTTGATACAATTGTGGGTTTAGATACGATGTTTTAAGTGCCTCTTACTGCTTTTTATTGCAGTGTTGCAGTGGCCAATAACCTATAATTCTGTCAGTAATTTTATCATTACGTCATTCATCTGAATTTAAAAGCGATCAAAAAAGATCATGTGATCGATAAAGTACCAATGAAAAACATCACCTAATCCTGCAAAAAAACAAGCAGTCACATGACGGTCGGCCAAAATATGGAAAAAATATAGATCTCAAAATATTATGATGCACCATAAAGTGTCTTTCAGTGTGAAACAACATCCAAACAAAAACCCCATATAAATCTGGTATAGCTGTAATCTCACCGACCCGAAGAAAGAAGTCGCTTAAACATTAATACCGCACGAGAAATGGTGTAAAAAATATAAAATTCTTCACCTGCCGTTGATTTGCTCTATCTGCCTCCCAAAGATCGCAGTAAGGCTTGGCGCACCCATCCTGCACTCGACAATGAGTGCTTACACCGGGGTTTTTATGTAAAACTCTAAAATGCATGATTAAGATGGAACTCCCAGCAGGAGACTCCCTATAATGAGGCAGATGGAAGCACTGTGGACACTGTCTGCTATAATCCAGCGGTGTCCATGTTTTAAGGCGTGCATAAAAAATGCGGTCCACCATAGTTTTGTGTACTTTTGAAAAGGACACTGCTGTACAGAGGCCAGATGGAGTCACAGTAACTCTGCTGCCTTATTATCGTGAATGGCTCCCTCAGGTGTTATGTCTGACATGTCACTCGGAGACTTAGATGGAAACCCCCAAAGTGCTCAGTGTAGAGAGCAGGAAAATTGTGTTTGCAAACGGTCATGTAAAAGGTTTCAACGCAAGCCACAAAAAAGCAAGCCACCACTCAGGTCTGTCATCTGTTAACAGAAATATAGGGGGCTTCCATGTTACTGTTGGCACAAATGCTCTGGAAAAGCTAAACGGCTCCTTGCCCCCCAAAAGAAATGTATCGAATTCTGTGCTACTAAATCCAAATCCCCCCCCCTTCACAGGTTTGGCAGTCGTGTCACTTGAGTGGAGGGATTCTGCTCTGTGGCACTTAGGGCTTTGTATTTGGAGTCCGCAAACTATTCAAGGAAATTCTGCGCTCCAGGAGGCAAATAGCCCTCCGTCATTCCCTAGTCTCCTCTTATGGCTAATCAGTACTGTAGAGCCACATAAGGGGTATTTCTACATTCAGCAGAATTTCAGGGACAAATTTTGGTGAAAATTTTTCCAGTGTGAAAATGTAAAATCTGGGGTTAAAACTACATTTTTGTTAGTTTTATTTTTTTCTCCCTGCCCAATGGTATAGAATTCTGTGACCCACCTATGGTGTCAATATGATCACTGCGCCTCTAGATGAGTTAACTGAGGTTTAGTTTGTAAAATGAGGTCTCTTATGAGGGTCCTGCTGTTCTTCCACCACGGGGGGGTCTCCCTGTGGGTCATGGCATCCTCAAATCTACACAATGATCTGACACTCCTTACCTCTTTGAGCTTTGCACTGTGCTTCAAAAGTAGTTTAGGTTCAGTGTATTGGTGCTCTTGGGAAAAAATGGACCTCTCATTTTGTTGTGCAATTTCTTCTATTAGCCCTTATAAAAATTAACTTGGCTAAAACAACATTTTAGTGGAAGAATGTTATTTTCTGTGACACATCTGTGATGTCAATATGATCACTGCACCCTTTGAATTCATTGAGAGATGTACTTTGTAAAATTGCATAACTTGTGGGAGATTTCTGCTGTTCTGGCACCTCAGGTGCTCTGTTATTGTGTCATGGCGCGCTCAAACCATTCCAGCAAAATCTGAACTTTAAAATTGAGCCTTATTCCTTTCTGAGCTTTCCACTGTGCTTCAGAAGTAGTGTTAACCCACACAAGGGGTATTGGCGTACGTAGAAGAAAATGGACCCCAAATTTGTTCAGTAATTTCTCCTGTTACCCTTGTGAAAATAAAAAAAAATTGCATCCTAAATAAAATTTACAGTTCACCACCTGACTGCACCATGGAGGAGGTCCTTCTTATCCTTAGTGGGACAGGAAACACTCGAGAGTTTAAAAGGACTCTGCCCCCTACCACCCTTCAGTGTTTTTCCTGTCCCACTGCGGATAGGAATGACGAGAACCTATCCGACCGCTCCGGGCAGATAGTAAGGATCGGAGGGCTCAGCCTTTCCCTCCCACCTCAAGAATTCTGCAGCTGACACCCAGCACTAGGGTCCCTCCGCATACTTCAGTGCAGCGCTACTCCTGAGGGATGGGTCGCTTCCCTCTGGTGGGGGCTATCGACCCTATACGGTGCCTCGGTGTCCCTGAGCCGCCTCTGTGTGTACCCGGGTCCCGGGGGAGTATCATCGCCGCAGGACGGACGGGCATCCAACGTGACCTGCGCTACGGCACTTTTGGCCGCGTCACGCTTCACTTCTGGGTCGCGGGCCCAGAGGCAGCATCTCCTCCTCCAGGAGTCGGAATACTTCCAGGGTAAGGTTGGCAACGCGGCGCTCCAGCTTCCCGGATCTCCCCATTCTATAATTAGGTAACAGGCAGGCACAGGGAGGGCAACCAGCTTCCCAGGCAGTCCACCTATGGCAGTAATTGAAGAGTCTGCAAAGTCTGAGATCGGTTCTGAGAACCAGGGGCATGTGAATAACTTACTAAGGGGTCACCACAGAAGCCCATTATAAGCCTAGAAACCACAGGGCTCATGCTTGTGTATTCTAGGGGGGAGCATCCACCTCGACGGCAGCTAAAAAAAGATAGCAAGAAGTTGGGGGAAGAACAAAAAATGCCCTATTTGCACCTCAGTTACCAGAAGCCTGGCAGAAACCCCTCTGTGAAGCATGCACTGAGGATCGTGGGGGAAGAACAGGCTGCACTCATGACAAATGAGATCTATCATAAGGCAGGATGTGCAGGCTTCAATTTCAGGGCTGGTATGCCCTCAAGCCATGCAGTCAGATGCTCAGGGGTCTCTGGAAGAGACCAAGGGAGTCAGGAACATCTTCGCAAGAATTTTATTCCGACTCCGATCCGGAGGAAGTGGGGTCGAATATGGATCCTCCATAGAGGTGGAAAAGATGCTTGTTTTCCTCTGCAGACACGGATGAACTCCTTGGTGCAGTAAGACACACAATGCAGATAGAGGAGCCCCCAAAGACCCTCTTCGTACAGGACGACATGTTCGGGGGGCTGCGCTCAGACGGCTAGTGTTTTCCCTGTTAACTCCCATATCCGGTCCGTGATCCTAGAGGAATGCGAGAAGGCAGAAAAGAGGCTGACGATTCCAGAGACTTCAGGCTACGGCTACAATTTGACTGAAGAGATCAAAATCTGGGAGGACATTCCTAAGATAGACATCCCGGTGGCAAAAGTATCCAAGAGAACGGCTATTACTTTCGAGGACTCCTCAGATCTAAAGGAACCTATGGACCGGAAAGCGGATGGGCTCTTGAAAAGAACATGGGAGACTTTGGCAGCCATAATACGTGCCAACATAGCAACATCAGTGGTATTCCATGCATTTATGGGTGGACGATTTAGAGGAGCATTTGACATCCAAGACTCCTTGAGAGTCAATTCTGAAATCCCTTCCCCTACTGAAGCTGGCAACCGGCTTCCTGGCTGACACGTCCGCAGAGTCTGTGCGATTCTCAGCCAGGAACCAATCATTGTCCAGCGCTGCCCGAAGAGCCATCTGGCTAAATAGCTGGTCAGGGGACACGCAATCGAAAAATAAGCTCTTCTCTATTCCTTTCTTGGGGTGGGAAGGTATTCGGTCCTGTCTTTGATGATATTTTAGAAAAAGCTCAGATTAGAAGAAAGGGTTTCCCGAGAAGAAGCAAAGGAAATACCAGCCCTTTCATAGGCCCCGATCTAGTCAAAAACAGAATATAATCTTCTCCGGATCGGTCTCATGAAGGAAATGATGCCATCAGAGTAGGCGGGCGTCTAATGAAGTTCCTGGAGAGTTGGCAAAAAATTTCCAAGACTCCATGGGTTCTGCAGGTTACCTCTCAGGGGTACTGGATAGAATTCGAAAATCTACCTCCAGAAAGATTTCTCATAACCAACTCCTGGCTTATTTCAGCCTCCCCTATGTGGTCAGACATTCAGGACCTCTTAACGATATCCGCTACCGTTCCGGTACCCGTTCAAGATGAAGGGAGGGGTCATTACTCAAGCCTCTTCTCGATAAGGAAACCATCGGGGGAATCCAGAACGATAAACCTCATACCCTTAAACAGATGGATAAGGTACAAGAGGTTCAAAATGGAGTCCATAAGATCCACAATACTCGTCTTAGGCAAGAACGTGGTAATGTGCACGTTGGACTTAAAAAATGCGTATTACCACGTACCGATCTACGCAAACCATCAAAGATACCGGAGGTTTGCCGTGAAAAGAGAAGGCAGGGTCCACCACTATCAGTTCCGTTGACTTCCCTTTGGTCTAGCGTCAGCTCCCAGAGTTTTTACAAAGCTAATGGCGGAGGTAGTTTCTTATCTGAGAAATCAGAATGTCATTGTAATTCCCTACTTAGGCGATTTTTTTTGGCAGTAGCAGATTCCGTAGAGCAGCTCAGAATCGACTGTCAGTCTTTGATCTCCACGCTGCAGAAACTGGGATGGATTATAAACTGGGAGAAATCGGACCTAGTTCGCAAACCAAGAATAAAGTTCTTGGGGGTCATGCTATACTCCAACGCAAGAATGTCCTACCTACCAATAGAAATACAAACCAGCGTTAGGGAGAAGATGCGTCAGATTACAAGAAGTTGGGTCTCCATTAGAGATGCAATGAAGATCCTGGGGCTGATGACATCCTGCATACTCTGCGTAAACTGGAGCCAGTTTCATATGGTAGATCTACAACAGGCGGTCCTAGCATTCTGGGACAGAGAGCAGCGCTCGCTAGACAGACAGATGTGGCTGTCACCTCGAGTGAAGAGATCTCTACATTAGTGGACCTTTCCCAGGAATCTCCAAACAGGTGTCATGGGTTCAGTTCCCAGGTATCATCATCACCACGGATGCAAGGATGGGGCGGACACGTGCAAGGAAGATAATTCCAGGAGCATTGGAGTCCAGAAGGCATGGAATCCTCAAACTTCAGAGAATTACACGCAGTATGGAAAGTTCTGACTCAGGCACGTGAAAATCCTATCAGACAATACGACGGCAGTGGCCTTTCTCCGTCATCAGGACGATCCGAAGCATCTGGTGTTGCAGCAACTAGCAGGATGGATCTCCAGATGGGCAGAGATATGGGTCCAGTCAATCAACAAGAAGGCAACAGTCATTAGTGGTACCCTTCTGGCAGAAAAGGAGCTGGTTTCCTTCCCTGAACAAAATGTCAAAAGAAGAACCCCTTCTACTGCCGAAAATTAAGGACCTGCTCCACCAGGGCCCGGTCTTTCATCACAATCCAGAAGCCCTCCAAGCTATCCTGAAGTCGCCTCCTGAAGAAACCGAGGACGGTGAACCGCGCGTCGGGGCTGTTTTCTTGTCCCACTGGCACCGCTACTTGAGCCTATTATGTCGCAAGGTAAATAATTCTTTCATTATGGTAGTCAGGTAGATATCATTCTGTTTCACTGCTACTTGGCTAACGTCATGGGGTTAGTAGTCTAGGAAATTCTCCTAGTTCTGACTGTGGATGCCATTGCACAATTATATGCATTGATTATTGTGGCACTTGTTACTTATTATCAAACAGAGATCTGAGGAATCTTATTATATTGTCACATCACATTTTCCTTTGAGGTCCTTGCTATCTCCCATGTACCGTTATACCATTTTCTGACTTCTATACAATTTACCACCCTAGCGATATGTGCCAATGGGACATTACTTTTCTGTCTGGCTATATAATTTACATCTTATGAATTTGCCAATATTTAGCTGCTTACATTAACTACCTCATGTTGATACATTCTTTGTCTTTATTTCAATAATTCTGTTATTAAATTATATATTTTTGCATAAAATCATCCTTCATGCGGATTTATTTACTTGTTATTGTATCGTATAGTCCGTGTTCCGTTTTTGTCTTTGGTAATTGTTGGAGGCTCAGGAGGTATATCTGGTTGGCCACAGATAATTTGGCCCTCCAACTATCAGCCTGGATCCTGAGCGCCAGGTCCTAAGATCTAGAGGCCTGTCGGACAACGTTATCTCTACAAGCAAGTAGAAAGCCGGTGACGTCTGCAATTTATGGCAAAATTTGGAAAAGATTCTGCAGCTATTGTGGAGAGACGACAGTAGATACTGACCACCTAGACATTTTTGGGATTCTTGACTTCCTGCAGTCAGGGTTCAAAATATGGCTGAGGCCCAGTACACAGTGTTCAGATTGCAGCCCTCACTATGATCCTCTTAGTCATCTCACCCCTGGATAGCTAGAGTCTCCAGAGACTAAAGCCCCCGTCACACACAGCGATCTCGCTAGCTAGATCGCTGCTGAGTCACTAGTTTTGTGACACAACAGCGATCTCCCCAGCGATATCGCTGTGTGTGACATTCAGCGACGAACAGCCCCCCTGCTGGGTATCGCTGATCGTCGCTGAATGTCTTGGACATTTTTTTGATCGTTTGTCTCCTGCTGGCCAGCACCCATCGCTGCATGTGGCAGGCAGGAGACCAGCGATCAGCTGGTAACCAAGGTACACATCGGGTTTCCGGGCGGCGCCTGTAAACCCGATGTGTACGTTGGATACCAGTGTGCTGCTACAGGGGAGCTGGTAACCAAGGTACACATCGGGTTTCCAGGTGCCGCGCAGCGCCTGGAAACCCGATGTGTACCTTGGTTTCCAGTTCCCTGCACCAGCGGGCTGGTATCCAACGTACACTGCGGGTAACTAAGCGACGTTACCCGCAGTGTCGCTGTCCTGATCGCTGCCTGTTTGGCAGCTCACCAGCGATCATGTAGCGACACACCAGCAATCCTGACAAGTGCATATCGTTGTCGGGATTGCTGGTGTCGCTATGTGTGACGGGGCCCTAAAGCCCTTAATACAAAAGACAGTCCCGCCATGGGTTCCTAATTTAGTCCTTAACGTGTTGTGTAAATACCCATATGATCTAGCAGGATATCTTGAGATCAGTAACCTGTTGCTCAAGACCGTTTCTAGTGGCCATTACAGCAGCAAAGAGGCTGGGGGAACTACAGGCCCTATCTATCCAGAACCCATACAAGTGTACGATGATCGGTTAGTTTTAAGACTCGATCCAGCCTTCCTTCCAAAGGTCATTTCGTACTCGAACATGAATCAGGAGGTTGTTCTCCTTCATTTTGCCATCTCCCTAAGAACCTGTACAAGAAGGTCTAGATGTTAGATAACATAGATGTTAGAGAGACAGTACTAAGGTGCCTAGAAGCAACTAAGGCTTGGAGGCGAGATAACAATTTGTTTTTACAGTACAGAGGGCCAAATAAGGGAAGGAAGGCAACAAAATCCACAATTGCTAGATGGATCAGAGCCACAATAAGCCTAGCTTATGATGCACAGCGGAAGAGTCCGCCGGGA
>JARQOD010000002.1:97515328-97537512 GCA_033576555.1 Oophaga sylvatica | reverse complement strand
TTGTCTCCGGACTTGATGTCCCGGTTTGACGGCGTGGCTTTGAGACCGAAATCTTGCCCGTAGAGGTTTCTCAGCCGGGTCTTTGCTACCTTCGTGCTGCGAAGTCCGGCTATACTAGGATTTACCACAAAATTTGGGAAACCTTTTTTTGGTGTTTGGGGTCCTTCGGAACCGAGAAAATTTTTCCATTCCCAACCGTTGGCTTTTCTGCAGATGGGCTGAAAGGGTTTGGCAGTTCACACCCTGAAAGGTCGATTTCTGCTTGTCCTTATTGTTCCGGGAGAACATTGCTTCAAATAGAGACGTCTCTCCTTTTTCCGAGGTTATCTGTAAGTTTCCGCCGCGGAAGGCGCCCGTGTCTCCTTGGCGGCTCAACCTTGTTTTGGAGGCTTTCAGATAAACCTTTTGAGCCTATGGTTTTGTAGCCTTTCTTTACTTTCTTGGAGGTGGCTTCCTTGTTGCAGTCATTCCTTGAGGAGAGTTTGAGTTGGCGCTCTTTCTTGTTCGCCCCTTTTCTGGAGTTTTTTCCGGTTCGTGTAGTGCTTCGCACTCGGGGTGATTTTTTGCCAAATGGTTCACAATTTCTGTTAACTAGGATATTGTTTGCCTTCACTTGTCTGGATCGAAGAATGCGAAAGAGCGAGATTTCCCACACCATTGGTTTTTGTGCGGGCCTTGAAGTTTTATCTATTATTTCAGGTTTTCGTAAGAGGACTTCCTTTTGTGGTTTCAGCAGGTCGTCGGCGTGGTCAACGAGCTTCCAAGGATTCTATTGCTCGTTGGATCCGGTCAGTATTTTGGAGTTAAACGCCTTGGGGTGAACCTTGGCCCGATAAGATTCGAGCCCATTCCACGTGAGCTGTGGTTCACGTGGGCTTTTTTCAAGGTGCCCGCGTGCAGTTGCCGGGCGGCAACTTGGCGTCTGTCCAAGTTTACAAGTTTTATAAATGGACGTCAGTGCTTCCGCTGATGAGCCCTCGGCGTGGGTCCTGCAGGCGCTGTAGTTTAAAGTTCTGGTGAACTTGTGTTTAGCGTGGTTCGCTTTGTTGTTAAGGTTGTTGGGTTTCTGCCTTTTGTTGGTTTTTCCACCCTTATTTTTGAATGCTTTGGGGAGCCCATCAGTAATGTACTGTGGCTCTTTCCTTCCATCTGAGCTGAAACAGGATTTTGGTTAAAAAACTTACCTGAAAATCCTTTTCAGCGAAGGAAGGAAGAGGAAAGCACCCTCCCAGGAAGAAGTGTGTTGATGTTTTAGATGCAGCGCGACCCTTATCTGATGCGATTATTGGGTGGGGTCGGCCTAAGGCTCTGTTCCAGCATCGCCAGCCATGCAGTAGTCGGTTCGTGAGTAGTACCTGGAACTCTGTGGTTTTTGGCTTTCTTTGCAGCATAACCGTATCCTTGTGTTTTTTCTCTGAGTTCCTTCAGAAGGGGTTATTTGCTCCGCTGGTGATTTGGCTCTTTTCCTAAAAGTTTGGTACGCTGGAGCTGGTAGGAGGAGCCCGAGTGGGGGGGCCAGCAGTCGCATCTTTTGATTGAGGTGACATCCTGTTGGGGCTCCGCCTACCCATAGTAATGAATACTGTGTCTCTCTTCCTTCCTTCGCTGAAAAGGATTTTAAGGTAAGTTTTTACCAAAATCCGTGTTTTTTATTTTCCCTACCATGATAAAGGGGGGGTTCATTACTTTTTTTTATTTTGTTCACTGTGACAGTTTTTCACAGTGATCAAAAAAATTTTTGGAATGGGGGGCGCATGGATGTGGGGCCCCGGCGGGCGCACTGCGCATGCGCCCCATTTTCCAAGATGGGCGGCGCCCCATGAAGGGCCGGGAGGAGCCGGGACCGATCCAGGGACTCGGTGGATGGGGGGTGAGTAGGGTGGTCGGAAGGTTAGGGGGGGGTTCGGAAGGGGGGGGACCGGAGCAAAGGAGGAGGGGAGCTGTTATGACGGCGGGACCGATCGCTGCCACTTTCGGTGGCGGCGGCCGATCGCCGCCGGAATCCGTGTGGGGGGGGTCAGGGCTCGGTTGTCCAGCCATGGGATGCTATTGCAGATCGGCCTGGCGGATTGTAATTTTTCCCAATTAAATTGGTGAAATATTACGATTGCTCTGATTGGTGTTTCTTTCAACGCCAATCGAGCATCGTGGCCCGGGGGGGTTAAGCCAAACCCCCCTGTGGTGAAGCACAAAGGGTCCTGTAACTGGGGGACCTTTGGTGACCCCGGGTCTCCCGGTCCGCGGAAAGCGACCTTTCATTGAACGGGTATGCGTCATAGGTCGGTTGGCACCGCTTTCATGACGCTACGCTGTGTCAAAGGTCGGGAAAGGGGTTAAAAAAGAAAAAATGCCCCATTTTCTGAGATGCATTGCCTCCTTTTTTTCTTCTGGAGTGGTGAGGGCCTTAATTTTTGCACTCTGAGTGACTTTTTTTTATTGATACAATTTTGGTGTGATACGAGTTTTGATGTTATTGCATTTTATTGCGTGTTGCGGCGACCAAAAAAAATATTTGGCGTTCTGATTTTTTTTCTCGTCACTAGATGGGTGTACAGGCTCACATTTTAGATGAGATTTTGTATTGCTTCTTAGGGTTAACATAAGATTTTAATGCCATTCAATGGTCCCCTGGGAAATTTAAAAATGCAAATTGTTTTTCCAGAAAGGAAGAGGGCTTGATGTTAAGCCACCTATAGGAAGTTGCAATACTAAAAGTCAATGTCGATTCTTTAACAAGCTTTGCCCCTAGAATGGTAGAGTTGGAAGGGACCTCCTGGGCCATCTGGTCCACCCCTGCATGTTTGGGTTTTTAAAAGCCAAACCAAAACTTTATTTTGAGTCTTTGGGGCGAAAGCCCTATCTGCTAAGCAAAAGATTTGATTTGATTCGATATGTGGTTATGGAGTTGAATTTATGCTGGAAAAGTAAAACTGTTATCGAATTGGCCGAGTCAGTAAGTAAATGAGATGGAAGTTTTTACTTTTAATATGGCGGAAAGTGTGCATAAAAAAAAAGGTTTCCTTGAAGTCTAAACAGTGAAAGCCTAAAGATTCATCCTGTAACTCCCCTGCTTCACTTGTCTCCCAGTTAGTTGATATATCTCTGGCTGTTGGCCGGAAATAAGTAATGTATGGGCAGCCCAGCAAGCCGTAATTTGTGGTCACTGCCAAGTACCGCTTTTGTCTCATTCAGTTTGAATTTTGGGGTGTAAAGTGCCGGAGCAGATTTCAGGTTTGACCTCCCACCAATCCTCGGTAGGTCTTAAATTGTATTCTCAACGGCTCTCCTTAACATGCATGTGCTTTAAATAATTGTTTCTCCTTAACCCCTTACCCCCAGGGTGGTTTGCAGTTATTGCCGGGCCAATTTTTACAATTTGACCACTGTCTTTTTGGGTTTAACTCTGGAAGCTTCAATGGTCTTCGCATTTGAGATGTTTTCTCGGAATATTGTATTCACGTTGTGGAAAATTTATTCGATATTCCTTGCGTTTATTTTTAAAAAAAAGCAAATATGGCAAATTTTGAAAATTTTGAAAATTTTTAAATTTGAATTTTTTTTTCCTTAAAACAGAAAAATTGTCCCCACAAAATGTTAAGAAATAACATTTCCACATGTTATTTAATCAGCACAATTTTGGAACCAAAATTTTCTTTTGTTAGGAAATTATAAGGGTTAAAAAAATTGACCAGTGACTTTCATTTTTACAAACAGAATTTACAAAGCCATTTTTTTAGGGACCACCTCCCCATTTAAGTCATTTGAGGGATCTATATAGAGAAAATACCAAAAGTTGAACCATTCTAAAAACTTACCCCCAAGGTATTAAAACCATATTAAGAAGTTTAATAACGTTCAGGTGCTTACGGAGCCAAGCAACGTGGAAGGAAAAAAATTAATAATTAACTTTTTAGCCACAAAAAATGTTCTTTTTTAAAATTTTTTTTTTTCACAAGGGTAAAAAGGAGAAAATGGGCGATTAAAGTTGTTATGCAATTTCTCCTGGTACGCCAATACCCATATGTGGGGGAAAAACATGTTTGGGCACCGGGGTGTTTTAAGGGAAGGAGCGCCGTTTGACTTTTTCAAACTAAAAATTGGTGGAGTTGAGAATGGACCCATGTCGTGTTTTGGAGAGCCCCTGATACGCCTAAACAGTGGAAACCCCCCCAAGTGACACCTTTTGAAAAATAGCCCCCTAAGGAACTTATCTAGATTGTTGGGAGCACTTTGAACCCCAAAGGTTTCCAAAAAGTTTATAATGCCTGGTTGTGGGAAAAAAAAAAAAAAAAAAATTTCCACAAAAAGATTTTTTAGTCCCAAATTTTTGATTTTTCCAAGGAATTGGACCCCAAAAGTTGTTGTCCAATTTGTTGAGTAGCTGATACCCCTATGGGGGGGGGGGAACTGTTTGGGCGCCGGGCGGGCTGGAAAATAGCAGTAAAGTTTTTTGGGAAAGAAACATTGATGGGGGTCTGTTCCGTTTGTAGTGCCCCAGATGGCCTAAACAGTGGAAACCCCCCAAGTGACCCCCATTTTGGAAGCTAGACCCCTAAGGAACTTATCTAGATCTTTGGTGAGCACTTTGAAACCCCAAGTGTAACACAAGTTTATAATGCCCGGGCTGAAAATAAAAAATCCTATTTTTTTCCCCAAAATTATCTTGGTCACTAATTTTTTTTTTCCATAGGTAAAGGAGAAATTGGACCACCAAAATTTGTTGTCCAATTTCCTGGTACGTGATTCCCCATATGTGGGGGGGGAACACTGTTTGGGGCATGGCAGAGCCGGAATGGAAGGGCACCATTTGACTTTTCAATCAAAATTGGCTGGAATTGAGATTGGACGCCATTTGCATTTGGAGAGCCCCTGAAGTGCCTAAAAGGGGAAAAAACCCCCCAATGCCCCATTTGGGAAAACTGCCCCCAAAAGAAACTTTTTGATCTGTGGTGAGCAATTTGAACCCCAAGTGCTTCACACAAGTTTATAACGTAGAGCCGTTAAAATTAAAAAA
Source organism: Oophaga sylvatica (assembly GCA_033576555.1). Taxonomy (NCBI): domain Eukaryota; kingdom Metazoa; phylum Chordata; class Amphibia; order Anura; family Dendrobatidae; genus Oophaga; species Oophaga sylvatica. The sequence continues at coordinate 97,532,498 of JARQOD010000002.1, read as the reverse complement.
TCTATTTTTTCCCAAAATTGACTTTTCACCCCAATTTTTTATTTTCCCAAGGGAAAACAAGCTCCAAAGTTATTGTGCAATTTGTCCTGAGTACGCTGATACCCCATATGTGGGGGTAAACCACTGTTTGGGTGCATGGCAGAGTTTGGAGGGAAGGAGCGCCGTTTTGATTTTCAAGCAGAATTGTCTGGATGCATGTCGGGTTTGGGGCTTCCTGATCTGCCTAAAACATGGAAAACCCCCCAAAATGACACCATTTTGGAAAACTGACCCTCAAAGGAATTATTAGATGTGTGGTGTGCATTTGAACCCCAAAGTGCTTCACAGAATTTATAACGTACAGCCGTTTAAATAAAAAATCTTTTTTTTTTTTTTTTACAAAAATGATTTTTTCGCCCCCTATTTTATTTTTTCAGAAGGGTTAAAGGAGAAATGGCCAAAAGTTGTTGTCAATTTGTCTGAGTGTGCTGTACCCAATATGGGGAGTAAACTACTGTATGGGCACAGTCGGGGCTGGAAGGGAAGTAGTGACGTTTTGGTTTTGCGACTTTGATGGAATGGTCTGGGGGGTCATGTCGCTTTGGAGAGCCCTGTGCGCCCTAAAAGTGGAAACCCCCCCAAGTGACCCCATTTTGAAAAAAGACCCACAAGGAACTTATCTAGGTGGTGGTGGCACTTTGAACCCCGAAGTGCTTCACAGAAGTTTTTAACAACGCCGTTAAAAAAAAAAAAAATCCTTTTTTTTTTTTTTTTTTACAAAATGTTTTTTCGCCCAATTTTTATTTTAAAGGGAACGGAGAAATAGGACAAATTCCAATAATTTGTGGTCCAGAGTACGTGATACCCCATATGGGGGGAAAACTATTTTTGGGGCATGGCAGAGTCAGAAGGAAGGGCCCTTTTGACTTTTTCAAGAGAATTGGTGGAATTGGTAGACGCCATGTCACTTTGGAGAGCCCTGAGTGCCTAAACGAGAAACCCCCCAATTCTAACTCCAACACCCCTAACCTAGTCCCAACCCTAACCACCAAACCTAACCCTAACACCCCCTAACCTTAATCCCAACCTAACCCTAATCCTAACGTTAGCGCCAACCCTAACTTTAGCCCAACCCTAACCCTAATGGGAAAATGGAAATAAAAATTTTTTTAATTTTTTATTTTTCCCTAACTAAGGGGGTGATAAAGGGGTGTTTGATTTTTATTTATAGCAGGTTTTTATGATTGGCAGCTGTCACGCAAAAGACCTTTTTATTGCAAAAAATGTTTTTTGCATCACCACATTTTGAGAGATATAATTTTTGCATATTTTGGCCCACAGTCAGTGAGGTCTTATTTTCGCTGCAGATGGAAGGAAGAGAGCCACAGTATTTATTATGTGGTGCGGAGCCCCAGATCAGGATGTCACCTCAGATCAAAAGGTGCTGATGGTGGCCCTCCAGCTGGGGCTCCTCCCTATGCTCCGTCTAGATTTGAGGTCCAGGGATGGTCGGCTGAAGCAGTCCTAGAAGATTTTATTATTTTTATCGGAAAAGAGACTTGGACCTTGATCGAAGGTCTCAGGGGTCTCAGCGCTGTGGCCCCACCTTCCCCTGGCGGTCTGTATTTTACTAAATGTCCCTGCAGAATCCTTGCCGGCCCTGGGGGATGGGAGGTTCCCTGGCGGGAGAAACCAACGTGCGGTCATGCGTTCCTCGCCCTGGGGGGAAGCTGGGCACAGCGCCGAAACCCCTGGGGGTCCCTGTGGGGGCCTTTGGTGGTGGTAATCCACACAAAAAAAATTTTTTATTAATGTGTGAGTGCTTTAGGTTGAGGCAGCGCTATTAATGTATATCGTTTGCTTCAGGCTGCGGTGACAGTGCTTTTACATGTTTATCAGTGTATCTCCCCAGCCTCTCCCTTGGGGATCTGTATCTACATAATCGTCCCTGCAGAATCTTGCGGCCCTGGGGGATGAGGGAGTTTCCCTGGCGGGGGCGCAAACCACAGCTGGGGTCACTGCGCTTCCGCCCTGGGGGAAGCAGGGCATGCGCCAGAAACCCCTGGGGGTCCCTGTGGCGTTTCGGCTGGTGGGCCCACATTTTGGTAAAATGTGTGTGAGGTTTTAGGACTGGCGGCAGCCGCTGTACATTTTATGCCGATACTAGTTTTTTTTTACGTCCGCAGGGGATGTGCGGACGAGGGAGAGGGGAGTCGCGCCTTTTTATTTTTTGAATTTCGCGCCGCTTCTGAGCGCGCGTTTACTGCAGCCTCCATTTTCGGCTCCTCTACATGGAGCACATGGGGCAGAGCGCGGCGGCCTTGCTGATAAAGGCTGAGTGAAAGCTCCCGGATGTTCCCTCCCCTCCCGGCTAGAATTGTCCAGCTTGGTGAGTCGCTTTAGCCCGCCGGGAGAGCTTAACTCCTTCACCCCACAGGGGGCGCCGTCTGGGGCCTACTGAGGACAGATTGAGCTGTCCTGCGGCTGTTCTCGCATAAGGGGTGCACACTCTTTTAATATTAATAAAGGCTGTGGGGGTCTGCGAATTTTAATGTGCCCTATACGTTTCCGCTGACGATCTGTGGGTCGCTAATATTGCGACGTTTGTGTGTCATTTTTAATGTCGTATTAGCTGCCAATCTGGGCGTCTCATTGATGCATAGGGATTAGCGATTCCTTGACAACTTTGGCGGGTCATTGCGTTTTAAAAAACAGCGCAATTTTTTAGGATCTTTGGAACGTTTTTTGTTTGTGTGGCATGGCTGTCCTGCAGTGCGACCTTAAAGAGGGCTTGAGATTCGCAACCCTTTTTTCATTTCAAGGTTTGGGGGAGTCAGTCTTTAACCCCTTCTTACGGTTAACTTTAATGGGAGACAGCTGGGGTAGCTCTCGCTTTAGAGCTTTAACCCTTCAGGTTTGTTTTTTATTTAAAGTATGCCTGGTTACTGACGGTTTATTGCCATATATATGCAAGGGTTGTCAGAGACCTCTCCAGATCCTTTAGGATCAGCCTCCGTATCGACACGCGGACCCGATCAACACGGTAGAGGTTCCAATGGTGTCAAAATGAAGGCCTTCATGGTTTCTATTGATGACCTTTTAGGTTATGGAGTGCAATAGATCTCTCAAGGAAGCGACCAAATCGGTGCTTTCCTCCCGCTTAGCGGAAGAAGCCCCGTTTGGTAAAGGGGTCGGCAGGGGACCCCTGCCTCCTCTCAGGGGCGTACTAAAATTTCTGTGGAAGCCATGTGGACGTTACAGTTACCGGAGGGGTAATGTGTCCTGGTAAGGGCCCGGATGTTGAAGGGCGCTGGGTCGCGAGGACCTTACAAACTATCCTTTTTTGGGGTTTGTTATTTGTTAATTGGACCCCTTCTCTTGAAGTGAATGTCCCTTTATTCCGCTTACAAATTTCCTAGTAAAAGGAAAAAGAATCTGAGGACCGCTGGCAGAAGAAGGAGGGGGGGGGCAAACAATTTCCATCGCGGAGGCCGGGTATGTTCTGTATTAAGGATCTAGGTGTTCTTGTTAAGTTCCCCTGGGGTTGGACCGTCTAAGGACGGGTGGGCAATTTCCCTCTATCAGGTAGGGGCTTTTTAGTTGAAGGATAATGCGTCAGCTACCAGGGCGCAATCCTCGGCAGTTACAGTCAGAAGAGCACGTGATTGGATGGAAGCAGTTTTCCAACAGGGTTTGTATTTTAGCTTAGAAAAGGGTTAGTATTGATGACCTACGGAGGATGCCAAGGGCAAAAGGGAAAAAGAAGCGCTTTTCCGAGCGCAGAGCTGTGACTTTGCGTTTTGGCAGGGGCTAGTGCGAAGTTACGGCGTCCTTTTCGGTTTAAGGGTGATTGACCACCCTTGGGGGTTTGGTGTCTCTCTTCATTTAAAAAAAAAAAAAAAAAAAAAAAGGGGGAATTCTCAGAAATTCGCAACCCTGGAAACAGAACTTCTGTTAAGGAGAAGTGGCAAAAAAAAAAAAAAAAAAAAAAAAAAAAAATTTCGCTAAGGGGATGATTCTGACATTCCATTAGAGCCGAGCAGGTCGCTTGTTAGTTATGGCAGTGTCGCAAACGATCAATCGACATTCGAACGCTTTTTGGCATGTTCCCTCGGGAAGACCTCACCGGTTGTGGTGACATTCGGTTTGGCCTTAACGCCCAGAATTTTACAAGATTCTGACGCCAGAATTAAAGGCAATCCTTCAAAGACGGGGGGATTTACGATTTCCCTTTTGGACGGCCTTTTTGGTTGTGGCTTCAAAAGGAGAAGTGTCTCTGGAATGTCGCGGCTCTGTTTTTGGGATGTTTACAGGTAGGGGGGGGTTGTCCCTCCTCCGACAAGCAGGCATGTCTGTCCAGCTGTACGATATGAAGTCTGCGACGCATGTCCCTTCGGAAGGTTTGCGCCTTTGGGTCTGACGGTTGGGTCTCATCTCTTCACAGGGTGCGAGAATTCTTTAGGATGGTGTTTTGTCCAGGGCGTTATCCCTGGGAAAGTTTTTCCTCCCCGAATGGTCGGTAAACCACCGATGCCAGCTGAGGGCTGGGGGGGGTGTTTGGAACAATCTTGGGGTTCAGGGGTTGGTCTGGAAGGCTGTTTTCGATCAACATCCTGGAATTGAGGGTGATTTTCCTTTGCCTCCAACATTGGACGGTCCCTTTGGCGGTTGCCGTCGAGTGCAGACAGACAACGCGACGGCTGTCGGTATATTCAATCCGAGGTGGGACAAGGAGTTCCAGATTGGTGAGGTGTCCCGAATTTGATTTGGGCAGAGGCCAGTGTGCCAGCCATTTCGGCGATTCACATTCCAGGGGTTCAGAATATTTACAGCGGACTTTCTCAGTCGCAGAAGGATGGTCCCGGGGATGGAGCCTCCATCCGGAAGTTTTTTGCATACTGTGCTCTCGCTGGGGAAACCCCCAAGTGGATTTGATGGCATCGGCCAATGCCAAGTTACCGACATTATGTCCAGGTACAAGGATCCGAAGGCGGTGGCGGTGGATGCCTAGTGGTCAGTTGGGATCGTTCGAGTGATCTATGTTTTTCCGCCGATATCCTTATTCCTCTAGTACTGCGTCGGATCAGACTAGGAAATTCCAGCTATTTTGATAGCTCCAGACTGGCCAAGAAGGGTGTGGTTCTCGACAATAATGTCGCTGTTGGCGGACCTCCTTTTACACTCCTCTTCAACGGACTTGTTGACTCAGGGGCCGTTTGTCATTCGGACTTGATGTCCCTGCGTTTGACGGCGTGGCTCTTGAGACCGAAATCTTGACCCGTAGAGGTTTCTCAGCGAGGTCATTGCTACCCTTCGTGCTGCAAGATGTCCGGCTACTACTAGGATTTTACCACAAAAATTTGGGAAACCTTCTTTTCGTGGTGTTTGGGGTCCTCTCGGAAACCGAGAAAATTTTCCATTCCCAACCTATGGTTTTTCTGCAGCATGGGCTAGACAGGGTTTGGCAGTCAGCACTCTGAAAGGTCAGATTTCTGCTCTGCCTTATTGTTCGGAGAACCATTGCTTCAAATTAGAGACGTGCTCTTTTTTTCCGAGGTATATCTCGTAAGTTTCCGCGCGGAAGGCACCGTGTCTCTTGGCGGCCTCAAACCTTGTTTTGGAGGCTCTTCAGATAAACCTTTTTGAGCTATGGTTTTGCTGCCTTTCTTTACTTCTTGGAGGTGGCTTTCTTGTTGCAGTCACTTCCTTGAGGAGAGTTTCTGAGTTGGCAGTCTTTCTTGTTCGCCTCCTTTTCTGGAGTTTTTTCCGGATGTGTAGTGCTTCGCACTCGGGGTGATTTTTTGCTAAAGTGGTGTCACAATTTCATGTTAACCAGGATATTGTGTTGCCTTCACTCTGTCCGGATCCGAAAATGCGAAAGAGCGAGATTTAACACATTGGATTTAGTGCGGGCTTTGAAGTTTTATCTATCTTTACTCAAGGTTTCGTAAGACGGCTCCTGTTTGTGGTTCCAGCAGGTCGTCGGCTGTGGTCAACGAGCTTCCAAGGATTCTATAGCTCGTTGGATCCGGTAGCTATTTTGGAAGCTTACCGTTTCGGGGTGGGAATCTTGCCCGATTAAGATTCGAGCCATTCTACGAGAGCTGTGGCCTCATCGTGGGCTTTTCATCAAGGTGCCTCGGCAGTGCAGCTCTGCCGAGCGGCAACTTGGCGCTCTGTCCACAGTTTACAAAGTTTTAAAGTGGACGTCAGTGCTTCCGTGATGCAGCCCTCGACGTAGGGTCCTGCGGCAGCTGTAGTTTTAAAGTTTGGAGGAACTTGTGTTTAGCGTGGTTGCGCTTTGTTGTTAAGGTTGTTGGGTTTCTGCCTTTTGTTGGTTTTTCCACCCTTATTTTTGAATGCTTTGGGACGTCCCATCAGTAATGAATACTGTGGCTCTCTTCCTTCCATCTGCAGCTGAAAGACGGATTTGGTAAGAATTACTGTAAAATCCTTTTCAGCGAGGAAGGAAGAGAGACACAGCACCCTCCCAAGCAGAAGTGTGTTGATGTTTTCAGATGCAGCGCGACCCTTATCTGATAGCGATTATTGGGCTGAGGTCAGCGCGCTAAGGCTCTGTTCCAGCATCGCCAGCTCATCGCAGTAGTCAGGTTCCGTGAGTAGTACCTGGAACTCTGTGGTTTTTGGCTTTCTTTGCATGCATAACCTGTATCCTTGTGTTTTTTCTCTGAAGTTCCTTCAGAAGGGGTTATGTTGCCGTGGTGATCTTGGCTCTTTTCTAAAAGCTTTGGTACGACTGGAGCTGGTAGGAGGAGCCCCGAGCTGGAGGGGCCAGCCAGTAAGCAACTCTTTTGATCTGAGGTGACATCCTGATTGGGGCTCCGCCTACCATCAGTAATGAATACTGTGTTCTCTTCCTTCCTTCGCTGAAAAGGATTTTTAAGGTAAGTTCTTTACCAAAATCCGTCTTTTTGCGGTACGAGTTGACGTTTTTATTGGTACCATTTTTGAGCACGTGACATTTTTGATCGCTTTTTATTTCGATTTTTGGGGGTTAGAATGAACAAAAATAGCAAATTCATGAATTTCTTTTGGGGGAGGCGTTTATACCGTTCCGCGTGTGGTAAAATTGATAAAGCAGTTTTATTCTTCGGGTCAGTTACGATTACGGCGATACCTCTTTTATTTCATTTTTTTTTTTTTGTTTTGGGCTTTTATAGAATGAAACAATTTTATATATAAAAATTATTATTTTTTGCATGCTTTATTCTGCGAGCTATAACTTTTTTTATTTTTTTCACTGGATGCTGTATGAGGCTCGTGTTTTGCGGGGACAAGATGACGTTTTCAGCGGTACCATGTTTATTTATATCGGTCTTTTTGATCGCGTTTTATTCCACTTTTTGTTCGGCGGTATGATGATAAGCATTGATTTTTTGCTTCGTTTTTTTTTTTTTTAAGGGGTTCACTAAAGGGGTTAACTAGTGGGAAGTTTATAGGGGGGGGTCGTTTACGGACGCGGCGATACCAATATGTGTACTTTTTTTGTTTTGGTTTTTTTATTTAAGGAAAGAATGAATTTATTGGGGAATTTTTTTTTTTTTTTTTACCACTTTTTTTTTTTATTTTTTTTACTATTTTACTTTGTCCAGGGTGGGACATCACTGTATTTTAGCAGATCGCTGTTTGTGACAGTGTGCACAGCACTCTGTCACACCAGCGATCGCTCTGGCATGGCTGCAGGCTTCCTCAGCGCCTCCTGCAGGACCCCGGCGCCATCTTGGATCGGGGACTGGGGGAGGACGGACCCTCGGAACAGCGCGACACATCGCGTGCTCTGAGGGTCTCAGGGGAGCGTGCAGGGAGCCCCCTCCCTGGCGCGATCCTCCGCTGCGCTCCCCCCGGGAGCGCAGCTGATCGCCCATGACGTACTATTTCCGTCCAGTGGGAATTAGGTCCAGGGTCACATGGCGGATTAGTACGTCTGTGGATTAAAGGGTTAACATTGCTGAAACCTTCGTTGCTGTTCCTGTTATGCCCTCCCTACACTCTTGGAAGTGAGCCGTCAGTGGTGATGATGGTACCAGACTGCAATGTATTTCAGAAGGAATAGCACAGGGTCACCACAATGCAGGGTTAGTGATCCACATTCATTTAGTTAAAAACAGATGTTAGCAGGTTTGAGGCTTGATTAGCAATGTAAATAACTGTTACTTGTACAACATCTGGCATTTGTTTTCTTTACCAACTAATATAACATTCTGCTTCTTACAGATAACAAGTTTTGATTCAGTATTATGTAAGTATACTTTGTGAGATCATGTGGCATGTCAAAAACCGACATGTGGCGCTCCTGTGTCTGGAAATGAATTTTCTTTGCCTCTGCCTTTCTCTTCTGTATTGGTGTTCTTTGATCCTGCATTACAGATAATACACCCAGGAATCACAAACGCTCCATAGAAGCCAGTGATGCCTTAAAGGGAATCTGTCGCCTTTTTTTTCGTATAAAACTGCAGCCACTGCCATCAGGGGCTTATCTACAGCATTCTGTAATGCTGTAGATAAGCACAGATATAACCTGAAAGATAAGAAAAACGAGTTATATTATACTCACCAGTGGGGGGGGGGGTGCTATGGGTGTCGCAGGTCCTGGTCTGGCGCCTCCCATCTTCTAGCAATGACGTCCTCCTCCTTGCTTCTGTCGCGTTCCTGCGCAGGTGCTGAGTCTCTGACCTTTCCCGGAGCCTGCGCACTGCAGTACTCTGCTCTGCCCTCAACAGGGCAGATAACGTACGCCTGTGCAGAAGCACTACAGAAGCAAGGAGGAGGATGTGATCGCTAGAAGATTGGAGGCGCCGGACCGTGACACCCATCGGACCGGACCCCCTGGTGAGTAGAATATAACTCGTTTTTCTTTTCTTTCAGGTTACATTGGGGGCTTATCTACAGCATTACAGAATGCTGTAGGTAAGCCACTGATGGCGGTGGCTGCAGCTTGCATACGAAAAATGAGGTGACAGATTCAGTTCTGATAAAATATAAGTCTGGGTGATCCCATTTTGTACCTGCCTGAAGGCTCTTGGGCCAATTCCATTTGAAACTTTTGCATCGATGACCTGTCCATACTTACAAGATCCATATTTTGGAACCTATATGAAGTACTTGGATATTAATATCCCATCCTTAGGTTCCCAACAATATCCCTTTATTGGAATCGTACACCTGGCAGCCCTAACAATCCGATCCTATTCATTTGTGTTGGTAGGAGCCAAATGCAGCACGGAATGGAACCGTGCGGTTGCTGCTGTGTACACTGTACAGCTCCTAAGGTGGCCACATTTACAATATGCTGATGTATGCAGATGCCTGTAGACAGACCCCACACACACACTGACTTGATATTGGTACTCCAGCTGCTGGACAACCAACCCTTTTTGCATAGTCACTAAAAATACTAATGCTTTCTAAAAATTTGTCCTGAAGTGCATGTGTATAAATTGTCTAAAATACTGATGGGTATGTAATTTGGCTTCAAATGAGAACCTGATTTAGATTTAAAGATGACCAATCTAATTCTTGTGGAAGATAAGCTGCTGCCTATGGGGCAGGAATGGACACACAGGGCGCCCCTGTGGAAGAGCAATATGTGTGCTCCTTATCTTCCAATATATCATTATGCACAACTCCACCTGCTTTGGCTTGGGCCCTGTGCGGCTGCACAGCCCTTTGTCTGGGGTCTGGCAGTGACTTATTCGTCTTATCCCTTTAAAATAAACATGAGCGCAGCTCATCATTAGTGAGGGAGGTGGGGACGTGCAAAATCAAAGGGCCAAACAGTGGACTAAACCTAGTAGCCACTCAAGGGTGCACCGAACGTAATGCATGTTTAAGTAAAGTCATATCAAAAGTGCTGTCACAATACATACAAGTATTCAATATATAAAATGTAGACTACATTACTGTCATATGGAATATAGTTATAAAGCTGAGCCACATGGAGCCCAATTTTGCTAATTTGTCTGGTCCACCCAGCTATGACAAGGGACTCTGATGTGACCCTAACCTTTTTTTAATAGATGTACCCCAACTGTGTCAAAAGCCTGTGAATGTAAGTCTGGTAAGACCCAGCATCTTGTTCTGTCATGAGATGAAGGTTTATAACCATCACTGGAATGGTGCCACTGCAAGAGGAGAGTATATATTGAAAAGTAAAGGGGTCGTCCACTACTGTACAAACCACTTTACTTTGCTAAAATAGTTCTGTATTAATGTAAAGGCCACCTCCACCCTCCCCATACACATTAGATAAAAGTTGGAAGCTGTCTTATATGCATGGTCAGCCTCACTCAGTATTAAATGATATAACAGGTAACATGATTGGCTTTTTTTGATGTAATACTGATGTGAGATTCAGCATCTCTTATGTTATATTTTTTGCGTTTCAGATCCATGGACCCTTGAGGAGAAGGTTGATCTTCCTCCGGCACGTTGCGTTACCATGTGAATTTGTACATCTAGATCTGTTATGGTTTTTGTGTTTGAGGGAGATCATATTGTGTTTTTTGGGACCACGTTTGATTATTAGTGCAGATTAAAATACAGATGGCTAAAGCAATGGAGTCACGAGCACTCCAGATTACACATTTGTAAGTTTTATGCAAGTCTGTTGTAATATCATTTAGAATTTTCTCTGGAGCATGGTCCTCTTATGTATGGCAGTTACATATGATTTATAGGAGCAGTTTGTTTGTTTGCATACCATAATATTTCTGTTCAGATTCAGCCTTACATGTTTGTAAGCTACGTTATAGCTCTGCATCTGTATACTTTGGACACGTTAGGCGTAGACTAGAGGGCGACTTTAGCCACTAGTACTGATCGCAGACTGTGATCTGATGCTGCTTTGACATTCACATCAGTTACTTTTCCATGTTGTAATGTATGGAGTCACATATCATTATTTAACATATACCCAGCCCATAAAGTGAGCAATCAATACCTTTTTTTTAAATTAAAGACACAGAAGGTTTTTGTTTTCTACAATATGGCTCTGTAGTCTTAAGAACATATCTTCACTGTACTGGTAAAACTTGTTGAAGCCAAAAAAACAAGCAGATTTAATCGTGTAGGAACGATTGACCACAATAGCACGCAGGTCATAGAGCACAAGAGTCAGGTACATTGCACGGACTAAGAGATCCTGCATGTAGTAGTGCAGGAAGACGTATATGGAATTCACAGGAAGGAATAAGGTTATTTTTCCTGTTTTGCAGATAATTCTAAAATAGCCTGCTAATTCTCCAGGGACTTGTTTGTAGTTGTCATGGCCTCGGTGAGGCAGGGGGTGATCACAAATGCAGGCAATGATTTTTGGTTTGTGACAAGACTTTTGCCTCTATTTAAGGACACATGTATGATGCAATTTTTTCCTTTTCTGTATGTTAAAACTACTTTCATTTGATCCTGCCCATTCACAAAGGCTAATGTATACACGCTCACAGCAGATGAGATGATTATTTGAATTGTCAAGCCGGTACGTTTTAAGTTTGTCCTAAAAGACGGCTGAAGCAAAGTCAAAGCCCTTTAAATTAATGCATCTGGAACATGTTCTACAGATACTAGTATCTGCAGCAGGACCCTCGGTCGCCTAATTCTCATAGTGCAGAATATATACCCAAAACCAGGAGTGGAACATATACAGAGAAGCGTTAGGGGAAGTTTTAATATTTGATACCAGTACAGTGCAAGTTTAGGATCTGCTTGTTGGGGCACTAAAGGCTACAGACTTTTTTTATATATATATATATATATATATATATATATATATATATATATAGCTACACCTACCCACCCCCATAAGAAAAAAAATAGTTTAAATGATGCATTCACCAATAGTGTTTTCATTTTCTAACATAATCATTGCTAAATTAGTGGCCTGTGAGCAGTCTATGCCTCCAAAAGTTATTGCTTCTAGGAGCTACCACAATTCAACTTGTCTTGGGGCACGGCAGACTCTCTCTCTTGTATTTTTCCAAAGATTCACATATAACTACTTTTGGGCACAGATAAGTAATGTATGAGACATTATGGTGGCTTTAAATAGCTATATTTCTGCTTCATTCAAGTTTTTACTTTACAACCAAGTACTAAATCAGGTCTTATTTTACTAATTGGGACACTTTCCTTTTGTTTAAAGCACCACTGCAGCGTTTTTTTTATATTCTCACTAGAGTGACACTTAAAGGCTATATGCACACGTTCGGAATTGCCGGGGAATTTTACGCGGCAATTCCGCAGCTCCCTGCCGCCAGAAATACGCATGCATTCCGTTTTGCGTATTCCCGCAAAAAACTAACGTTTTGCAAGCGTATTTAGCTTGCAGAATGCTAGCGTTTTCTAAGCGATCTGTAGCATCGCTTGGAAAACTGATTGACAGGTTGGTTAAACATAGTGTTTGACAAGTGTGACCAACTTTTTACTATTGATGCTGCCTATGCAGCATCAGTAGTAAAAGATAGAAAGTTAGAAATAATCAAAAAATATGGATATACTCACCCTCTGTCGGCCCACGGAGTTCTCCCAACTCCTCGGCGAAGCTGCTGCCAAGTTCCATTCCCAGTGATGCATTGCGCGAATGACCTCTGACATAGCGGTCACGTGACCGCTACGTCATCTGGGGTGATTCTCGCAATGCATCCCTGGGAACGGAACTTGGCGACAGCTTCGCTGAGGAGTTGGGAGAACTCCGTGGGCCGACAGAAGAACTCCGTGGGCCAACAGAGGGTGAGTATATCCATATTTTTTATTTTTTTTTTATTTAATTCTATTTTTTACAGGAATATGGTACAAAGGGCCTGGAGGAGTCTCCTCTCCTCCAGACCCTGGGTACCAACCGCACATGAAGCGCTCACTTCACATATGGTGGGCATAGCCACATGTGTAAAGTGAGCGTTTCAATGCAATCTTATGGCAACGTAATCGCCGTGATTGCGCAAAAAGAATGAGCATGCTGTGTATTTTTCCACAAGCAATTCCGCCGTGGAAAAATACGCAGCATTAGCATAGCTATGCAGAATGCCATAGGATTGCATGGGATGCGTTGTGTAAGCGTTTTCGTGCCGGGAAACAACGGCAAAAACGCTTAAACGCAACGTGTGCACATAGCCTAAATCTAAGCCCCCCGGCCCCTTTCTTATACTCATTTTCTGGCAGTATCACCTTTTTACTGACGCTTCTCCGGTCCACGGCGCCATCTTGTGCCTGTAACTTTTGATTGGCCTGAAGTTAGAAGTTTCGTTCGAGCTTTCAATTAAAGTCTGAGAATCACAATGAGGCTGTCAGACTTGTACTGAAAAGTGCCCTCCGATGCGCTGCAGCAGACAGGTCCCTTTTTGCCAGAGACTGATCGGAGCAGTGCTGGAAAAGAATGAAGGGGATAACAGGTGGGTAGGAGACAGGGGACTTATTTAAAGCACCACTACTGCTGTTTCCATAAAAAAAAAAAACCACTGGAGTGGAGCTTCAGCTTTGTTCTGTTATAGCAGGGTTCCCCAACTCCAGTCCTCAAGGCCCACCAACAGGTCATGTTTTCAGGATTTCCTTACTATTGCCCAGGTGATAATTGCATCACCTGTGCAGTACAAAGGAAATCAACACTGTGTTATAGTACAGGATTTGATCTCTTCACTTAATGTATTAAGAAACAAAACTGCAACTTGCAAGCTATACCCCATACACATGGTAAGATGAGCTTCCATAGACATATGTTTATATAGGCCTGTCTATAAAAGGTGGTCTTTTGCTAAGTCTGCCGTCACTCTGACACCAGTTCACTTTGCAAGTAGATGTTCTTGGCCTCACTCAGTTTACTTGTATTGAGCGAGGCTGTGCATGTGTAGGTGGACTGTGGTTAAAAATATGCAAATGATGTACTTTGGCTTGAGACCTCCTAGTCTTGCTGCTTACACCAGAGAATCTTGACAGCGTTGGGTGCTATTAGGATTCTAAGTCTGCAGTCCCATAGAATGACTGAGCTCTTTTCGCAAAAGACTGGACAGCCCCTTCTATGTTGTAGAGAGTTAGAGAAACATGGCTGCTTTCTAAAAGTGAATCTGTCAATAGGAACAACCCTCCCAAGCCAGCTGTATGGGCACATAGGTCATAATGAAATAAAATGACACCTTGATATCTGCGATCTGATGCCTTATTCCAGAGAATTCCATATTTTCCTAAGTGTAAATGAGCTATTCCGGGCTGTGGCCCGTGCACTGATCTGCATGAGAATTTACCAGTAGAGATTTATTTTGGATGAAAGGAGGGAGGTACCAGTGTGATATGTAATGACTAATGTTGATCGATTAGCTTTGGATAAGAGCTTATCTGAATAGCTATAGCGCTTACTGAAATCTGCATCGGTAACCTGGATGCGAGGAGCACTCCCAATAATCAGATGTTCGGTGCTGCAGCTGCATGTGTTGTGGCTGTGTGACAGTCACAACACATGCATGGAGATCCTGTTGGTTAGTCCACAACACATGCATGGAGAGAATGTCACACAGCCGCGACATGCAGCTGCGGCACCGAACAACTGATTATTGGGAGCGTTCCAGGTTACCGAGGTATCGGTAAGCGCTATAGCTATTCGGACAAACTTAGTCAAAGCTATTGAATCAACACTAGTAATGACCGCTCTCATCTCACTGCAGAGCTGTGTGTGGTTATAACTGAGGCCTCTTTCACACATCATTTTTTTGCAATCAGGCACAATCCGTCCAATTGCTAAAAAGACGGATCCGGCTTAGATTGGAAAAAACTGATGTGCCGGATCCGTTTTTTAGCCAGATCCGTTGTGAACCTGGAAAATGTATTGTACGCATGACTGGCACGGAGGGGAGAGAGAAACCGAGACCTTGGTTTGGCTTCCAGGCAGGCGTACATGAAGAAAACTGAGTTTGGTGGCCGGATCAGTCCTGTGCCTGTTCTGGCTCCCATACACTTGTATTGTATGACCTAGCCTGACGCGCCGCTTCAGGCGCTGTCAGGCGTTTCCGGCAGAAAAAAAAACGTTACATGATGAGTCCTGTCCGGCCGCCTGAGTTAAAATCTGACGGATCCGGCAGAAAATGGACTAAACGCAATGGCATGCGGCGCGATCCGGTGCTAATGCATGTCAATGAGAAAAAAACGGATCCGTTTTTTTTTTTTCAAAAACTGCCGGATCGCGCCTGATGGCAAAAAACTGATGTGTGAAAGTAGCCTTAACACATCTGCAGATTCCTCTCAGCTGCCATCTTACAGGTAGACAGGGTTGCAATACAGCAGAGCTCTGATAGCTGCCGCAGATGTGTTTGTAAGGAGACAAAGTATTGTTAGTTAAATGTCTTACACTGGTAACGCCTCTTGTATTTTATTTAATCTGAGCCCTGGAGGCAAATTCTCACACAGATCAGTGTCCAGGTCATAGTCCTGAACAACCATTTATATATAAGAAAAATGTGTATTTCTCTGAATAAAATGATAGCTTGATATCTGTGATCACAACGTCTGATTTTAGTCTGCTTCCTGTGACCATTCATGCGCACGTAGACTGCTTTAAAGGATTGGTCCTACTGCCATATATCATATAAAACAGTGCCATGTCTGTCTGCAAGTTTATTTTGTGATATTTTAGTTCAGCCCCATTTGCTTCATGAACAAGTGTAGCGCTGCTCCTAGAAAAAAGCAGCCCTCTTTGTAATACTGTACAACCAATTGAAAATTTAACCACTGCTCCTTGGTCCACATTTTAGCAATATATGTATTAGAAAGTTTTAGCAGTACCTTTGCCAGCATTATTGTAGGCCATATCAAAGACAGTCATTTATTTACGGAAGTATGTTATTGTGGTTTAGGGACTGTTCAGTTTGCTGTATTACTTTTAAATGGTTAATTGCATTACAAGTTGCTGTCTAAAATCTCTAAAAATAAAACCTTTATTTGATTTCTTGATTTGAATTTGACTACAGAATTTCTTGCAAATCATATCACCGCTATTTTCTAATCAGTATTCACAAGGACTTGAAACAAATTATTGTAATCTTGGACTACTTTTTTCTTTAAACACATCAAAAGATTATATTGTATATTTTAGTTTTGTTATAATGAATATGGTTATCTGAGCCTGGAAAAACCCAATCTGTATGCTCACTAGATAATGCCACCATAGAGCAAAAGGTGTTCTTTTATTACCTTGTACATCTTGTGCTGCCATGACTTGCTGCAAGTGAGATTATTAATGAAAAAAAGTTAACAAAAATCTGATTCTTAAACACAAGCAATTTTCAGTGTCTTGTTGAGGAGGCGTGACTGAGTCAGACACTCTTGATTTATTAAAAGGTGCGTGCATCTTAATTAATCCGGAACATCTGAAAAGTGGCATATCCCTCGCCATAAGTCTTACTGTTGTCTAAGGCAGGGTTCCCCAACTCCAGTCATCAAGGCCCACCAACAAATCATGTTTTCAGGATTTCCTTTGTATTGCACAGGTGATGCAATTATCACCTGAGGGAACCCTGGTCTTAAGGCACTGTCACACTTAGCGATCGCACTAGCGACAACGACACTACCGGCGAGATCGCTATGTGGTCGCTAGTTAGCTTCCAAACACAAAGATCTCATCAGAGATCAGTGATCTGTATAACGACCTCTGCTGTCATTGGGAAAACCTAGTCCCACCTGCGACGCTGGTAAAGTCGTTCATAAAGGGTGTCACACTCAGCGATTCAGGCTCACCAGCGGGACACCAACGACCAAAAAACGGCTCACAACGTTAATAAGCTATCAACAACATCTCAGGGGCCACATCGCTGCTACATGTCACATACAGCTGCGTCGCTAACGAGATCGCTACTGCGTCATAAAATCGGTGACTCTTTAGCGATCTCGTTAGCGATCTCGCTTAGTGTGACAGTACCTTAACCCCTTAGTGACAGCCTTTTTGCAGCTTAATGACCGGGCCAATTTTTACAATTCTGACCACTGTCACTTTATGAGGTTATAACTCTGGAACGCTTTAACGAATCCAGCTGATTCTGAGATTGTTTTTTTGTGACATATTGTACTTCACGTTAGTGGTAAAAAAAAATTTATATGACTTTCTTTTATTTATGAAAAAAACGGAAATATGGCAAATTTTGAAAATTTCGCAATTTTCAAATTTGAAATTTTTATGCCGTTAAATCAGAGATGTCAC
>JARQOD010000002.1:97492768-97515228 GCA_033576555.1 Oophaga sylvatica | reverse complement strand
AGAAATTGGACCACAAAAGTTGTTGTACAGTTTGTCCTGAGTACACTGGTACCCCATATGTGGGGGGGAACCACTTTTTGGCGCATGGGAGAGCACAGAAGGGAAGGAGCGCCATTTTGGAATGCAGACTTGATGGAATGTTCTGTGGGCGTCATGTTGCCTTTGCAGAGCCCCTGATGTGCCTAAACAGTAGAAACCACCCACAAGTGACCCCATTTTGGAAACTAGACCCCCCAAGGAGCTTATCTAGATGTGTAGTGAGCACTTTGAACCCCCAAGGGCTACACAGAAGTTTATAACGCCGGGCCATGAAAATAAAAAAATCATATTTTTTCCACAAACATGATCTTTTAGTCCCCAATTTTTTTATTTTCCCAAGGGTAACAGGAGAAATTAGACCTCAAAAGTTGTTGTCCAATTTGTCCTGAGTACGCTGATATCCCATATGTGGGAGAAAACTACTGTATGGGCACACTTCGGGCTCGGAAGGGAAGTAGTGACGTTTTGAATTGCCGACTTGATGGAATGGTCTGCGGGCGTCATGTTACGTTTGCAGAGCCCCTGATGTGCCTAAACAGTATAAACTCCACACAAGTGACCCCATTTTGGAAACTAGACCCCGCAAGGAACTTATCTAGATGTGTGGTGAGCACTTTGAACCCCCAAGTTCTTCACAGAAGTTTATAACGCAGAGCCGTGAAAATAAAAAATCATTTTTTTTCCACAAAAATAACTTTTTTAGTCCCCAATTTTTTTTCCCAACAGTAACAGGAGAAATTAGACCCCCAAAGTTGTTGTGCAATTTTTCCCGAGTACGCTGATACCCCATATGTGGGGGTAAACCACTGTTTGGGCACACGTCGGGGCTTGGAATAAAGGGAGCACTGTTTGACTTTTTGAACGCAAAATTTGCAGGAATCAATGGTGGCGCCATGTCGCGTATGGAGATCCCCTGATGTACCTAAATAGTGGAAACCCCTCAATTCTAACTCCAACCCTAACCCCAACACACCCCCAACCCTAACCCCTACACACCCCTAACCCTAATACAAACCATAACCCTAACCCCAACACACCCCTAACCCTAATCCCAACTCTAACCATAAACCTAACCACAAGCCTAACCCTAATCCCAACCCTAACCCCAAAACACCCCTAACGCTTATCCCAACCCTAACCCTAATCCCAACCTTAACCCTAATTCCAACCCTAACCCTAATTCCAACCCTAACCTTCTAACCTTACCTGTTCTAACCCTTACCCTAGTTCTAACCCTAACCCTAGTTCTAACCCTAAGGCTGGGTTCATATTGCGTTTTACCAGCCCGTTCAACACGTAGCGTTGACGGGCTGGTAACGGTATAGCATAACGCGATCGCGTTATGCTATACCCGCTAGTGCAGAGGAATCAGCGATGATTCATCTGTGCTAGCGGTGATGGAGCCCAGACGCTGCAGCCTGCGTCCAAGGCTCCGTCACTGAATGACGACACGTCGCGAACGCATGCCGCTTCATGGCATGCGTTGCGATGCGCACACAAATGGGGTGAATGGCAGCGTTAACGGACTGCGTTACACCGCGTTATACCGCGGTGAAACGCAGTCCATCTAACGGACTGCCATAATGCAATATGAACCCAGCCTGACCCTAAGGCCCCGTGCACACGTTGCGGATTCACTTGCGGATTTTTCTAAAATCCGCAGGTAAAACGACCTGCCTTTTACCTGCGTATTTAGCGCGGATTTGCTGCGGTTTTTCTCTGCGGTTTTACGCCTATAATGGAATAGGTGTAAAATCACTGCGGAATCCGCACAAAGAATTGACATGCTGCGGATTTAAAACCGCAGCAAATCCGCGCTGAAAAATCTGCAGCATGTGCACAGCGGGTTTTTTTACCATTTATTTGCATTGTACTGTACATGGTTTCTGGATCTGCTGTGGATCCGCAGCGCCAAATCCGCTGCGGATCCGCAGCAAAATCCGCTGCTGATCCGCAGCAAAATCCGCTGCGGATTAGCAGCGAAATCCGCTACGGATCAGCAGCGAAGTCAGCTGCGGATCAGCAGCGAAATCCGCTGCGGTCAGCAGCGAATCCGTGCGGATCAGCAGCGAAATCCGCTGCGGATCAGCAGCGAAATCAGCTGCGGATCAGCAGCGAAATCGGCTGCGGATCAGCAGCGAAATCCGCAGCTGATTTCGCATGCTGATTCGCTGCTGAATCCGCAGCGAAATCAGCAAGCGCGGATCAGCAGCGAAATCCGCTGCGGATCAGCAGCGAAATCCGCTGCGGATCAGCAGCGAAATCAGCTGCGGATCAGCAGAGAAATCAGCTGCGGATCAGCAGAGAAATCAGCTGCGGATCCGCAGAAAAATCCGCAACGTGTGCACAGGGCCTAATAGGAAAAAAAAAAAAATTCTTTATTATTTTTCCCTACCTATGACAGGGGGGGTTCACTTACTTTTTTTTATTTTGATCACTGTGACAGTTTATCACAGTGATCAAAATAAATTTTTTGACTATGCAGGGCGCACTGCGCATGCGCCGGCCGGCGGGCGCACTGCGCATGCGCCCGCCATTTTCCAAGATGGCGGCGCCCATGAAGAATCCGGGCAGCCGCCGGGAAGGATCCAGGGACATCGGTGGACCGGGAGAGGTGAGTATGGGGGTCGGAAGTGAGGGGGGGGGATCGGAAGGTGGGGGCAGCGGAGGCCAGGACGAGGGGAGCTTTTAGTGACGGCGGTGACCGACCGCTGCCATCTTTCGGTGGCGGCGGCCGATCGCCGCCGTGAATCCGTGTGGGGGGGTCAGGGCTCGGTGTCCAGCCGTGGCAGATGCTATTGCAGCATCGGCCATGGCTGGATTGTAATATTTCACCAATTATATTGGTGAAATATTACAGATTGCTCTGATTGGCTGTTTCACTTTTAACAGCCAATCAGAGCGATCTGGTCTCGGGGGGGTTAAGCCAACCCCCCTGTGGTGAAGCACAAAGGGTCCTGTGCCGGCGGGTCGGGTGACCTTTCAGTGACCCCGGTCACCCGACCCGCAGGGACGCGATCCTTTCATGACGCCACATAGGCGTCATGGGTCGGATTGGCACTGATTTTCATGACGCCTACGTGGCGTCATGGGTCGGGAAGGGGTTAAAAGATGAGGGTTCGTAGTTATGATGGTGAAAAAAATGACGGGGGATGGTTTTTAAATTTTTGGGGTCGGTCGCCGTCCTGGCCGCGCAAATGTCCCGCACATGCTCCCTAATCCTAATCCTCAGTTCCCTTGATGTAAGGCCAATATAGATTTTCGAACAGCCACAAGTGGCATAATAAATAACATTTGATGTATTGCAAGAGATACGATGTTTGATGTCATATGTTTTCTGGCCATCTGAGGATTGGAAAGTGGAGCAGCGCAGGACATTTGCGCAGGCAAGACAGCGACCGCACGAGGTCATGCCAAGGGTAAGGCCACGGGATCCAAAAGGGTGACTGATGTTCGGTACATAGTGGCTTTGAACCAAAAGGTCACGTAGATTATTCGACCTTCTCGCTGTCATAGATAGTGATTCGTCTTGTGATAAACCCAAGCGAGACTCCGCACGGAGGACAGACCAGTGTTTGTTAAGAATAGATCTCATCTCCTCCCACGCATGGTTATAGGTAGAGATAAACCTGATTGGTCCCTTGCGACCAGGATCCGTTGCCCTTTTTTTAGGACACAATAAAATATCAGTGGAGTAGATCTAGCTCTCCTGTAGCCCTGTTTGATGCACCTATTTGAGTATCCTCTGCTCTGGAAGCGTGCCGTGAGGTCCAAGGCCTGTGCCTCAAACTTGGTGTCTGAAGAACAAATTCGCCTCGCCCGTAGGAACTGCCCGACCGGGACGGCCCTTATGGTGGAAGGATTGTGAGCAGAGGAGGCATGAATCAAAGCATTCACTGAGGGTTTGAATAAAGATCTGCGGGATATTACTAATCAATTTAAGGATTTACTAAGGAAACGCACCCGGACCTGGTGGAATCATGAATTCCTCGATAAATATTTACAGAAAGGTCTGATACCAAGAGGACTTAGAGTCCAGGTGTTTCCATCCTTTCCTATCACTGATGAAATTTTTAAGAGTAATTGGGAGGCTGCTGCAGACACGTGCTCTAGGGAATTTATGTTATTTTAAAAGATATGAATTCCAAATCTCTTTTCTCTTATGAGGTTGAAATGGAACAGTTACAGGTTAAGCTCCACAAGGAAATGAGTAGTGATGACCTAAAAAAATTTAATGATGAAATGGACGTATGGTCTCAAAAATGGGTTAAAGAAATACAAATTAATAAGGCCAAAAAATTTCAAAGAGACGTTGATGACAAGAAAGGCCTACGGGTTTATAAATGGTATAATACCCATGAGCCGCTAACGGGAATGCCACAGCGCTATATGGCGATAAGTGCGAACTCACTTAGCTTCAGTGAGCCGCAAACTAAAACGCTAGGGCGCTGAACCAGCGTTATAAAACGAGCCCTGTTGCGTCACAGAGCCGCTGAGAAAAAGACTGTGTCCTGTTAACGCCACAGGGATACACAGATAACTGCTGTGTGGAAGCAGTCCGTGATTATGCAGACAGCAACGCAATCAATCAATCTCCTCACCGGAGAAGCCGGTATTCTAGTGGCTTATTTCAGCCAAGCCCTAACCACGTGCACTCAAATCTCCTCACCGGAGGTGTCGGTATTCTAGGGGCTTATTTCAGCCGAGCCCTAACCACATGCGTGCATGATCACACTGGCGCAAAGCACATAATGCAATTGATACTAGCGCATGGCGGCCCAGCCATGCCACCCTTTTATAGTAACAGCTACAGGACCTGCCAGAAACAAGGACCAATGAGAAACTGCTCCAAAACACATGTAGTTTCAGGACGTTCCTGGTGGACCAATAGGAGCTGCTGCAGTACCTGAACATGTGACCCCTGATCTCCAATGAGAGATCTTACCCTGGGCATGCTCAGAAGGGGAAACGCAGGACTTTGTCCCAAAGACGTCTGCTCCAGTACTGGCTACAATAGAAGATCCAGGAAGGGCAGCAGCAAGTCTCTGCACAGTATTGGAATGAGCAAGATGCTGGGACCGACGTCTCTGCTGAGCAGGCTCCACTGCGGACGGAGATGGATGGGGGACCGCAGCGGGACTGGTTCGAGACTCCCCTTGTGCAGCAGCGGGAACTCGAACCCTAACCACCGGCTTTTGTGAAATTACAGAACCATCCGACATGAAATGACACATGGTTTACATACAGTTAACCATGTTATTTCATGTAGTTTGATATATGGTTTTCACTAAGAATTACATGAGTATATGTGTGCAAAATTTCAGACATCTAGGGGTTAATTAAAGGTGTAAATTTGTTGAAAAAAAAATGTGTGGGCTCCCGCTGTATTTTCTCAACCAGACAGGTAAAGCCAGCGAGTGGGGGCAGATAATAATAACCTAGGGAGGGTGCATTTATTTTGTGCCCCCCCTGGCTACTAACATCTGCCCCCAGCCACCCCAGAAAAGGCACATCTATAATGAGATGCGCCCTTTCTGGCACTTATCCCGTTATTCCCATTGCTCTGTAGCGGTGGCTAATGAGTTAAAGCCACCTTGCTATTGGAAGGTGACTTTAAGCCAGGTTAGTAATGGAGAGTTGTCAATTAGACAACTATCGATTATTAATCCTATTGTATTAAATGGTTAAAAAAAACACATTAATTAAAAATGATTTTAATGAAATAAATACACATAGTTTTTGACCACATTTTATTTTACTGGTACTCCATCGAATCCCTTGTTCTCCTGTAATAAAAATAATAAAGCAACATTATTCTTACCTATCCGGTGTTCAGTCAGGTCCCCGATGTAATCCTTCTGAAAGGGTTAACGTTTACTGCAGGGACTGCAGCTAATGCTGCCTGCCTCGCAGTTAACCCCTGAATGAATTATCTCTTTTCCCAGCTGACAGGAGAGGAAGTGATTAGTGTGGGAAGCTTAATTGATTGCTTCCCACTTTCACTTCAGGTCAGCCGGGGACACCGCACAGCATCAATGACGTCAGAGGGAATCGCGGCTGACCTCAAGTGAACTGATTAACAAAAATAGGGGATCCCCTCGCAAAAAAAATGGCGTGGGGGTCCCCCTTTTTTTTTGTTAACCAGCCAGATGAAGCAGACTGCTGAGGCATGGTATTTAAGGCTAAGGATCTAATATCCATGAACCTTGCAAGCCTGATAATACCAGGCTACAGCAGTCTGCTTATGTTGGTTGGTTAACAAAAATAGGGGATCCCCTCGAAAAAAAAATGGCATGGGGTCCCCCTATTTTTGTTAACCAGCCAAGTAAAAAGCAGACTGCTGCAGCCTGGTATTAAAAGACTGTCAAGGCCCATGGATTTTGGCCCTCAACAGCCTAAAAATACCAGCCTGCAGCAGCCCCACAATTGGCGCATCCAAAGATGCGGCAATTGTGGCACTTTACCGGCTCTTCCCACTGCCCTGTAGCGGTGGCAAGTGGGGTAATAAGGGGTTAATGTCACCTTAGATTGAACGGTGACAATAAGCCCGGTTAATAATGGAGAGGCGTCAATAAGACACCGATCCATTATTAATCATAAAGGTTGAAAATGTGTAAAAAAAAAAATACACAGCCAGAAAAAAGTATTTTAATGAAATAATACACAACACAGTTTTCATTATTTTTAATTGCACGCTCATCCTGTGCCGCCATCGATCTCCTGTAAAAAAAACAAAAATAACAAACCAACACAAATACTCCCTGTCCGACGTAGTCCAAAATAACAAGTGTCCCACGACGAGTCCAGCTCTGCTACATCTGGATGCCAGGCTGAGCCTGACATCCAGACACAGCAGAGCTGCGTACCTGAGGAGATTCCCGGCGGTCACGTCGAATGGATGTCTCGCGGCCAGCACAGCATCAGTGACGTCGGAGGGAGTCCCGGCTGACCTGAAGTGAAAGTGTAAAGCAATCAATTAAGCTTCCCACACTAATCACTTCCTCTCCTGTCAGCTGGGAGAAGAGATGATTCATTCGGGGGTTTACTGCGAGGCTGGCAGCATTAGCTGCGGTCCCTGCAGTAAACGTTAACCCTTTCAGAAGGATTACATCTGGGGACCTGACAGAGCACCGGAGAGGTAAGAATAATGTTGCTTTATTATTTTATTTTTATTACAGGTGAACAAGGGCTTCGCAAGGAATGGCAGTAAAATAAAAGATGGTCAAAAACTCTGTTTATTTCATTAAAATGATTTTTAATTAAAGTGTGTGTGTTTTATTTTTATTTCATACAATAGGATTAATAATTCATAGTTGTCTAATTGACAGCTCTCAGTTATTAACCTGGCTTAAAGACACCTTTCAATAGCAAGGTGGCTTTAACCTATTATTAACCCATTCGCCACCGCTACAGGGCAATGGGAATAGACGGGCAAAGTGCCAGAAAGGGCGAATCTATTTATAGATTTACCTTTTCTGGGGTGGCTGGGGGCAGATGTTAGTAGCCAGGGGGGCACTAAATAAATGCACCCTCCCTAGGCTAATAATATCTGCCCCCACTCGCTGGCTTTTTCTGGTTCAGAAAATAGCGCGGGAGCCTACGCATTTTTTTTTCAACGAATTTACACCTTTACTTAACCCCTACATGTGTGAAATTTTGCACATATACACTCATGTAATTGTTAATGAAAACCATATATCAAACTACATAAAAATGACATGGTTAACTGTATGTAAACCATGTGTCATTTCATGTCGGGTCTGTAATTTCACAAAAGCCGGCAATTGAATTAGCGGCTTTTATACTATGTAGTGTTAGTTGTGTCTTCTGAGCAGTTTGTCAGCTTTTGGACCCCTTTGAAGTGTTTTGTATGTGTTTCTATGTGTTTTTGTTTGCCTGCCATTGGTTTTAACGGTGTTCGATGAACAGTTCCTCGAACACACGGGTGTTCGGCGAACCGAACTCGAACACTACGGGGGTGGCTCAACATTACACTCGGTAACTAACTGAAATTTCCCCCTTAGAACTGGCAAGCAGGCTAGTAATCAGCTCTGCTGAGCCACAAAAGCAATTTGTACACTGTCACTGGCAGGCACCTCTGCTACTCCAACAAATTAAGTGCCCCCTTATCACAGTCAGGCAGCCTACTAATCAGATGTGATGCTCCACACAAGCAATTTGTACACTGTCATTGGCAGGCAGCTCTGCTACTCCACCAAATTACTTGCCCCCTTATCACAGTCAGGCAGCCTACTAATCAGATGTGATGCTCTACACAAGCAATTTGTACACTGTCACTGGCAGGCAGCTCTGCTACTCAAACAAATTAAGTGCCCCCTTATCACAGGCAGGCAGCCTACTAATCAGATGTGATGCTCCACACAAGCAATTTGTACACTCACTGGCAGGCAGCTCTGCTACTCCACCTAATTAATTGCCCCCTTATCACAGGCAGGCAGCCTACTAATCAAATCTGATGCTTCACACAAGCAATTTCTACAGCGTCACTGGCAGGCTGGCAGCCTAAGAACCAGCGTTGCTGCACACAGCAAAATCCTCCCTCCCCTCTCACTGCACGGTCACCGTACAGCTAATCGCTATCAGCAGAAAGTAATTTTTCTTTTTAGGCCCTGCCTAACGCTCTCCCTGCTGAGACGCACAGCCAGCAACCTTCCCCTACACTGAGTTCGGCAGATGTAAAATGGCAGTCGACGCTGAGGGATTTTATATGCACTGTGACGCCACTGAAAGCCAGCCAATCGCTGTAATGCCCTTCTCTAAGATGGTGCTGGCCTCTGGCTATGTCATTCCGTTGCCCACAGCCTGCGTCCTTGCTCATTGGCCGAGAAAAGGCGCTTAAAGTGTAGGGGAAAACCGACTCCAGCAAAATGGTTGCCGAACACGTGACCGATCTCAAAATCGGCGATTTTTGAAAATGAACGACCTGTTTTGCTCAACTCTGATTAACACATTTTTTGTTCTTGATTTCTTTTAGTGTTTCTTAAAGCCAGAAAGTTGCCATTTGAAATTACTTCCGTTTTGTGCCATGTCTGTGATCTGCTTTTTTTAAACAAAATTAAACAACTGAATGAACATCCTCCAGGATCGGTGATTCCATAATTTTTGCCAGGGGTTGTAGTAAACATAGCAAAGCATTATCACACATTATAAACAGCACATACAATACAGTACAAGATAGCATAGGTTTAAAAAAGGGTAATACATTGACACAAACATTACTAAACAGGTACACCGTCCGGGTACCATAAAATGCACGGGATCAACACACGGGAGAGAGTGGGTAGACGAGGGTCCCCAACATCTCCTTACAAAAGTCTTGCCAGATCTAGTGGTGTCCAATAACTGGCGAAATCTCGTAGCAGCTTTGGGCCTAGTCTGTTTGACTCATTCCTTGCCTAGCGCATGTGCTAATTTTGGTGGTGCAGAGCTTATTGAAAAGACTACCCACAAATGTCAGCTGCTGATGAAAGTGTGGGCAGTGTATGCACACTTTCAGTGTTTTCACTCTGCTACTGCTTATTTGTCTGCGCTACAGAATCACTTTGTCTTCTTGCTCACCCGCTCATGTGATGTACCAACAAGGTGGAACTCTACCTTGCATTTGCTGGAGAGACTTCCAGCAGCAGCACGCAATAGTGGAGTTTCAGCTACTGCATGCACAGCTAAATTGCTGTGCTGAGCAACTGCACTTCACCAGTAAGTGGGCCTACATTTAGGACGTGTGTGATGTGTTGCACAGCTTTGAGTATTTCACCAACATGGCCAGCACTGATGACGTCATCATGAGCGTTATGCCACTTCTATGCCTGCTGGAAAAAAAACAGGCTATGATGACGGAGTTGGTGGCACAGCAGGTAGAGGATCAGAGCCAAATCACACATTTATCAGGTTTGTCATTAGAGTTGAGCGAAACAGGTCGCTCAGATTAAAAAAAGACCGACTTTATCCAAAGTCGGGTTTCGCCGAGCGAAACCCGACAATAGCGTGAGGTCGGCCATGCTTTTGGCAACTTGAGCGCCAAAATCGGTTTTCCCATAATGCTTGAAGTGCCTTTTTTCAGCCAATGAGCAAGAACGCAGACTGTGGGCAAGGCAATGTCATGGGCAGCGGCCAGCACCATCTTAGAGAAGGGCATTGCAGTGATTGGCTTGCTTTGTGTGGCGTCACAGTGCCCATAAAAGCCCTCACCGCCGACCGCCATTTTACTTCTGCCGATCTTAGCATAGGGAGAGGTTGCTGACGCTGGTTCTCAGTAGGGAGAGCGTTAGGCAGTAAAAAAAAAAAAAGAATTCTGTGCTTGTGCTGATAGCGATTAGCTGTACAGTTAGTGTGCAGTGACAGGGGAGGATTTTGTTGTGTGCAGCAGCGCTGGTCCTTAGGCTGCCTGCCAGTCACAGGGGAGGTATTGCTTGGGTGGAGCAGCAGAGCTGATTATTAGGCTGCCTGCCAGTGAGAGGGGAGGAATTTATTGTGTGGAGCAGAGCTGATTATTAGGCTGCCTGCCAGTGACAGGAGAGGAATTGCTTGTGTGGAGCAGCAGAGCTGATTATTAGGCTGCTGTTTGCCAGTGAGAGGGGGGG
Organism: Oophaga sylvatica; assembly: GCA_033576555.1. Taxonomy (NCBI): domain Eukaryota; kingdom Metazoa; phylum Chordata; class Amphibia; order Anura; family Dendrobatidae; genus Oophaga; species Oophaga sylvatica. The sequence continues at coordinate 97,504,588 of JARQOD010000002.1, read as the reverse complement.
AATTTATTGTGTGGAGCAGAGCTGATTATTAGGCGCCTGCCAGTGACAGCACTAATACTTTAATTTTTTTCTGCACAGTTACTGAGTGTTAATTTTTTCCCACACTGTATAGAGCTGTACGCTCCTCACACTACCGTGTACTGGCTGGTATCGAGGACAAATACTTTCTTGCTGACTATCTGTGTGTGACTCCAGAAATATATACGGAGATTTCAATTTTTTTCCCCAAAACCGTATACAGCTGGTATCTTCTGATACAGTACCGTTTTTCTGCCTTGTGTATTACGGTCAAATCCATACTGAGAGAGCGTCTGTGTGTTACTCCTGAAATATATACGGAGATTTAAAATTACCCCAACACTGTATACAGCTGTACGTTACTGATACAGTACACTTTTTCTGCTTTTCATATTGTGGTGTAATCCATACTGAGCCTGTGAGCGTGTGTGTTACTCCTGAAATATATACGGAGATTTCAAATTACCCCAACACTGTATAAAGCTGTATGTTACTGATACAGTACACTTTGTACTTTTCATATTGTGGTGTAATCCATACTGAGCGTGTGAGCATGTGTGTTACTCCTGAAATATATACTGAGATTTCAAATTACCCCAAAACTGTACAGCTGTACGTTACTGATACAGTACACTTTTTCTGCTTTTCATATTGTGATGTAATCCATACTGAGCCTGTGAGCGTGTGTGTTACTCCTGAAATTTATACGGAGATTTCAAATTACCCCAACACTGTATGCAGCTGTACGTTACTGATACAGTACACTTTTTCTGCTTTTCATATTGTGATGTAATCCATACTGAGCCTGTGAGCGTGTGTTACTCCTGAAATATATACGGAGATTTACAATTATACATACTTTATACAGCTGTACGCTTCTGATACAGTAACATATATCTGCTGGTATTTTTGGTACATTTTCACAAAAATGAAGTATGGTGGAAGAGGCCGTGGACGTGGGGGGCCAGCTGGTACTGATGGTGGTGGTGGTGCATCTGCTGGAAGTGCCATAAGCACAATAGCACCTAAGGCAGAAGGTGTTGAGCCGGCGTCATCATCTGGCTCAAGAAGGCCAGGAGGCTCCCTTTACTGGGAGTAGGTAAACCGCTTTTAAAGCCGGAGCATCAGGAACAGGTTTTGGCTTACATTGTCGAAACAGACTCCAGCTCTATCGTCTCCAATTATGAATTTTTAAAAAATGCAAGCACTGAGTCGTCAGTGCAGGCTCCTGGTCAGAAACAACACCTTTCCTTGTGTACTTTACCCCCACTGAAAGTGAAGGATGGAGCAGCCCACACTTCAGATTACTCCATGGAGCTCTTTTCACATACCATGCCTGGGTTATCAAGTCAAATCCTGAATTCCCCAGTCCAACATGAATCAGAGATGGAGTGCACTGATGCACATCCACTGCTATATGATTCTGCTGGTACATTCACCCAGAGCACTACATTGCCCTCGCATTCTACTGAGCCAGAATGTGACCCTGATGAAACTCAGGTGCCCCTTCCTGCATACTCTACCACCTTACACGGTGACACAGAGGAAAGTGCAGATGAAATTGAAGAGGAGGTGATGGATGACCCAGTTGTTGACTCGTGGGCGACGGCACTGGCACAGGGCCCCTCATAGTACAAAAAAATTGTCTCTGACGGTGGGAGGGCCCACTCACCGTCAGACACACCGGTGTACTATGAGGAGCCCTGTGCCAGTGCCGTCGGCCCCCCCTGCTTGCTCAGGGCCCCAGCACTTGCAATACTTACTTCTCCCTGCTCCACAGCTGTGACGTCTTCCTCATTTCCTGACAGTGACATTCAGCTTAGAGAGCGCGACGACGTCACGTCTGTACGCCTGTGCCTAAACAGTCCAAGTGCAGAGAGCTGTAACATGGCGACGCTGAGGAGTCCAGAGTAGAGCAGTGCACAGCGAGGAGAGGTATTACATTTTTTTTTAATGTTTGGAGCAATATATGGGGAGCAGGGTGGATAAAAATCAATGATTTTTTTTAAAAAATCAAAAAAATCAGATTTTTTTTATTTAAATCGGATTTTTTTCAATAAACTGCTTTTGAGGAAAATATTTTACCATCCAAAGGTTCTTCCATCATGAGATAAAGCTGAGTTGTTTAACTCAGTAGAATAAAGGCTGTATATGTGTAACATTCACAATGCCATGCTCTTCCAGAGGTTTCTGTAGGATTAGTGGGCAGTTTCTCTCATATTATCACAGACGCTTTACTTACGCAGTTCTCAAAATTGAATTTGACTCCGCAGAGGTCCCAGCCTCTTCTTCACGGCAAAAATGTTACAACATGAACAGAGTTGAGAAAAAGACCTTAATCCTATTGTTCTACAAACCTATATGAATACAGAATCAACCCCTTCAGTGCCAAGTCCAAGAAGTTAGACAATATATTTCTGATTGTTTGGAGTGAAATAGATCTGCACAACACAAGAAGAATGTGAATCTAAGTGTGAGGAGGAGGAAGGGCAAGCAGACAAGAAAATGAAAGTGAAACTTTGAGCACAATACTGCAGCATAGCCACAGACACAAGTCTGGATCTGTTTGTGTGTACGATCTGAGGTTTATTACATTCTTTCCTTATAATAGCAGCAGGCCGTAAAAGAGACCCAGTTTGGGAATATTTTAATGAAGCTCCTTCGCCTATCTGTAAGGCAGGCATGCGTGCAAAATGCAAACGATGCAACAAAGAGATGCAAGGCCTGGTGGCGCGAATGAGGCAACATCATGAGAAGTGCGGTGATGAAGATGACCAAAGAAACACTTCTGAACAGGCAGGATCTTCAGGTTGGTAAACATTTTTATTGAATCATTTCTAAAGACTGAACTGTCATGTGTGAGAAAAATTATATTTCTTATTATTACTGCATGTTACTGTCATTTGGTACAGTTATGAAGAAAAACAAATATTCCTTTTGTGGCAGTGCTGTGTTGTGTACAATAAGCAGAAATTGTATAAACAATAAAATAACAGCATTGACTATTTTGTTTAGGGGAATTCATGGATTCTGGAAACTATCCACCTCCAAGATCACCATCATCCTGTTCTACAGTTTGAGTTATCCATCCAGGATAGTGCTTCATTAGCAGCATCATCATCAGACACCCACAGCCACATATCACCATCACCCAAAAGGAAGAAAAAACCTTTAACTCCTGGAACCACCATAGATAGGTTTGTGATAAGAACTAGCAGATTAGAAAAAGAGTTGATTGATGAAAAAATTGCCCTGTTTATTTATGCAACAAACTCTTCTTTCCGTCTGACTGAGAACCCACATTTCATTAATATGGTTCAGTCACTGAGACCAGGATACAGTCCACCCAGCAGAGCTGATGTTGCAGGGAAACTGCTGGATCAAGTGTATGACAGAGAAATGGAGCAATGTGCAACAGCTCTGGAGGGTAAAATTGTTAACCTAAGTATTGATGGGTGGAGTAATGTCCACAATGATCCTATTGTATGTGCTTTTATAAACAACAGAAGAAGGTAAAGTCTTCCTTGCACAAACAACTGATACGTCAGGAAATGCACACACAGCAGAATACTTACAAGAAGTGGCAGTAAAAGCTATAACAACATGTGAACAAAAATTCAAATGTCTAGTACGCAGTTTGGTCACTGACAATGCTGCAAACGTATCCAAGATGAGAAGAAATTTAGAAGAGCAGGGAGGGAATACAAAGCTAATAACATATGGTTGCAGTGCTCATTTGCTGCACCTCTTAGCCAAAGACTTAAGTGAAAGTGTTCCAGAAATAAAGGCTAATGTTGTTGAAATTGCTAAATACTTCCGTAATAATCATTTTGCTGCAGCAGCTCTGAAAAGGATGGATGGAACCAAGCTAACGCTCCCACAAGATGTTAGATGGAACTCTGTGGTGGACTGTTTTGAGCAGTATATCAAAAACTGGCCTATTCTGATGACACTTTGTGAAGAAAATCGAGATAAAATAGATGGCACTGTCACGGCCAAAATCCTCAACATTGGGCTTAAGAGAAATGTTGAACATATGCTGAGCTTCCTGAAACCCATCTCTCAAGCTTTAAACAAAATACAGAAAAATAGCTGTTTTATTGCGGATGCTGTTGAAATTTGGAAGGAACTGAGTGAACACTTAAAAACAGAACTACACATGGACAGAATTAAATTACAAGCAGTAAACAAACGAATGGGACAAGCACTGACTCCAGCTCATTTTTTGGCAAATATTGTCAATATCCAATATCAGGGTCAAAACCTAAGTGCTGAGGAAGAGGAGTTAGCTATGACATGGGTATTCAGCAATCATCCATCTTTAATGCCAACTATAATAAACTTCAGAGCTAAGGGGGAACCATTCAAGAAATATATGTTTGCTGAAGATATTTTAAGGAAGGTCACACCAGTAAACTGGTGGAAGTCACTTAAGCGCTTGGATTTAGAGACTGTTCAAGTAATGATTTCACTTTTAACAGCAGTAGCTTCTTCTGCAGGAGTTGAAAGAATATTCTCTTCCTTTGGACTCATTCATTCTAAATTGAGAAATCGGTTGGGACCCAATAAAGCAGGAAAGCTTGTTTTTCTTTTCCAGATTATGAATAGGAACAAAGAAGAAGATGATGATGAAGATGACGACGAGTAAGCTACAGAGGACAGCAGGGACAGTAGTATTTAAGTTTTTCATGTGTCGGCTGGGCTGACAGTCTAAGTTTCTTAAAATATATATATAATTTTGTTTAGCCAAATTAGTTAACAAACATGGATGTTTGTTTAAGCAAATAACTTATGCTGTAATGTTGTTATTGTTTCAGTTGAATAAATCTATTTAAATTGTTATTAAGGTCAGGATTATTTTTCTCCTTCCTAAGTACAACAGAACAGTGGTGTCCAAATATGAATGATTAACCCATTAAACTGGGGAGAAAAAAGTAATATAAAAAGTGATTCTAAAAATCTTCATCTACTTGCATGTTAAAGTAGCAAGAACTAGTTTAGGTAGAAACTTTGATTTAAATCACTGATTTAAATCAAGCCTTACTGACTAGTGATTATCGTGATTTAAATCGTGATTTAAATCAGTTTGATTTAAATCAAATCCACCCTGATGGGGAGCATTATACACTGGAGAATTATATATCGGGCCCAGCATACACTTGAGCATTAAAAATGGGGCCCATCATATACTGGATCATTCTAAATGTGGCAGATCATGCACTGCAGCAGCATCCTTGGGGCCCATCATATGCTGGAGCATTCTAAAAGGGGAAAACAGACACTGGAGCAGCATTTACGGTGACCATTATACAATGGATTATTATAAATGGGGCACATTATATATGGAGCATTATTTTGGCCCAAAAAACACGAGCAGCATCCATGGGGCACATCATATACTGGAGCATTCTAAATGGGGCAGATCAGACACTGGAGCAGCATCCATGGGGCCCATCATTTACTGGAGAATTCTAAATGAGGCAGATCAGACACTGGAGCAGCATGCATGGGGCCCATCATATAGTGGAGCTTTCTGAATGGAGCAGATCAGACACTGGAGCAGCATCCATGGGGCACATCATATACTGTGGCAGATCAGACACTGGAGCAGCATCCATGGTGCCCATCATATACTGGAGCATGCTAAATGGGGCAGATCAGACACTGGAGCAGCATCCATGGGGCCCATCATATAGTGGAGCTTTCTGAATGGGGCAGATCAGACACTGGAGCAGCATCCATGGGGCACATCATATGCTGGGGCAGATCAGACACTGGAGCAGCATCCATGGGGCCCATCATACACTGGAGCATTCTAAATGGGGCAGATCAGACACTGGAGCAGCATACATGGGGCACATCATACTGGAGCATTCTAAATGGGGCAGATCAGACACTGGAGCAGCATCCATGGGGCCCATCATATACTGGGGCAGATCAGACACTGGAGCAGCATCCATGGGGCCCATCATATACTGGAGAATGCTAAATGGGGCAGATCAGACACTGGAGCAGCATCCATGGGGCCCATCATATAGTGGAGCTTTCTGAATGGGGCAGATCGGACACTGGAGCAGCATCCATGGGGCACATCATATACTGGGGCAGATCAGACACTGGAGCAGCATCCATGGGGCCCATCATATAGTGGAGCTTTCTAAATGGGGCAGATCAGACACTGGAGCAGCATTCATGTGGCACATCATATACTAGAGCATTCTAAATGGGGCAGATCAGACACTGGAGCAGCATCCATGGGGCCCATCATATACTGGAGCATTCTAAATGGGGCAGATCAGACACTGGAGCAGCATCCATTGGGCCCATCATATACTGGAGCATTCTAAAAAGGGGAAAGCAGACACTGGAGCAGCATTTACGGGGACCATTATACAATGGAGCATTATAAATGGGGCACATTATATATGAGCATTATTTTGGCCCATAAAACACTGGAGCAGCATCCATGGGGCCCATCATATACTGGAGCATTCTAAATGGGGCAGATCAGACACTGGAGCAGCATCCATTGGGCCCATCATATACTGGAGCATTCTAAAAGGGGGAAAACACACTGTAGCAGCATTTACGGGAACCATTATACAATGGAGCATTATATATGGATCATTATATTGGCCCATCATACACTGGAGCATCATCCATGGGGCCCAACATATATATTCGAGCATTCTAAAAGGGGGAAAATAGACACTGGAGCACCATTTACGGGGACCATTATACACTGGATCATTATAAACGGGGCACATTATATATGGAGCATTATTTTGGCCCATAAAACACTGGAGCAGCATCCATGGGGCACATCATATACTGGAGCATTCTAAATGGGGCAGATCAGACACTGGAGCAGCATCCATGGGGCCCATCATATACTGGAGCATTCTAAAAGAGGGAAAACACACTGGAGCAGCATTTACGGGGACCATTATACAATGGAGCATTATATATGGATCATTATATTGGCCCATCATACACTGGAGCATCATCCATGGGGTCCAACTTATACTGGAGCATTCTAAAAGGGGGAAAACAGACACTGGAGCAGCAGTTACGGGGATCATTATACACTGGATCATTATAAATGGGGCACATTATATATGGATCATTATATTGGCCCATCATACACTGGAGCATCATCCATGGGGCCCAACATATTCTGGAGCATTCTAAAAGGGGGAAAACATACTGGAGCATCATTTACGGGGACCATTATACACTGGATCATTATTAATGGGGCACATTATATATGGAGCATTATTTTGGCCCATCATACACTGGAGCATCATCCATGGGTGCAACATATTCTAGGCATTCTAAAAGGGAACATACTGGGATCATTTACGGACTATACACTAGATCATTATAAATGGGGCACATTATATATGGATCATTATTTGGCCCATATAACACTGGAGCACATCCATGGGGCACATATATCTAGAGCATTCTAAATGGGGAGACAGACACTGGAGCATCATCATTGGGGCCTCATATACTGGAGCATTCTAAAAGGGGAAAACACTGATGCAGCATTTACGGGGACCATTATACATGGAGCATTATAATGGGCACATTATATATGGATCATTATATTGGCCCATCAACACTGGAGCATCATCCATGGGGCCCATCATATGCTGGAGCATTTCTAAAAGGGGGAAAACACCTGGAGCAGCATTTACGGGGACCATTATCACTGGATCATTATAAATGGGCCCATTATATATGGAGCATTATATTGGCCCATCATACAAAGGAGCATCATCCATGGGGCACAACATATAACGGAGCATTCTAAAAGGGAAAACACACTGGAGCAGCATTTACGGGGACCATTATACACTAGATCATTATAAATGGGGCACATTATATATGGATCATTATAGGCCCATCATACACTGAAGCATCATCCATGGGGCCCAACATATACTGGAGCATTCTAAAAGGGGGAAAACAGACACTGGAGCAGCATTTACAGGGACCATTATACACTGGATCATTATAAATGGGGCACATTATATATGGAGCATTATATTAGTCCATAATTCACTGGAGCATCAACCATGGGGCCCAACATTTACTGGAGCATTCTAAAAGGGAGAAAACACACTGGAGCTGCATTTACGGGGACCATTATACACTGGATCATTATAAATGGAGCACATTATATATGGATCATTGTTTTGGACCATATAACACTGGAGCAGCATCCATGGGGCACATCATACTGGAGCATTCTAAATGGGGCAGATCAGACACTGGAGCAGCATCCATGGGGCCCATCATATACTGGAGCATTCTAAATGGGGCAGATCAGACACTGGAGCAGCATCCATGGGGCCCATCATATAATGGAGCATTCTAAAGGGGGAAAACAGACACTGGAGCAGCATTTACGGGGACCATTATACAATGGAGCATTATAAATGGGGCACATTATATATAGAACATTATTTTGGCCCATCATACACCGGAGCATCATCCATAGGGCCCAACATATACTGGAGCATTTTAAAAGGGGGAAAACACCTTGGAGCAGTATTTACAGGGACAATTATACACTGGATCATTATAAATGGGGCACATTATATATGGAGCATTATTTTGGCCCATAAAACACTGGAGCAGCATCCATGGGGCACAACATATAATGGAGCATTCTAAATGGGGCAGATCAGACACTTGAGCATCATCCATGGGGCCCATCATATACTGGAGCACTCTAAATGGGGCAGATCAGACACTGGAGCAGCATCCATGGGGCCTATCATATGCTGGAGCATTCTAAAAGGGGGAAAACACACTGGAGCAGCATTTTCGGAGACCATTATACAATGGAGCATTATAAATGGGGTACATTATGTATGGAGCATTATATTGGCCCATCATACACTGGAGCATCATCCATGGGGCCCAACATACTGTATACTGGAGCATTCTAAAAGGGGGAAAACAGACACTGGAGCAGCATTTACGGGGACCATTATACACTGGATCATTATAAATGGGGCACATTATATATGGAGCATTATATTGGCCCATCATACACTGGAGCATCAACCATGGGGCCCAACATTTACTGGAGCATTCTAAAAGGGAGAAAACACACTGGAGCAGCATTTATGGGGACCATTATACACTGGATCATTATAAATGGGGCACATATATGGAGCATTATTTTAGCCCATATAACACTGGAGCAGCATCCATGGGGCCCATCATATACTGGAGCATTCTAAATGGGGCAGATCATACACTGGAGCCTAATCCATGGGGCCCAACATATGCTGGAGCATTTTAAAGGGGAAAACACCTTGGAGCAGCATTTACTAGGACCATTATACACTGGATCATTATAAATGGGGCCCATTATATATGGAGCATTATATTGGCCCATCATACACTGGAGCATCATCCATGGGGCACAACATATACCGGAGCATTCTAAAAGGGAAAACAGACACTGGAGCAGCATTTACGGGGACCATTATACAATGGGGCATTATAAATGGGGCCCATCATATACTGGAGCATTCTAAATGGGGCAGATCAGACACTGGAGCAGCATCCATGGGGCCCATCATATACTGGAGCATTCTAAAAGGGGTAAAACACACTGGAGCAGCATTTACGGGGACCATTATACAATGGAGCATTATAAATGGGGCACATTTATATGGAGCATTATCGGCCCATCATACACTGGAGCATCATCCATGGGGCCCAACATATAGTGGAGCATTCTAAAAGGGGGAAAACAGACACTGGAGCAGCATTTACGGGGACCATTATACACTGGATCATTATAAATGGGGCACATTATATATAGAGCATTATATTGGCCCATCATATACTGGAGCATCAACCATGAGGCCCAACATTTACTTTAGCATTCTAAAAGGGAGAAAACAGACACTGGAGCAGCATTTACGGAGACTATTATAAACTGGATCATTATAAATGGGGCACATTATATATGGAGCATTATTTTGGCCCATATAACACTGGAGCAGCATCCATGGGGCACATCATATACTGGAGCATTCTAAATGGGGCAGATCAGATACTGGAGCAGCATCCATGGGGCCCATCATATATTGGAGCATTCTAAATGGGGCAGATCAGACACTGGAGCAGCATCCATGGGGCCCATCATATTCTGGAGTATTCTAAAAGGGGGAAACAGACACTGGAGCAGCATTTTCGGGACCATTATACAATGGAGCATTATTAATTGGGCACATTATATATGGAGCATTATATTGGCCCATCATACACTGGTGCATCATCCATGGGGCCCAACATATACTGGAGCATTCTAAAAGGGGGAAAACACACTGGAGCAACATTTACGGGGACCATTATACACTGGATCATTATAAATGGGGCACATTATATATGGAGCATTATATTGGCCCATCATACACTGGAGCTCAACCATGGGGCCTAACATTTACTGGAGCATTCTAAATGGGAGAAAACACACTGGAGCAGCATTTATGGGGACCATTATACACTGGATCATTATAAATAGGGCACATTATATATGGAGCATTATTTTGGCCCATATAAGGCTACTTTCACACTTGCGTTTTTTTAGCGCTGCGCATCGTGTGGCATCGGTCGCATGCGCAATGTTCCCCTATCATTAACATAGCGGGCGCAGGGTCTAGCGCTTGCATGCGCTCATCAGCGTTTGGCGTGCGCAGCGCATTTTCCAGGTGTGCGCCCTGACGCGCTAGATGCTACATGTTGTATTTTTTTTTCCGGCCCACCACTTTAAAAAAGCGCCAAAAAGTAGCATTGCTGTCTATGGGGGCGCTGGCGGGCGCGTGGCTGTGCGCTCGTCAGCGCTTGTGTGCGTACGCGATTTTAGAGTAAACAATGTCTAGACACTTGTCTAAAACACCCCCAACACAAGATACATTGTTTGTGAGGAGTGTAGATAAAGGAAGGTGTCTTCAGTGCCAACAGACCCCTACTCAGACTGCCTGGAGACACTGCAAGCTGATAAGAGACTGGAAGATCCATCCTGGACCCCTATAAAAGCCTGACGATCCAGCCTGGACCCTACTACACTGCCTGGAGACACTGCTCCTGGACCCCTACAAACAGCCTGCAATAACAGCGTGGACCCCTACTACATTGACTGGAGACACTGCTCCTGGACCCTACAACAGCCAAGACAGATCCAAAGTGCAAGAATGTTGAGTATTCTTGACCCAAATGACTGCCTGTCCTTTCCAATGTAAAAAGATGTACTCATGCTTTGTATTTTTTTATTGCAGCATGTCTTCTTCTGGATCCCAATATTCCCCATCCCGGCAAGAACTGGCCCAAGCAGAGCGTGATGTGAGTATCTTCCTGCCTTTGGGTAAGTATAGCTGCTGAATCTACAAATGGCTAAAATTTGGGTTTCTTTTTCAGACATCGTCGACACGGACATTGAGGAGTCACAGCAGGAGCAGTCGCAGCCGAGTCAAGTCCCAGTGGCGAGACGGAATGTAAGTATATAGCCTTTGAATGTCTATTTTTTTTTTCCATCTTTTTTTATTTCTGAAATATATACAACTAGTGTTGAGCGATATTGCTCGATATCTAAAAATATCGTATCGAAATTGTATCGCCGATAGCACTAAATATCGTCGATATCCGATTCCGATTGCGGAAGTCCAATGTAAGTCTATGGGAACAAAATATCGCAACTAAAAAAAAACCTTTATTTCCTTGTAAACACTAAATATACACACATAGAATACAATATATATATATATATATATA
>JARQOD010000002.1:97420515-97492668 GCA_033576555.1 Oophaga sylvatica | reverse complement strand
AAATCTGCTTTTAGTAAATCCGGTTTGATTAATGTGTCTTTCGCCGCCTACACACACTGCGCCGTACACTTTTCGTTTTGGAATACACATCACTCCAGGAATGTCACATGTTTCTTGTGTCTTTCATGGAGATATGTGTAGTCCAAAACAAAAATATATGACTTGTATTTTCGCCACCAGTCTCTCTGTCTACTAATATTGCACATATTGAATAGAGGATGGTGTTGAGGCATAGCTATTTTACCTTGCCAGATATCCTAAAAAGTTAAATGAGTCTGGTGTGTTTATAACATCATTTGACTTTGTGATACAAGGCCAGGGATTCTACATATACCTTGTAATTAACCACATTCTCTATTCAATGTGTCTTGAATAAACTGAGGAAATGATGGTGAAAAAACACGTTAGGCCGGCGTCACACTGGCGAGTTTGATGCGAGTTAGTCACACAACTTTCTCTCATCAACACCCGGCACGGCCGCCCGCTCTCGGACCCGAGTGTGCAGCTGCATGTATTTCTATGCCGCCGCGCAATCGGGTCCGAGAGCGGGCGGCCGTGCCGGGTGTTGATGCGAGAAAGTCGTGCGACTAACTCGCATCAAACTCGCCAGTGTGACGCCCGCCTTATGTACAATCCCCTGGCCTTGTATCATTACTATCTCACCTGGGCAGGTGAATGCACATGAGTTTTCACCTGCAGCATCGCTTCAGTCTGCATTTATTTCAAGCATACTGTAGCGATGCTGCAGTTTATAACTCATGTTTATTCACCTGGCCAGGCGTGATAAATTCTGAAGTGCGGATGTGTTATTTGGGGCATCACCACTTCAGCATGACACCAGGCCTGGGTATTGTAGAAGATGTATAATCTTTATCATCTCTCCAGTGTGCGTTCAAAATCAAGTCACAGTGATGATACTACAAATAATATTTATAGTCACATGGTCAGGTATATCAGATGTAATGAAGAGTGACGGATGATAGTGCATCCCCAAATCACTATTTGTAACATCAGGCCAGGTGACACAAATATTAGTTGTTTTATCTCCACTGTCGCTGCAAATGGAACCAAAACTGGAGAGATGATAAAGGTCATACAACTTGTGTGTGTGTATGTATAGTCACCTGGTCAAGATTACTAGTAAATTCATGATGCACAAAAAACACTGCATCATGAATTCACTGGTAAACCTGGCCAGTTGATTATTGTATTAGAGTGTTAAAAAAAAACACAGACTGCACTTGGTACAGGTATAAACACAGGTATTTTATTAACATAGAGACAAGAAGGTATTTGATTAACATACAGACAAGAACACTTTTTTTTTACACTATTTGTTCTTGCCATTCCACCCGTCCTACATCTGACATGAAGTAGGCTGCAAATTGGTCCCTCATTTGGCCGACTTCAACAGAAGACCAGAGAGGGTGCTGATTGAAATCAGGCAATGGGTTAGGAGCTGCATCATCAAGTTCAAAGTTTGGGTGCTCTTTAGACATAACAAAATTATGTAGCACACATGCCTTCACCACTTCATCCACTGTTTCCAGTTTCAGATGAATGGCTGTGCCTAGAATGCGCCATCTGGAAGCAAGTATACCGAAGGCACACTCTACAGTTCTTCTTGCCCTGGTCAGCCTGTAATTGAATATTTTTTTGGTGTGGTCCAAGTCCCGGCTGGAGTAGGGTTTTAGCAGGTGTTGGCTCATCTGGAAAGCCTCATCCCCAACCATGACAAATGGCAGTGGTGGACCTTCGGTGCGGGGAAGAGGCCGTGGCATGGGGAAATTGAACTGGTTTCCATTCAACCTCCGGCCCATGTCCGAGTTCTTAAAGGCCTGTGAGTCATTTCCACGGCCAAATGCCCCAATGTCCACTGCAACAAACATACAGTCTGCATCAGCAATGGCCATGAGAACTGTAGAGAAGTACTTTTTGTAATTGTAGTACTCCGAGCCTGTTCTTTTTGGTTTGATGATGCGGATGTGTTTCCCATCAACTGCTCCCAAACAGTTGGGGAAATTGCAGGTTGTCCAGATTTTTCAGCTATTTCTAGCCACTTTTCTGTGGTGGGCAGGGGCATAAACTCTGGACAGAGAACATTCCACAATGCCCGGCAGGTGTCCACAACAATTCCTGACAAGGTGGAGATACCAATCCTGTACTGAAAGGCTATGGTTCCACGGTCCGGAACCATAGCGCTTTGGACGGAGCGGAAATTCCGCTCCGTCTAAGCCCCGCCCCCTTTCTGCAGCGCGATCTTTCCGGAGGTGTTCAGACACACCTCCGGAACACCTCCGGAAAGGCGGCAGGGCTGCATAGACCCTGTGTTAATTCTGTTGCGGCGACGCACCGTCGCCGCAATACGCGAGGACATGCTGCGGTCTAAAAAGACGCGCCGCATGTCCGTTTACGCAGGTTTGCCACTGCGTATTGTTACGCATATGTGGAGAGGGATTTCTTGAAATCCCCTCCACTATGCTGTACATACTGGACGCTGCGGTTTGGCGCTGCGCCAGCGCACAGCGCCAAACACGCAGCGTTTCCTGACGTGGAAACTCACCCAAAGTGAAGTGAAGAGAGGCTCTCTCCAGTAGCAAGGAATCTGTGAAAGAAAAACAATATATATTATTGTATATGTTTTTTTTAAACATTTAACTAAAGAGAAAAAAAAATACATGGCATACAAATAATTCTGCAGGTCTTTGTTTACTAGATGGCAGAACAATAATTCTGGCAGCTTTGGAATAGTACATGGCAGAACAAATAAAATGATGCAGGCATTGGTTTAGCAATATTACGTACCGTAATGTCACCAGGAGTCTTTACTCCGGAGGAATCGCACGACGGAGCTGTGTGTCCTGTCTACGGATGAATTGTTGGAGACGAGCTTTGTTGTGACATCCGGGTATAGTCGGTAAATTTCTCGGGGTTTGCCTGCAGCTCGCTATAGAGGGTGTGGTACGCTCCACGGCTCTCCCGGAGTTCAACAATGGGATGTACCCACAAACGCCGCCGCTGACGTCTTCGCTGTCTCTCTTTCTCTCCCTTTCTTATTGGCAAGCCACTGCATGAGCCTGAACCATCGCAATGTCCAGATCCAAGTTGAAAATCTTCCAGCGCAGATCCATGTCACAAAGGCAAATGCAAGCAAATGTGAAGAATGGCTGTGAACAGTCTCTATATAAAGATTTCACATAAGACACGCCCACTGGTATCCCATTGGTGGAGTCAGTTGCAAGAATTTTTCAAGGATTTTCCTCCTGTGAAATGCGCCGAAAAAATGCAAACGCATGCAAAAACGCTTGAAATCGCAAACAATCGCATGTAATCGCTGCGTTTTTTTTCAGCAGTGCGCACACTTATGCGACTAAATATCGCAGCGATTACAAGCGTTTGCACGCGTTTTTTCATGCGCGCTCGAAACGCAGCGCTAAAAAACGCAAGTGTGAAAGTAGCGTAACACTGGAGCAGCATCCATGTGGCACAACATATACTGGAGCATTCTAAATGGGGCAGATCAGACACTTGAACAGCATCGATGGGGCCCATCATACACTGGAGCAGCATCCATGGGGCACATCATATACTGGAGCATTTTAAATGTGGCAGATCAGACACTGGAGCAGCAAACATGGGGCCCATCCTATACTTGAGCATTCTAAATGGGGGAAAACAGACACTGGAGCAGCATTTACTGGGACCATTATACAATGGAGTATTATAAATGGGGCCCATTATGTATGGAGTATTATTTTGGCCCATTAGACACTGGAGCATCATCCATGGGGCCCATCATATACTGGAGAATCATATGGGGTTCATTATTTATGGGGCATCATATAGGGTATGGAGCATCATACGGGCACATATGGGGCCTATTCTGTATGCAGCATTATATGGAGCCCATTCTGTATGGAGTAATATATGGGACTCATTATTCTGTATGGCGCACTATGTGGTGGACATAATACTGTATGAAGGAATATACTGTGCGTTTTTTGAGCTATTGTAGATTTTAACATAGATATCAGTCATGTCATGTAAGAAGTGTTTTTCATTGTACTACACCTATATTTCTGTGATGTATCGGAGCATTATAAATTGTGGTATGTGTTAAAGGGGCCCACTGACACTCTTTGACCCGGGGCACACAAAAACCGGGAGCCAGCCCTACCCACCCCCACAAGTTTAACGAAATAACCCCCAGTTTTCAATGCGGAACTATTAGTATTAAGTTAATTAAGGTTGAAAAAGCTTAAGTAATAAGAATTTATGTTGTTTGCATTGAAATTGGCACTGTAGGTGTGTTTACTGTCCTCCACTCCATGGCGACTTTGCTTCCCCATTGACTTGCATAGGATTTCGTGTTTCAGTCGGACCCCCGACTTTTCCCGATAGTCGGCCGATTTCGTTCGACCCGACTTTTGAGAAAGTCGGGTTTCATGAAACCTGACTCGACCCTAAAAAAGGGAAAGTCGCTCATCTCTAGTTGTCATCCACACATGGCTCGGAGGGTGGTTTGCTGTATTAAGAGCGGCCACTTGCTCAACAGTCCACCCAGGGGACAATGTTGGAGGATGAACCATGTTCACAAGAGGGTTGCGCTCAAACCAGCTCATGGTCATCACTGTCGTGGCTTGTGTGATACAAAGGACCCAGAACACACACCTACCACCAAGGACAGCTTGTCGTTGCCTCTGGGCAGCCTGGCACACGTGCCAATACATGCTGCTGTACCTGTGCAACGACCGCTGAGTTGCCTGGTTAGTTACCAGTACTGATTACTAGATGACCACCATACTGGATTTCCGCTACAAGGACAACGTATCATTACTTCCGTCACTGGAGCTGGATCCAAAAATGCTTGAAAACAAGTGCACGATGGTACAGCCACTACTGACGGCATTCCCACCTGACAGCAGGGGCTCAATGGAAGAACAAGGCAGAGGAGGAAGTCACCAATGCAGCTGAGGCACAGCCACCATGTCATAAGGCACGATTAGCATGGCTGATATGTGTCAAAATATTCTCGGCATGCCACAACATCCGGCACCACCATCTGATGTAGTCCGTATCAGCAGGAGGCAGCACTGCAACAACATGGTGGAAGAGTACATATCCACAAACTATGGGTCTGACCCATGTATTTTCTAGGTCTCCAAATTGGACACAAGGCCTGAGCTTATCCTTTATGCCTTGGAGGAGTCAGCCTGCCCTGTGGTAAGTGTACTGTCAGAACGTTTGTTTAGCATGGCAGAGGGTGCCATTACAGACAGGTACAACCACCTGTCCACAGCCAACGTGGAGAAGCTACCATTCATTAAAATGAACCAGGCGTGGATCCCACAGGACATTTCCATACTTTTTGGCCAACTAGACTATACCGGCCATGTTTCAACTTAATAGGCGATTCATTTAATTTTCAGACTTCCTCAAATGAAAAAAAACAGTGTTGGCTACTTCCGCCTCTTCCACCTTCGCTTACTCCACCTCCTCTACTTGGACCTCCGCCTCCTGGTTCTTGATTTTTTTTTATTCTATGTTCTTTTAAGTCAATTTCCCCTAAAAAAAACAATATTGGGTATCTCTTGCCCTGTCTCTTCCACTAACTGTAACGAATGGAAGCGGAGGCAGAGATGGTGAAGTTCACATTCGTCTTTATTTTTTAATGTGGAACCTCGAGACCGCGGTCCGGGGGGCTCCGAAGGGGGCGTGACTAGTGAGCCCCGGGTACCCGTAGTAAGGCCCCTCGAACAGGACCAGGATGGAATACCGGAGGACACAGGTGCTACCTCCAGTTAGACCACGGACACGTGGCAGCTGTCCCAGAGGGACCAAAAGGGTAACGGGTATATAACAGAAACCGTGGAGGGTTTGACAGAGATGAGGAAGGTCCTGGTCCAGAGTGGATGGTAGCAGGCTGGCTCCAGTGACCTTGTCACAGTCCACGGATTCGGATGGCTGATGGCGGAACGGGATGACACTTGCGCCAGTAATAACCGAGATTGACCAAGTTAGCCGGATATGGGTTACCAATGATCTGTGGAGACAAATAGAATGAGCGAAGCACAGAGACTGCAGACGCAGCACAGACAGATCAGGGACAGAACCGGATGTAACAATGATAGAAACACGTTGCTCCGGCACTCCCCTTATGGTGGAGTGACCAGATATAGTAATGAGTGCGCTGCCATTGGTAAATTGACTTTTTCAAAAAATGCACGCTGCCCCTTTAAGAGAGATGGTGGGCGCGGCCTCGCATCCTAAGCAATCTTCCTGGAGGCCTGCTGACAGCGTGCCAGGAACTGGGGGAGGGAGCAGGACGCTGAGGAGCAGATGGAGCAGGAGACTTCAGCCTGCGCACAGACTGCTGCAGAGGGACAGCTAGAGGATCAGAAGGTAAGAGACCAGGAGGGAGTGCAGAGCCATCACGGGGACCGAGTGTAACACTAACACTGCCACGTTCACCTCCTCCTGCACTTAGAGCTCCACCTCCTGTTTCAAGATTATTTTTTTTTCCTTAATGTCATTTTAAGTCCTTTCCCTATCCACATTTGTTTGTAGGGTAATTGTCCTGCTTTTCCCCCCATTTTGCCTCCTTTTACTACACCATAGGCTTTACTATCGCCATTGTATTGCCATTTTAAAGCACCGAAGGTTGGGTCTCTATTGACTTCTATTGGATTCGGACTCAAGTTCGGATGCTGAACCAAACTTTGAACTACAGTTCGGATGAACCCGAACTTCCACAGGTCCACTCATTCCTAATCATTAGGCTGAAAAAAGACATTCCATAAGAAACAGCAGAAATGTTCGGAGTGATGAGCCTGGGAACGCAAAAAGGTCTGGATGTCCATGGAAAACAACATTGGTGAATTATTGCAGAATCCATGGTGAAGAGAAACCCCTTTACAACATCCATTCCAGGAAGTTGGTGTTTCAGTATCTAAATGTACCATAAAGAGAAGACTTTGTGAGCACAAATATAGAGGGTTCACCACATGGTGCAAACTATTAATCAGCCGTAAAAATAGAAAGGTCAGATTAGACTTTTTATTATTATTATTATATTATTATTATTATTATTATTATTATACATTTTTATAGCGCCATTTATTCCATGGCTCTTTACATGTGAAAAGGCGCAAATATAGACAAGTACAATAAACGTGAGCAATACAAGGCACACACAAGTACAGAAGGAGAGAGGACCCTGCCCACAAGGGCTCACAGTCTACAGGGATGGGTGAGGATACACTAGGAGAGGGTAGAGCTGGTCGTGCAGTGGTTCAGTAGACTGAGGATCACTGCAGGTTGTAGGCTTGTCGGAAGAGGTGGGTCTTCAGGTTCTTTTTGAAGGTTTCCATGCTAGGCGTGAGTCTGATGTGTTGGGGTAGAGAGTTCCAGAGTATGGGGGAGGCACGGGAGAAGTCTTGTATGCAGTTGTGGAAAGAAGAGACAAGAGGGGAGTAGAGGAGGAGATCTTGAGAGGATCGAAGGTTGCAAGTGGGTATGTACCGGGAGACCATGTCACAGATGTATGGAGGAGACAGGTTGTGGATGGCTTTGTATGTCATAGTTAGGGTTTTGAACTGGAGCCTCTGGACGATAGGAAGCCAATGAAGGGCTTGGCAGAGAGGAGAGGCTGGGGAATAACCAGGAAACAGGTGGATTAGTCAGGCAGCAGAGTGCAAGATGGATTGGAGTGGTGCTAGAGGGGAGGCCAGAGAGTAGGAGGTTGCAGTAGTCGAGGCGGGAGATGATGAGGGCATGCACTAATGTTTTTGTAGTTTCATGGTCAAGGAATGCACGGATCCGGGAAATATTTTTGAGTTTGAGACGGCAGGAGGAGGCAAGAGTTTGGGCATGTGGCTTGAAAGAGAGGGCAGAGTCGAGGATCACCCCGAGGCACCAAGCATGCGGGACTGGAGAAAGTGAGCAGTTTTTCCTAAAAAATATCTAAAGAAGCCAGCTCAGTTCTGGAAATGCATTCTTTGGTACATGTTGATTGTAGTTTCATCTGTCAAGAGTGATAGGAAGAAGAAAGTATGGAGAAGGTTTGGAATGGCTCATGCTCCTAAGTGCGCCACATCCTTTGTATGGCTTCCAGTGGCACTAGATCACTAGTGTTTATTGAAGATGTGACTGAAGACAGAAGCAGCCTGATGAATTCTGAAGGGCACAGGGCTATACGTTCTGCTCAGATTCAGCCAAATGCCGCCGTTCAGTGACCCAAAACATTGCGAAAGCAGCCTAGGAGTTTTTTTTAAGGCAAAGAAGAGGCAGAATCTGCAATGGCAGTCAATCACTACATCTAAACTCTATCGAGTATGCATTTTCCATGCTTCAGACAAAACTTAAACTTAATGCAGAAGGATCCACAAACCAGCAAAAACTAAAGTCATCTGCAGTAATGGCCTTGCAAAGCATCACAAAGGAGAAACCCCAGTGTTTGGTGACGTCCATGGCTCCCAGACCTACAGCAGACATTACCTACAAAGGATTTTCTACAAAATATTTAAAATTAACACTTTATGATGTTAATTTGTCCAATTAATTTGAATCCCCTGAAATTAGGAGGCTTTGTAGAAAAATGGTTGTAATTCATAACGTTTCACAGGATATTTTTATTCAGTTCCTTTAACTAAACCTGAAAGTTTTCACTTCAATTGCATCTCAGTTGTTTTCATTTAAATCCAAAATAGTGGCCGGCAGAACTAAAAATCACTGTCCAAAAATTTCTTGACCTAACGTGTATGTGTACTGTATATGTGTGTATATATATTATTATTTATTATTATAGCGTCTTTTATTCCATGGAGCTTTAAATGTGAGGAGAGGTATACATAATAAAAAACAAGTACAGTAATCTTGACTATACAAGTTACGATTGGTACAGGAGGAGAGAGGATCCTGCTCGCGAGGGCTCACAATCTACAAGTGATGGGTGAGGATACAGTAGGTGAGGGTAGAGCTGGTCGTACAGAGGTTTGGTGGTTACTGCATCTTGTAGGCTTGTCGGAAGAGGTAGGTCTACAGGTTCCTTTTGAAGGTTTTCATGTTAGGCGAGAGTCTGATATATTGGGGCAGAGGGTACCAGAGTAGGGGTGATGCAGGGAGAAATCTTGCATGCGATTGTCGGAAGAGGAGATAAGAGGGGAGTAGAGAAGGAGATCTTGTGAGGGTCAGAGGTTGTGTGCAGGCAAGTACCTGGAGACTAGATCACAGATGTATGCAGGGCCGGCTTTAGGGGCAGGCAGACCAGGCAGCTGCCTAGGGACCCCACTTCCCCCACGGGGCTCTGCCTGCCGCCAGCGCCGACTCCCCCCACCGCCGCCACGTTGAACTATACCGGTATCTGCTTACACTTCTTCTCCCTTCATTCCTCGCTCTGCTTCTGACACAGTGGGTGCGCAATGACATCATCCCACACTCACTGTGTGCCAGCAGAGCAGGAGCCGGGAGTAGCGCGGGAACGAGGAGAGGTGAGGATAGTGTTTTTTTTTTGTTTTTTTTAATATCAGTGAGTACTAGACTGTGGGGCCATTCTCGGGGGGGGGGGAGAGGGTGGAGATGTGGGCCGTGCGATATACTATATGGGTTACTGGGCTGTACTATATGCTATGTGGGCTACTGGGCTGTGCTATATGCTATGTGGGCTACTGGGCTATACTATATGCTATGTGGGCTACTGGGCTGTGCTATATGCTATGTGGGCTACTGGGCTGTGCTATATGCTATGTTGGCTACTGGGCTGTGCTATATGCTATGTGGGCTACTGGGCTGTGTTATATACTGTGTGGGCTACTGGGCTGTGCTATATGCTATGTGGGCTACTGGTCTGTGCTATATGCTATGTGGGCTACTGGGCTGTGCTATATGCTATGTGGACTACTGGCTGTGCTATATACTATGTGGGCTACTGGGCTGTGTTATACTATGTGGGCTACTGGGCTGTGTTATATATTATGTGGGCTGTGTTATACACTATCTGGCTTTGTTATGTACTATTGGGGGTACATTATATTCCATGGGGGAGGCTGTGTGTATAATACTATGTGGCTGTGTTATATACTATGGGTGGTACATTATGTTCTATGGGGAGGCTGTGTTATATACTATGGGGGCTGTATTATATTCTATGGGGGCTACATTATATTCTATGAGGAGGTGGGCTGTATTATATTCTATTGGGGGCTACATTATATTCTATGAGGGGCTGTATTAGATTTTATGAGGGAGGATTGCATCATACTCTTTGATGGGGCTACATTATATTCTATGGGGGCTGTATTATATTCTATGAGGGGTGATTGCATCATACTCTATGAGGGGCTACATTATACTATATGAGGGGGCTACATTGTATTCTATGGGGGCTGCATTATATTCTATGGGGGCTACATTATATTCTATGGGGGCTGCATTATACTATATGAGGAGGGCTACATGATTGTATTCTATGGAGGGGCTACATTATACTATATAAGGGGGCTGCATTTTATTCTATGGAGGGGCTGCATTATATTCTTCGGGGGTTTTCATTATATTCTGTGGAGTGGCTGCATTATACTATATGTGGGCTGCATTATACTGTATCGAGGACTATGGGGAATACATTATACTATATGAAGAACTATGGGTTACATTATACTATGGGAAGTGAATTGTACTACATGGATGACTATGGCGGTGCATTATACTATATGGAGCACTATGAGGAGTGTATTATAGTATACTGTATGGAGGACTTAGTGTATTTTAATATGTGGAGGGCTATGAGCAGTGTATTATACTATATGGAGGACTGAGTAGTGTATTATACTATATGGAGGACTGAGTGTATTTTAATATTTGGAGGGCTATGAGGAGTGTATTATACTATATGAGGACTGTGGGAAGTGTATAATACTATATGGAGGACTGAGGAGTTTATTATACTATATGGAGGACTGAGTGTATTTTAATATGTGGAGGGCTATGAGGAGTGTATTATACTATATGAGGACTATGGGAAGTGTATAATACTATATGGAGGACTGAGGAGTGTATTATACTATATGGAGGACTGAGTGTATTTTAATATGTGGAGGGCTATGAGGAGTGTATTATACTATATGAGGACTATGGGAAGTGTATAATACTATATGGAGGACTGAGGAGTGTATTTTAATACATGGAGGAGTATAGGGAGTGTATTATACTATATGGGGGAGTATAGTGAGTGTATTATACTATATGGAGGACTATGGGGCATATTATATTATATGGAGGACTATGGGGAGTGCATTATACAATATGAAGGACTGTGGTGCACATTATAATATGTTGAGGACTATGGGGTATATTATACTAAACAAGCAAAATGCTGCATATTCATCTAGTGATTGGATTGTTTATGCCGGAACAAAAATCATTGTTCTCAGCAGCACATCGCCGGTGTAAACTGTAGATGTGCTACTGATAACATGATACTGTATGGTGACAGATTGATCTAATAGTGATTGTCCTGTTCCCATCATTCTTTCTCTGGATGGTGGAAAGAGGCTGGCAAGCAAGTGTTGAACGATTTCAATATTGTCGATCACACTCATTTAGCGTACTGAACACGGAGCATGTAAATACAACCGAAATGCTTCTGTGTGATGTGCGATATGTTAGCATTTGGGGCACCATTTTAAACTTTGCCTAGGGCCCCACTTTGTCTAAAACCGTCTCTGGATGTATGGAGGACACAGGTTGTGGATCGCTTTGTATTTGTATGCCATGGTTAGGGTTTTAAATTGGAGTCTTTGGGTAATGGGGAGCCAGTGCAGGGATTGACAGAGGGGAGAGGCCGGGGAATAGCAGGGGGACAGGTGGATTAGTGGGGCAGTAGAGTTTAGAATAGATTGGAGGGGTTCAGGAGTGTTAGAGGGGAGGCCACAGAGCAGGAAGTTGCAGTAGTCAAGGCAGGAGAATATATACAATGTCTTGCGAAAGTATTCGACCCCCTGGAACTTTTCAACCTTTTCCCACATATCATGCTTCAAACATAAAGATACAAAATTTAAATTTTTGGTGAAGAATCAACAACAAGTGGGACACAATTGTGAAGATAAACGAAATTTTTTCTTTATTTAAAATTTATGTGGAAATACAAAAACTGAAAAGTGGGGCGTGCAATATTATTCGGCCCTTTTACTTTCAGTGCAGCAAACTCACTCCAGAAGTTTATTGTGGATCTCTGAATGATCCAATGTTGTCCTAAATGACTAATGATGATAAATATAATCCACCTGTGTGTATTCAAGTCTCCGTATAAATGCACCTGCACTGTGATAGTCTCAGGGTTCTGTTTGAAGCACAGAGAGCATCATGAAGACCAAGGAACACAACAGGCAGGTCCGTGATACTGTTGTGGAGAAGTTTAAAACCGGATTTGGATACAAAATGATTTCCAAAACTTTAAACATCCCAAGGAGCACTGTGCAAGCGATCATATTGAAATAGGAGTATCATACCACTGCAAATCTACCAAGACCCGGCCGTCCCTCTAAACTTTCATCTTAAACAAGGAGAAAACTGATCAGAGATGCAGCCAAGAGGCCCATGATCACTCTGGATGGACCGCAGAGATTTACAGCTGAGGTGGGACAGTCTGTCCATAGGACAACAATCAGTCGTACACTGCACAAATCTGTCCTTTATGGAAGAGTGGCAAGAAGAAAGCCATTTCTCAAAGATATCCATAAAAAGTGTTGTTTAAAGTTTGCAACAAGCCACCTGGGAGACACACCAAACATGTGGAAGAAGGTGCTCTGGTCAGATGAAACCGAAATCGAACTTTTTGGCAACAATGCCAAACGATATGTTTGGCGTAAAGGCAACACAGCTCATCACCCTGAACACACCATCCCCACTGTCAAACATGGTGGTGGCAGCATCATGGTTTGGGCCTGCTTTTCTTCAGCAGGGACAGGGAAGATGATTAAAATTGATGGGAAGATGGATGGAGCCAAATACAGGACCATTCTTGAAGAAAACCTGTTGGAGTCTGCAAAAGACCTGAGACTGTGACGGAGATTTGTCTTCCAACAAGACAATGATCCCAAACATAAAGCAGAATCTACAATGGAATGGTTCACAAATAAACGTATCCAGGTGTTAAAATGGCCAAGTCAAAGTCCAGACCTGAATCCAATTGAGAATCTGTGGAAAGAGCTGAAAACTGCTGTTCACAACCGATCTCCATCCAACCTCACTGAGCTCGAGCTGTTTGCCAAGGAAGAATGGGCAAGAATTTCAGTCTCTCGATGTACAAAACTGATAGAGACTTACCCCAAGGGACTTGCAGTTGTATTCGCAGCAAAGTATTAAATTAAAGGGGCCAAATAATATTGCACGCCCCACTTTTCAGTTTTTGTATTTCCACAAAAATTTAAAATAACCCATAAATTTCATTCAACTTCACAATTGTGTCCCACTTGTTGTTGATTCTTCACCAAAATTTTACATTTGCTATCTTTGTTTGAAACATGATATGTGGGAAAAGGATGAGAAGTTCCAGGGGGCCGAATACTTTCGCAAGGCACTATATATATATATATATATATATATATATATATATATATACAGGTCCTTCTCAAAAAATTTGCATATAGTGCTAAATTTCATTATTTACCATAATGTAATGATTACAATTAAACTTTCATATATTTTAGATTCATTACACACCAACTGAAATTTGTCAGGTCTTTTATTGTTTTAATACTGATGATTTTGGCATACAACTCCTGGTAACCCAAAAAACCTGTCTCAAAAAATTAGCATATCAAGAAAAGGTTCTCTAAACGACCTATTACCCTAATCTTCTGAATCAACTAATTAACTCTAAACACATGCAAAAGATTCCTGAGGCTTTTAAAAACTCCCTGCCTGGTTCATTACTCAAAACCCCCATCATGGGTAAGACTAGCGACCTGACTGATGTCAAGAAGGCCATCATTGACACCCTCAAGCAAGAGGGTAAGACCCAGAAAGAAATTTCTCAACAAATAGGCTGTTCCCAGAGTGCTGTATCAAGGCACCTCAATGGGAAGTCTGTTGGAAGGAAACAATGTGGCAGAAAACGCTGTACAATGAGAAGAGGTGACCGGACCCTGAGGAAGATTGTGGAGAAGGACCGATTCCAGACCTTGGGGGACCTGAGGAAGCAGTGGACTGAGTCTGGTGTAGAAACATCCAGAGCCACCGTACACAGGCGTGTGCAGGAAATGGGCTACAGGTGCCGCATTCCCCAGGTAAAGCCACTTTTGAACCATAAACAGCGGCAGAAGCGCCTGACCTGGGCTACAGAGAAGCAGCACTGGACTGTTGCTAAGTGGTCCCAAGTACTTTTTTCTGATGAAAGCAAATTTGCATGTCATTCGGAAATCAAGGTGCCAGAGTCTGGAGGAAGACTGTGGAGAAGGAAATGCCAAAATGCCTGAAGTCCAGTGTCAAGTACCCACAGTCAGTGATGGTGTGGGGTGCCATGTCAGCTGCTGGTGTTGGTCCACTGTGTTTCATCAAGGGCAGGGTCAATGCAGCTAGCTATCAGGAGATTTTGGAGCACTTCATGCTTCCATCGGCTGAAATGCTTTATGGAGATGAAGATTTCATTTTTCAGCACGACCTGGCACCTGCTCACAGTGCCAAAACCACTGGTAAATGGTTTACTGACCATGGCATTACTGTGCTCAATTGGCCTGCCAACTCTCCTGACCTGAACCCCATAGAGAATCTGTGGGATATTGTGAAGAGAAAGTTGAGAGACGCAAGACCCAACACTCTGGATGAGCTTAAGCCCGCTATCAAAGCATCCTGGGCCTCCATAACACCTCAGCAGTGTCACAGGCTGATTGCCTCCATGCCACGCCGCATTGAAGCAGTCATTTCTGCCAAAGGATTCCCGACCAAGTATTGAGTGCATAATTGAACATTATTATTTGATGGTTTTTTTGTTTGTTTTGAAAAAACACTTTTATTTTATTGGACGGTTGAAATATGTTAATTTTTTGAGACAGGTTTTTTGGGTTATCAGGAGTTGTATGCCAAAATCATCAGTATTAAAACAATAAAAGACCTGGCAAATTTCAGTTGGTGTGTAATGAATCTAAAATATATGAAAGTTTAATTGTAATCATTACATTATGGTAAATAATGAAATTTAGCACTATATGCTAATTTTTTGAGAAGGACCTGTATATATATATAAATTCAGACTCATAGGCTTGTCTGGACCTTGGTCTGTCTCTGCAAGGATGTCTCTTTAAGGATAACTGACTGCAAAAATATGTCAGAAATGAGTTAGAAGTGAACAGAAGGTACGACTAACTTTTGTTATTAAATGTACTATATTTCTTCCTCTTTCCTCCACACTTACTCCCACCATGCTGACATACGCTCTACCAGTTTTGCCTCCATTAATCCTCACTCTCCTTCCCTATCCGCAAACTCTAGCACCCGCTAACCAACTACTAATCTCTGCTTCCCTCTTGCCTCCCCACCTAACCTCCTACGCTGACCTGCTCCTCAACCTCAGATCTCTCCTAATAAGACACAAAACAAGCTGCCTACTGTCCTTCTCCCACATACTTTGTCTCTCTCTGCTTCTCCTCACTGATGGTGACATATCTCCCAATCCTGGACCCCCACAGCTCATACCTCCCATTATTACCCCTTCCTATTGCTCCCAACCCAGTATTAACACCCAAAATCTTTCCAACCTCAAATCCGTGCCTTTGACGCCCACCACCCTGATCCCTCTCTCTGGATCACTCTGGAATGCCTGCTCCGTCTGCAATAAACTCCATGTGATTCACGACCTCTTTACCTCTCATAATTTTACCTTCCTTGGCCTCACTGAAACATGGCTGACACACTCCGACCCCGCCTCCCCTGCTGCGCTATGTTACGGCGGCCTCCACTTCACCCACACTCCCCGGCAACAGGCACGGTGGAGGTGTGGGCATTCTCCTTTCTTCTAACTGTATCTTTAACCCAATCCCACCTCTTCCTTCCCTTATCCTCCCCTCTTTTGAACTCCACTCTGTCCGCATTTACTCTTCCCACAACCTCTAAATGGCCGTCATATAACGTCCTCCGGGCCCGACCACTGCCTTTATTGATCAATTCTCCACCTGGCTCCTCCACTTTCTCTCTGCTGACATTCCCACCATCATCATGGGTGACTTCAACATCCCCATTGACACCCACCAGTCGGCAGCCTCTAAACTCCTGTCCCTTACATCATCTTTTGGACTTACCCAGTGGTCCTCCTCAGCTACACACACAGACTGGCACACACTCGACCTGGTCTTCACCCGTCTCTGCTCCCTATCTAACTTCACAACCTCCCCTCTCCCCCTATCTGACCACCATCTACTCACTTTCTCATCCCTGTCCTCCTCACCTGTCACCCATGTCCAGCAACATGCGCACCCCCGCAGAAACCTTGCTCAGGTAGACACCCACAAACTCTCTGACTCTATTCTACCACTGGCATCCATATCCTCACTCCACGACACAGACACTGCCTGTTATGATTTGGTAGCTGAGGAGAGCAGGCAAAAATGGCAATACACCAGAGAGGTTGGAATCTACTGGATTGCAGTACCCTGACTAACCACCACAACTAAAGGCAGCCGTGGAGCGTTCCTAAGTTGGTCCTAGACGCCTCGTCACAGCCTGAGAGGTTAACTACACCTAAAGATAGAAAGAGGAAAGCTATCTGCCCCAGAGCAGATCCCCAAAGAACATAGGAATCCCCCAAACATGTAATGGCGGTTAGACAAGAGGAAATACAGACACAGACAGAAAATAGTAAGAGCAAACGTTGGGGCCCAATCTGCCTAGAAAGAAAAAGGATAGGAAGGACACTTACTGCAATCCAAAAAACCCTAAAAAATACCAACTCTACTAATTGCAAAAACACCTGAGATCACACGACCTCTACCACCTAAATTAGTTCTCTGGTGTAACAAAACTAAGCCGCAGCCACTGAAAAAACTGGAAAAGGCAAATGAACAAATAACAGTGGCTCAGATAAACTGAGAGGAGCACAAGCCCCTGGAGGGGACCTGGCTGACCTCCACAGAAGTGCAGGGAACAATTTGAACAACCAATTCAAATTACTAATACTGACCTACAAGGCCATCTATAACCTGTCTCCCCCATATGTCTCTGAACTAATCTCCCGATACCTTCCCTCACGTAATCTCCGGTCCTCCCAAGACCTCCTTCTCTCCTCCACACTTATTCGCTCCTCACCCAACCGCCTCCAAGACTTCTCCCGAATATCCCCCATCCTCTGGAATTCTTTGCCCCAACACGTCCGACTATCAACCACTCTCGGATCCTTCAGACATAACCTGAAAACCCATCTCTTCAGGAAAGCCTACAGCCTGCAATGACCCCGCTGCATCCTCACCACTACCGGAGATATCGCCTCAACCAACACCGAAACTGCTGCAACCCCCAACCTGCTGTCTCCTTCCCCCATCCTGTAGAATGTAAGCCCGAAAGGGCAGGGTCCTCTCCCCTCTGTACCAGTCTGTGATTGTTAGTTTGTTTACTGTAAGTGATATCTGTAATTTGTATGCAACCCCCTCGCATGTACAGCACCATGGAATCAATGGTGCTATATAAATAAATAATATAAAATATATATATACATAAGTAGGGTTGGACAAAATAATGGAAACACCTAACGTTTTGGCATCATAATCTTCGAACATGTTATAAACATGCAAACCATGACATATGGTAATGTTTTGTAGTTGATTATTTGTGTTATGTGATATGTGTATGTAAATTAACTGTTTGTTTTGCATAATTGTAAGAACATTGATGAGAACCTGATACCAATGGCAGACCTCTCAGATTTTCAAAGAGGCCAAATTGTTGGTGTTGGTATGGCAGGCGCTAGTGTAACCGAAAGTGCCCGAATGCTTGGCGTGTCAAGAGGTACTGTCTCCAAAGTAATGACTGCGTTTGAAAGAGAAGGAAAAACGTCCGCAGCAAAGCACAGGTCCGGCCGAAAGTCGAAGTTGGCTGAGAGAGACCGTCGGACTCTAAAGCAAATTGTGATAGAGGATCGCAAGACCACGGCTCCGAAAATCACTGCTAAGCTCAATGAACACCTACAGAACCCAGTTTCCATGAAAACTGTTCGTCGGGAGCTGAACAAATTTGGATTCCACGGAAGAGCTGCAATTCGAAAACCGCTGCTCTCAATGACAAATGTTTACAAGCGTTTACAGTGGTGAAGAACCCTCCAAAATTGGTCCCTCGAAGCAGTGGAAATGTGATATTCTCAGACGAATCATCGTTTACCCTATTTCTGACCTCCGGCGAGTGTACGTTTGGAGACAGCCGAAAGAATCATTCCATCCAGACTGCCTTCTCTCAACCGTTAAACATTGCGGAGGTTCTGTGATGATCTGGGGTGCTTTTTCATGGAGATCCGCCGGGCCAATGATATCCCTTCATGGAAGAATTAACAGCCGCGATTATTTAGGCATTTTGGGCGACCAAGTGCATCCTATGGTTCAAGCACTGTTCCCGGAGGGGAACGCCATCTTTCAGGATGATAATGCACCAATTCATACAGCTAGAATCCTTAAAGCATGGCACAAGGAAGTTGAGCATCTCTTCTGGCCCCCACAATCCCCAGACCTCAACATTATTGAGCATTTATGGTCGATTTTAGAGATTCAAGTCAGACGTCGATTTCCGCCGCCATCGTCGCTCAAAGAACTGGAGGGTGTTTTCACTGAAGAATGGGCTAAAATTCCTTTGGAAACAATTCACACCTTGTATGAATCCATACCTCGGAGAATTGAGGCTGTAATCGCCACAAAAGGTGGACCTACACCATATTAAACTAACTTTTGTTGATGTTTCCAGGTGTTTCCATTATTTTGTCCAACCCCTGTAAGTACAGTGACAACCAGGCCTAAAAAAGGAAAACCGACCTAAAATGGCCAAACTTTGAGCAGCACAGATATGAGCTGGCACGGAGATACCACTACGACAAATGTGTGTTTTTGTTTTTTTTTCTTTTTTTTCTAACTACTGATGTATATACTGTAAGTACAGTGACACCCAGGACAAAAAAAGAAAAACGCAGTAAACTGGCCAAACTTTGAGCACGCACAGATATTAGCTGGCACAGAGACACCACTATGACAAATGTGTAGACTTTTTTTTTGTTTTTTTGGCTAAATAGTGCAGTATATAAGTATAGTGCCAGACAGTAAAAAAAAAAATTGATTTAGGGCTAAAAAGACCAAAATTTTTAGAAGACGGATGGATGAGGCGTATCACAGATATACCACACTATAAAATATGTGGCCTGTATATATTTTTTGGGTGGTTCAGCAAAATAGTGTCAAGAAATTGTGTAAGACACTAAAATAAAATCTATTCTACCGTAGCACATAAAAATTAAATATTTCTCTGCGCACTCAAAAGGAATGTTTTGGACCCGTTTAAAATTGCTGGATTTTCACGCTGTGCTAGGAAAAGGATCTGGCTATATTGTGCACTGTCAAAAAGCAAATGGATGGAAAAAAAAAGGGCTCTGGATTGCTTTGCAATAAAAAAAGCTCTATTAGCGCTGGCCAAAAATATTTTCAAAGTCAATTACACCTGGGGCTTGGTATATATGGCCAATATGTCCTACAGGTAGCAGCAGCACCAGAACACAAGAAGGGAATGGACCCTCTTGATGTATGCAATGATCTATATACACACATACAGTGCCTGCAGGCCCTGCACGGATGTGTATAGAGCGACTTACAGTCCCCTTCCTACCTAACACTGGTACCTATATACTCCATAATTAGTCCTTAGAAGTTCTGTTGGGTTTATCTGGATTTGAATAGTTTACGATGGTAGACCACACACTAACTAATAAATCCCCAATTCTGACCCTATCTCGGCAGCAGCTCTCCCTTTACTATCTAAATCTGGAGGTGAATGCACCGAGCAGGACGGCGTCCGGTCTCTTATACCCCTGATGATGCTGTGCGGCCAGCCAATCACTGCATGACCACAACAAAGATGGCTACGGCGTTTCATTGCCTGGCAGACAATCCCTGCATCGTGATTAGGTCTATAAAGTCAGCCAAAAAAGCTGGGTGGAGACCCGTGTTTCCGCCGAGTAATCCTGGAAATGCTCGGTACTTGCCGAGTACCGTGATACTCGGGCGAGTGACAAGTAGTGGCGAGCACGTTCGCTCATCGCTACTGAGGGGGGCTGCATTATACTCTCTGAGGGGGCTTCATTATACTTTATGAGGGGTGCTGCATTATACTCTTATGGGGCTGCAGTATACTCTGAAGGAGCTGCAGTATACTTTTAGAGGGCGCTGCATTATACTTTGAGGGGGGCTGCATTATACTCTATGAGGGGGGCTGCATTATATTCTTATGGGGGCTGCAGTATATTTTGAGGGGGCTGCAGTATACTCTATCAAGGACCATCATTGAAAATGCACCATTGTATATACACACCTGTACTTTGTATCTCCCCCATCTCATTGTAGATTGTAAGCTCTCACGAGCAGGGTCGTCTTATTTTGCTTTAATTATTGTATTGTTAACGTTGTTACTTATGACTCGTGTTTGAAACTGTTAAACTGTAAAGCGCTGCGGAATATGATGGCGCTATATAAATAAAGATTATTATTATTATTATTATTATTAAGGACCATGGAGAGTGCATTATACTATATGTACTATATGGGACCTGGATTATACTGTATCGAGGACTATCTGTCCCCATCATTCTTCCTCAGCCAGTGTAAAGAAACTTGGGAACAAGAGTTGAACTACTTCAATATTGTTGATCACGCTCATTTAGTGGCCTGAA
This sequence comes from Oophaga sylvatica, assembly GCA_033576555.1. NCBI lineage: Eukaryota > Metazoa > Chordata > Amphibia > Anura > Dendrobatidae > Oophaga > Oophaga sylvatica. The sequence goes on along the minus strand of JARQOD010000002.1, from coordinate 97,471,766 downwards.
CTCAGCGCATATAAATACAATTGAAATGTTTCTGTGTAATGGTGCAATATGTGAGCATTTGGGGCCCCTTTTTAAACTTTTCCCTAGGGCCTCACTTTGTCTAAAACCAGCCCTGCTTTTGAAGTAGTCTATTGTGGATTTTGACTTGTGTTTAGGATCATTATGCATTTGAAGAAGCCATACTCTTATCAAATTCAGCTTTTATACAGATTGCGTTTTGTTTGCATCAAGAATTTGTTGAAATTTTATTGAATCCATTCTTCCCTCTACCCATGAAATATTCCTCATGCATTGGCTGCAGCACAACTCCAAAGCATGATTGATCCACTCCCATACTTAATGGTTGGCAAGAAGTTCTATTCCTGAAATTCTGTGCCCTTTTTTCTCCACACATGCCTTTGACTATTGCAGCCAAAGAGTTCTATTTTAACATCATCGGTCCACAGGACTTATTTCCAAAATGCATTAGCCTTGTTATTTGTTATTTTTCATATTTCTGATGCTGAATTTTATGGTGAGAATGCGGCAGAGGTTTTCTTCTGATGACTCTTCCATGGAGGCCATATTTGTACCAGTGTCTCTGAACAATAGAACAATGTACCACAACTCTAGAGTCTGGTATATCTTTCTGAAGGTTTTTTCAGTCAAGCAAGGGTTCTGATTTACCTCTCTAGCAATCTTATCAGCAGCTCTCACTGAAGTTTTTCTTGATCTTCCAGAATTTATCTTAACTTATCACCTGGCCTTTCCTAAAGATGATGGTGAACAAGCCATAACCCTAACAGGCTAATTAAGATCTGAAACCTTGGTCAAAGTTATCTGAGCACACAAATCTCCAACGATGCCCAAACATTTGCATCAGCCCATTTTCCATTTTGTAATTTTTAAAATGGAAAACAAATTACAACATATATATATATTTTGCCTAAAATACAAAGGAATTGTCATTTTTAGCTTTCGTCCTTTCAGAGATCATTTAATCTTCAACTTGCTTGATAGTTCACAATAACAGTAAATTTGACTAGTGCTGCCCACCTTTTTGCATGCCACTATAACTGTACCATGAGCTGAATACAGTCACCTCATGTTTGTCTGCTTTTTCATTCTCTAGACATAAAGCTTGCAAACATAAGATGTACAATGCAGAACCCTCAGACTGCTATAAAAAACATTTTTACTAAACTGCCTAAACTGTATTGCTTTCATATGGCAGGCACCTGCCAAGCATCAGAGTATAATCACCCACACTGGGACAGCTCTGCTCAATCTCAAGCATATTAGCCATACACTGCTGCAATCAAGACAGAAAGACATGCTTTCCACTATTGGACATACAATGTTTTGAACATAGACAGGAAGCTTTTGTCACCTCTTGTCTGTTTATAAAGAGATTATGAAAAAATGGCTAGTGAGCATCCACACTGTGACAGCAGTCAAATTCTATAACCTGCTGTCCTTAAATAGGCAATCAGAGCCCTTTCCTCAGGTGGAGATATAGCAGATCTTGGACCACCCTTTAACAAATACATGTTGGGATGACTGGAGTGCTTGAATGTGCATACATCAACACACCAGAAGACTTCAACCACTTCAAATTTATGTTAAGAACCTATAACGCTGCCCTTCACCTTGCCAGACAGACCTACTTCACCACCCTGATCTCCTCACTAGACAACAACCCCAAAAAAACTTTTTGACACCTTTCACTCCCTCCTCAGGCCAAAAGCACAAGCCCCTATCACAGACATTTGTGCTGATGACCTGGTCTCCCACTTTATAGAAAAAAATAGAAAATGTCCGTCATGAAATCTGCTCCCAACCACCAAGTGCTGTGACTCCCATTCCTCCCTGCATTTCCCCTAGCTTACTTTCCACATTTGATCCCATCACAGAAGAAGTCTCCAGACTCCTCTCTTCCGACTACATGCACTACCGACCCCATTCCCTCACATCTCCTACAGTCTCTCCAGTCGTCACAACTCACCTAACTACAATCTTTAATTTCTCCCTCCCCTCGGGTATTTTCTCATCCTCCTTCAAACACTCCATCATTACTACATTACTAAAGAAACCCGCTCTTGACCCATCCTGCACAAACAACTACAGACCAGTCTCCAATCTCCCCTTCATCTCTAAACTTTTGGAGCGCCTAGTCTATTCCCGCCTTACCTGTTACCTCTCCACTCACTCCCTCCTAGACCCTTCACAGTCCTGCTTCCGCCCCCTACATTTGACTGAAACTGCACTCAGCAAAGTGACCAATGACCTGACAGCAAAATGTAACGGTGACCACTCTCTGCTCATTCTTCTCAACCTTTCTGCAGCTTTCGACACTGTTGACCACAGTCTCCTACTCTCTAGGCTCCAGTCACTAGGCATTAAGGACACTGCTCTCTCCTGGTTCTCTTTGTATCTTTCTGACTGCTCCTTCAATGTTTTGTTCTCTGGCTCCACGTCATCTCCTCTTCCTCTCGCTGTCGGGGTACCTCAGAGCTCAGTCCTTGGCCCCCTTCTCTTCTCTCTCTACACGGCCACAGTTGGACAGACTATCAGAGATTTGGCTTTCAGTACTATCTTTATGCTGATGACACACAGCTTACATGTCATCCCCTGATTTTACCCCCGCTGTACTACAGAACATCAGTGACTGTCCGCAGTCTCCAACATCATGTCCGTTCTCTATCTGAAACTCAACCTCTCAAAAACTGAACTGTTTCTGCTCCCGCCGTCTACTAATCTCCCTAAATCTGACATTTCCCTCTCTGTGGGCGGCACCATAATAACACCCGGCAGCAGGCGCGCTTTCGGGGTGTTATGTTTGACACCAATCTCTCCTTCACATCCCCTATATAATCTCTTGCCTGCTCTTGCCGCTTACACCTAACGAACATCTCTAGAATCCGCCCTTTTCTCACCATGGAAACAACAAAAACCCTCACTGTAGCATTGATCCACTCCCGCCTGGACTACTGCAACGCTCTATTAATTGGCCTCCCCGTTACTCGACTTTCCCCTCTCCATTCCATACTTAACGCAGCAGCAAGGGTCATCCATCTGGCTAATCAGTACTCTGACGTGTCTGCTCTTTGCCAGTCCTTACATTGGCTGCCCGTTCATTATAGGATCCAATTCAAAGTACTTGTTCTCACCCACAAAGCTCGCCACAGTGCAGCACCCCCTACATCTCCTCCCTCATTTCTGTCTATCGGCCTAACCGACTGCTGCGCTCTGAAAACGACTTTTGACTAACCTCTGCACTAATCCGTACCTCCCTCTCTCGACTCCAAGACTTCTCCCGCGCTGCACCAGTCCTCTTGAATGCTCTACCCCAAGAAATTAGGACTATCGACAATTTGCATGGTTTTAGGCACTCCCTCAAAACACATTTGTTCAGAGCGGCCTATCACGTTCACTAACCAAAGTCATTTTATGTGTAAGTGTGCGTGTGTAGCCCATTCACTATCTCCATCTATCCCTCACTCCCTCAAGATGGCTGAACCATCATTGTAAATACACACCTGTACTTTGTACTCCCCACCTCACTATGGATTGTAAGCTCTCACGACCAGGGTCATCTTATTTTGCTTTAATTATTGTATTGTTAACGTTGTTACTTATTAATTGTGTTTTGAAACTGTTAAAACTGTAAAGCGCTGCGGAATATGTTGGCGCTATATAAATAAAGATTATTATTATCATTGACATGCTGTTAATATGCTCATATTAGAGAGTGAGCCAAACTGTAATAACTAGACGGTTTGGAAGAATTATCCAAAATATACAAACCCTTGTTTGAACTTTCTGAGGACAAAGAGTAGTGGCAATATTGTATTAATTAAATGAGTTGTTCAAGACAATGCTATTTAGGACCTATCCTTAAGATAAGTTATCAATATCAGATCTGTGACGGTCCAACAACTATTACCTTCAATTATCACCTGTAAGAAGGTCACGTGGCTGCTGGAAGTACAGTGTACAGAACTGGAACAATACAGATCTGTACATTGTATAGTGGCTATTCTCAGGTACTGCAATTCAACTACTATTGAAGTGAATGGGAGCCGAGCTGCAGTACACATGTTTGGCCACTATACAATGTACACATCTTTGTTTCTATACTCTGTTCTATATCCTGCCTGAATACATACCAAAGGGCACTCTGCTGGCATATGTCAGAGAAAAGCAGCACAATGAATATTCTTGGCTCATGCCTTTAGGATGCCAAATGTGCACAGCCAAGCCTGTGGGACTCTTCGTCTATGTCATGCACAAGTACAATAAAGAAGATGAGATATATGATGGTGTTTAGCAGTTACTTAGCACTGGAGAAATGTACCTGTGCATGTAGATCTGACAATTAGTACTCTAATGTGTGTACAATGTTAGTGCTCTCCTTACTGTATATAAGTAGATTTTTATATTTCATATTCTTCCAGGCAAATTCAACACAAAAAAGTGTGTTCAGTTGCTGAGACAGGTTCCATTAAGAGAAATTAAATATCAGGTAGTCTGCTAAAGATATCATCCTTGTACAGGGTATATTAGTTACTAGGAATATACTTAAATAGAGCAGATTAGGTGGTTTATCGCACATGGCCGACAGGGTGAGGAAATAAGGGTGTCTAGAGAGAATGAGGTCATGTTTTCCATGCAAGTAACAAATCTTAGCTCAGTGAGGTTGAGGGTATATGCAAACCTAAACAGAGGGAGAAGGAAAGACAAAGCATGAGGCGGAGGGTTAGAGGTCGAAAGTTTAGAAATATAAAAGTACAACTGTATTTCTGTGTTATTTTTGGAAAACTTTCACCGGCGAAACCTTTTCTACCGTTTTTAGTGTATGCTGTATATTGGTAAATAAGCAATCTGTTAAATCAAAGTATACATAATCAAAATAACATTCGACTAAGATAACCAAATTAATTAATGATGAATATTTTTGTGTCAAAAAAAGACAAAAAAAAGTTTAACGGAGTGATAGAGAGATGAGCGGCTCTAGCCGCAGAAGATCGACTTCAAGTCCCTTCAGGTCTCTGCAAATTTAATTAATTTAAACACTCTACGATTTGACTCATGAGGATCACCCCAAAAAAAATCCTAAGCGCCATGTCACATATTGCTGAAGACCCAAAGAGAGGCTTCCCCTTGATACCTTGCAGCTAACACACAACATGGTCTAGCCCAGCCAACTACGGTGTCCAAATACGGCCAGTATAAAATCGGGGCTGGCCAAACAGCATTATTTTAAACTTTTACACTGTATAGATAGAGGTTAGAGCAAACAGTTCATTCCACATAGGGAGAGAAAAAGGCCTACTCTGATGGTGGTGTACTATTGCAGTGCTGAGGAACATTGAAAATAGCCGTCATAATCTCAGTTTGTGAATAATGTGAGCCCTCGCTGGCAGGGTCCTCCCTCCTTCTGTACTTGTGTGTCCCTTGTCTCACACAGGTTTATTGTACTTGTCTATATTTCCCCTTTTCACATGTAAAGCACCATGGAATAAATGGCGCTATATAAATGTTTAATAATAATAATAATAATCCAAATATTCAAGTGATATAGAAGGAATTACTGTACCTGCATTATCATTAACTGTGACTGTGAACCTTAATATCCACAATCTTTTTAATTCTCTACACACTGCAAGAAAGGAGGACAGTATTGAGCCCCTCGGCGTTAATTTGGCTGCTTAACCATAATCATTAAATCATAGCTTATGTGTCACAAAAAGCATACTTTATACATTGTGAGAAGGGCTAGCCATATTTTTTTAAGCCAAAATAAAAATCTCCATAATCCATAAATGTAAACATAACTGTCTACCACAGAAAATGTGCCATTGTAAAACAAATATTTTATTTTTTTTGCACCTGTCTTTGTGTAATAGTCCAATAATAAGGCATGGGAGGAGGTATCCAATACTGTTTTTGTGTTTTTTTTTGTTTTTGTTAGAGAACTGACTTAAATTTCATAAATTGTCATAAAACATAAAAAAGTAAATTGTACAATAGTCATATAATGTGATACTAATTACCGTATTTTTTGGACCATAAGACGCACTTTTTTTCCTCCAAATTTGGGAGGAAAGTGTGGGTGCGTCTTATGGTCGGAATATAACATGTGGGGAGGGGGGCAGCGGTGGAGTGGGATCGCAGGAGGCAGGAAAATATCCCCTCAGCTTCAGGAATCCACTGGTCCCGATACTTAAGTGCAGTGAATATTCATTAGCCGCTTCCCCGCCCACCTATCAGCTGAGCAGTGAGTGGGGAGCAGCAAATGACAGAGCCACATTGTTCCCCAGCGCCTGATTCCTGCAGCAGCTGGGGATCTGTGTGGGAAGTAGAAGGAGGCGACAGGAGCAGAGTGCAGCAGGAGGCATCGCATACCTGACAGCACAGGGGCTGTGCTGATGCGATGCTGAATGCTCCTGTGGAGGACCTGTGATAAGGTCATGAAGAGGGCGGGCTGGAGCATCACATGACCACACAAAGCCCTGCCTCTTCATGATGTCATCACAGGTCATTCAGACACACTGTACAAGAAAAAAATAATTAAAAGGTTAGTAAATACAGCACATTAAAAATCACTCTGCCATCCTGTGGTGGACTATAACTCCCAGCATGCCATAGGATCTGCAGGACATGCTGGGAGTTATAGTTCTCCCATGGGATCTTAAAGCAGCACTCCATTGTTATCAGTGCTGGAGTGTGGCTTTAAATATAAGCCCTATGCCCCCATTCTTAGGCCGTGGTCACACATGCGAGAAATTTGCAAGATTTTTGTGCGAATCTCTCTAGTGAACACCCGGCACTGCCGCCGGCACTCGGACCAGAGCGTGCGGCTGCATGTATTTCTATGCTGCATGTATTTCTATGCAGCTGCACGATCCAGTCTGAGTGCCAGCGGCAGTGCCGGGTGTTCACGAGAGAGATAGTGTGGGTGCGTCTTATGGTCGGAATATAACATGTGGGGAGGGGGGCAGCGGTGGAGTGGGATCGCAGGAGGCAGGAAAATATCCCCTCCGCTTCAGGAATCCACTGGTCCCGATACTTAAGTGCAGTGAATATTCATTAGCCGCTTCCCCGCCCACCTATCAGCTGAGCAGTGAGTGGGGAGCAGCAAATGACAGAGCCACATGGTTCCCCAGCGCCTGATTCCTGCAGCAGCTGGGGATCTGTGTGAGAAGTAGAAGGAGGCGACAGGAGCAGAGTGCAGCAGGAGGCATTGCATACCTGACAGCACAGGGGCTGTGCTGATGCGATGCTGAATGCTCCTGTGGAGGACCTGTGATAAGGTCATGAAGAGGGCGGGCTGGAGCATCACATGACCACACAAAGCCCTGCCTCTTCATGATGTCATCACAGGTCATTCAGACACACTGTACAAGAAAAAAATAATTAAAAGGTTAGTAAATACAGCACATTAAAAATCACTCTGCCATCCTGTGGTGGACTATAACTCCCAGCATGCCATAGGATCTGCAGGACATGCTGGGAGTTATAGTTCTCCCATGGGATCTTAAAGCAGCACTCCAGTGTTATCAGTGCTGGAGTGTGGCTTTAAATATAAGCCCTATGCCCCCATTCTTAGGCCGTGGTCACACATGCGAGAAATTTGCACGATTTTTGTGCGAATCTCTCTAGTGAACACCCGGCACTGTCGCCGGCACTCGGACCAGAGCGTGCGGCTGCATGTATTTCTATGCTGCATGTATTTCTATGCAGCTGCACGATCCAGTCTGAGTGCCAGCGGCAGTGCCGGGTGTTCACGAGAGAGATACGCACAAAAATCATGCAAATTTCTCGCATGCGTGACCCCGGCCTTATACTCACCCTCCAGCGTCTTCACATAGTACTTTACAGACACCACACTGGTCCCGCAGCACCATCTTCTACCCGTAGCTTCCTACATAATAACATGCTATTATATATAATAACACCACATATAATAGTATGTTATTTATGTTATTAAATATTTTGCCACATTTTTTGCTTCAAATATATTTTTCCCTATTTTCCACCTCTAAAACCTTGGTGCGTCTTATAGTCCGGTGCGTCTTATAGTCCGAAAAGTACGGTATCTTATTGATGCGTACATGATATTTGTGCTATTCTTCCACTTTTTGATCGTCCCAGTTGTTTTTATTTCTCCTGCAGCCACCCCATACATTCCCAGTGTTTTTTAACCCCTTAGTGACAGAGCCAATTTGGTTGACCAAGCCAATTTTTATAATTCTGACCACTGTCACTTTATGAGGTAATAACTCTTCAACATATTCCACTGATTCTGAGATTGTTTTTTCGTGACATATTGTACTTCATTGTTAGTGATAAAATTTCTTCAATATAACTTGCGTTTATTTATGACAAAATGGAAATTTAGCAAAAATTTGGAAAATTTTGCAATTGTCGAACTTTTAATTGTTGTATCTTTAAATCATATAGCACAAAATAGTTAATAAATAACATTTCCCACATGTCAACTTTACATCAGCACAATTTTGGAAACATATTTTTTTTGTTAGGACGTTATATGGTTGACCAGCGATTTCTCATTTTTCCAACAAATTTTACAAAACCATTTTTTAAGGGACCACCTCACATTTGAAGTGAGTTTGGGGGGTCAATATAACAAAATACTCAAACGTGAGACCATTCTAAAAACTGCACTCTCAATGTGTGCAAAACCACATTCAAGAAGTTTAACTCTTCAGGTGCTTCACGAGAACTAAAACAATGTGGAAGGAAAAAATTAACATTTTACTATTTTTACAAAATGTTTACTTTGGAACCAAATTATTTTATTTTCACAAGGGTATAAGGACAAAATGGACTACAAAATTTGTTGTGCAATTTCTCCTGAGTACACCTATATCCGGTATGTGGGAAAAGCTATTGTTTGGGCGCATGGCAGGGCTCAGAAGGGAGGGAGCACCATTTGACTCTTTGAATGCAAAATTGGCTGGAATCAATGGTGGCGCCATGTCGTGTTTGGAGAACCCTGATGTACCTAAACAGTGGAAACACCTCAATTATTACTCCAACCCTAACTCCAACACACCCCTAACCCTAATCCTAACCCAACACACCCCTATCCCTAATCCCAACCCTAACCACAAACCTAACAATAAAACACCAATAACCCTAATCCTAACCGTAATCCCAACCATAACCACAACCCTAACCCTAGTCCAACCTTAACTTTAGCCCAACCCTAACTTTAGCCCAACCCTAATTCTAATGGAAATAAATACTTTTTTTTATTTTATTATGTTTACCTAAGGGGGTGATAAAGGGGGGTTTGATTTACTATTTTTTTTATTTTGATCACTGGGATAGAGTCTATCCCAGTGATCAAAATGAACCAATAGAAAAATTTCCTATTGTTGCTGGGTGCCGACTGGCAGATCTCGACGGACGCACTGCGCATGCACCCACCATTTTCTTCCCGGAAGAAAACGCCGGCGGCCGGGATGATGCAGGAGGGTCCCGGGACACCGGAGGTACTAGGGGGGGGAATCAGGGGACCCGATTTCTCTCTCCTCTGATGTGCGATCACATCATAGTAGAAACAAATTAAATGGGAAATCAGACTTTTTTTTTTGCAATCGCAACACTGAGGTTGGTAAAAACCGACCCGAATCATGTTCTCTGGAGAAATTCCGACTCTGGTGGGGCTTATACACTTATTTCTCAGCGCCGTTAAAAATGGCGGGCGGGTTAAAGGGACTATGTCAGCACAGAATGAATATGCAGACAAAGTTCAGGCACTCGGTGAACCCTTGGTGTGGCCGATCATTTAGGAACACAATATTTCCTAATGAAGTATTTTATTTTAACCTGAAATCTTACTGATCCCATTCATGAAGGGAAATTTGGGACCCCTTTTCTTGTGATTACAGGGATCGGACACTCAGAAATCATGATTATCAGCTCTCCTGTTGTTTGTTGGGACAACTGCTTAATGAATCTGTAAGAAATCATCGCTGATTTTGTTACCAAAAAACTTATCCTGTGTCAGAGCTGCAGAAAATGAATGGTTTTTCCATGATCTGAAGTTCCCGCATGACAAGCAACAAGGAAACAAGCTCAGCAGTCTTGGTCAGAATAATCTTCAGTCTTATGTCCTGACACCCTGTGTGTCCTGTCACCACTCACTTTTCACTTTCCTTTCTCTTTAGTCTTATAGCAGTGGGATGACCTAATCAGTTTCTCTGTTCCAACCTGTCTTGAATCTATTTCACACATATCTAATTCTGTTTCTCATGTCCTCCCACTGTCCGGACTCAATCTCCACCTGCCGTTTGCACTGCCTGATGTAACCCCTCCTCACCTTCGTTATTTTGTTATTTATCGCCATTTATCCATTACATCTAACTTGGTCGTATGTACTATAAAAAAAGAATATTCAACATTCAGACTTGTGATTCTTATTACGGATGAGGAATTATTCTACAAACAGTATGAGTAATAAATCCCTCATTATCTGCTATTTGATCTGCATGCTTTCTTATATAGCATGCTCCCCATATTAGGAGGCATGTTCCGTGCTGCCCCTAACACCGTATTTGGCTTTTGAAGTATAAATCCTCTATCCAAGTAACCAGCCAAGTATTACTAAATCGCAGAAATAACGTTTTGCAGAAACTTGGCTTGCATCAAGCTTGAATCATCCTGACTCTACGAAGTGTTGCTGAGAAATTGGAATGGATAATTTGTAAATAAAAACATATATGGTGATTTGTCTTGAATTTAATGTTTAGTTTATGCATGTATTTAGTTTAAAGAGTAACAGGCATTTTAAACACTTTTTCATTAATCAACAGTACACGTGAAACTAAAAAGTAATGTAATATATTTTATCTGAGAAATCTGCAGCATTCTCCTCCTAGTCTGATCTTTCACTTTGTACAGTCTGTATCCAGTGAACCCAGTTTATCCCACTAGTGAGATAGATGGCATTCGGTGCCCATAAGATTCTATGGAGAACTGTAACTGTCGTTTCATGAAAACTTGCAGCAGAATGTGTCAGCCTTTAGCTCCTCCTGCTCCTCTTTTCATAGAATTTTATCTTTTCAGTTAGCCATTAAAAGGTATCAACCACTGAGGACTCTCAATTCTGAATATTTTTCATAGAATTTAAGCACCAACTTCCATCTCATCCCAGTAATGGTAAAATCTGTGTTTAATGAATACAGATTTTACGAATTTTAGGCCTCTTTCACACATCCATTTTTTGCCGTCAGGCGCGATCCGGCGCTTTTTTAAAAAAACGGATCCGGTTTTTTAAACCTCTGGATGCGTTTTTTTTGTCATTGACTATCATTAGCGCCGGATCGCACCGCATGTCATTGCGTTTAGTCCATTTTCTGCCGGATCCGTCATAGATTTTATTTCCGGCGGCCGGACAGGAAGCATCATGTAACGTTTTTTTTGTGCCGGAAACGCCTGACAGCGCCTGAAGCGGCGCATCAGGAGTCGGAAACAATAGAAGTCTATGGTACCGGATCAGTCTTTTGTGCAATCTGGCAAAAGACTGATCCGGCTTCTGGAAATCAAGGACTACTACTACTACTACTCATTTTCCGGGCAAAAAAAGGTCAGGACGGATCCAGCTAAAAAACGGATCCGGCACATCAGTTTTTTACAATCTACACCGGATCCGTCTTTTAAACAATTTGCCGGATTGTGCCTGATTGCAAAAAACGGATGTGTGAAAGAGGCCTTACCCATCAATTGAGAGTGAATGATCACTCCAGGAGGAGAAAGAAATTTATCTGATAAGATATAATACAAAGTTGCTTATTTGTATGTGTTATATTGATTAAAGAAATAAAAAATAAAATTACGGTGATACTTTTTAGTTTCACAGATCAGAAATGTTATTAATTACGACTGATCAAAATAGTTTATATACAGTACAACTTAATTCAATTGTAAAAATTGGGAAGGATGTATTAAATAATATGAATGCAAGGGATTGGTGGGGAAGTAAGGGCAGGTTTTAAAATAATAAACGGTTTCTGTTCAACAGTTATCATGCTGAATTTTTGGGAAACTGAAACCCTAGACTTGGCACCAATAGAGATTACATTGCCCTTTCCATATGAAGTAACCACAGGAACGTGAGATGTCGTCACGGTCAGGAGGCAGATCAAGAGTTAACAGATTTATTAACAACACGTATACTCTGCGCAGGGAGTGACGGGACATGGGGGTTGTGATAGGGATTTGGGCAGAACTGGGAGCTCAGTAGGGGTAGGACAGGGGCAAACGATAGTTCAATAGGTAAAAAGCAGAAAAACTTATAAGTCTGTAGTCGTCTTGATTGCAACGTCTCAGTTCTCCAATGGTGGCACCGACAACAGCGGCACGTGACGTTTTGAAGGTGCCTGTAGGGAATGAGGTTCCAATCCACGGAGCAGGGGAAGAGTCCTTGAAGAACAAGGGGAGCCTCCACACTTCCGAATGCCAAACACTGTTCTCAGTTCAGTAGAGAGAACTGCTGGAACGAGGCTTCGCTCCGCGGTGTATGCTGGTACTTGGTCAACAGGCTCTGGCCTAGTCACCTGTTGCTTACTGCACCGCGCACACGTTAGAGTCTCTGGCGTCAAATGAGAGTCACCTCCCGCAGGGGTGGGATTCAGCCGGTTCTCCCCGGTTCGATGGAACCGCTTGTTGAAAAAGCTGCCGGTTCCCTGAACCGGGGAGATTCAGGGTCGCGATCCGGTACTGGCCCCACTGCCCCAGCACCTGCACAGGGCTGGCCGCACAGCAAATTGTGTGCGGCCGAGCCTGCTGTACTGTGACACGGCCAGCAGCAGACACAGCCGACCACTTCACAGTGTATAGGGCCGGGAGCTGTGCACAGCCGTCACCTTGATGGCTGCACAGCTCGTTCTTCCTCTGTAAATGCTAGACTGTATGGGCTCCTTCCAGGTGTGACGTCGTTTCCTGGAGGGGGCGTGTTCTGCCAAAGCCAGAAAGAGAAGTGGCCATTAGACGTTGGTCTCAGCAGTCTGATGCCGGCGTCTGTAGCTGCAGGAGGGAAATCAGAGGTGAGAGTCCTCAGTGACACGAGGAGGATTTATTAATTAACAGGTTGGGGGCTGATACTGGGGGTTGTGTAGTGGGGTGTGAGGAGGTTATGCATAGCTGTGGGGTCTGTGTGTGCTCTTAGGGGGTTATGCACAGTTGTGGGGTCTGTGTGCTCCTAGGGGGTTATGCACAGTTGTGGGGTCTCTGTGTGCTCCTAAGGGGTTATGCACAGCTGTGGGGTCTGTGTGCTCCTAGGGGGTTATGCACAGTTGTGGGGTCTGTGTGTGCTCCTAGGGGGTTATGCACAGTTGTAGGGTCTGTGTGTGCGCCTAGGGGGTTATGCACAGTTGTGGGGTCTCTGTGTGCTCCTTGGGGGTTATGCACAGCTGTGGGGTCTGTGTGTGCTCCTAGTGGGTTATGTACATTTGTGGGGTCTGTGTGTGCTCCTAGGGGGTTATTCACAGTTGTGGGGTCTGTGTGTGGTCCTAGGGGGTTATGCACAGTTGTGGGATCTGTGTGTGCCCTAGGGGGTTATGCACAGCTGTGGGGTCTGTGTGTGCTCCCAGGGGGTTATGCACAGCTGTGGGGTCTGTGTGCTCCTAGGGGGTTATGCACAGCTGTGGGGTCTGTGTGTGCTCCTAGGCAGTTATGCACAGTTGTGGGGTCTGTGTGTGCTCCTAGGGGGTTATGCACAGTTGTGGGGTCTGTGTGTGCTCCTAGGGGGGTATGCACAGTTGTGGGGTTTCTGTGTGCTCCTAGGGGATTATGCACAGTTGTAGGGTCTGTGTGTGCTCCTAGGGGGTTATGCACAGTTGTGGGGTCTCTGTGTGCTCTTGGGGGTTATGCACAGCTGTGGGATCTGTGTGTGCTCCTAGGGGGTTATGCACAGTTGTGGGATCTGTGTGTGCTCCTAGGGGGTTATGCACAGTTGTGGGGTCTGTGTGTGCTCCTAGGGGGTTATGCACAGTTGTGGGGTCTGTGTGTGCTCCTAGGGGTGTTTTACGTCCACAGTTGTGGGGTCTGTGTGTGCTCCTAGGGGGTTATGCACAGTTATGGGGTGTGTGTGTGCTCCTAGGGGGTTATGCACAGTTGTGGGATCTGTGTGTGCTCCTAGGGGTTATGCACAGCTGTGGGATCTGTGTGTGCTCCTAGGGGGTTATGCACTGTTGTGGGATCTGTGTGTGCTCCTAGGGGGTTATGCACAGCTGTGGGGTCTGTGTGTGCTCCTAGGGGGTTATGCACAGCTGTGGGGTCTGTGTGTGCTCCTAGGGGGTTATGCACAGTTGTGGGGTCTGTGTGTGCTCCTAGGGGGTTACGCACAGTTGTGGGGTCTGTGTGTGCTCCTAGGGGGTTATGCACAGTTATGGGGTGTGTGTGTGCTCCTAGGGGGTTATGCACAGTTGTGGGATCTGTGTGTGCTCCTAGGGGGTTATGCACAGCTGTGGGATCTGTGTGTGCTCCTAGGGGGTTATGCACTGTTGTGGGATCTGTGTGTGCTCCTAGGGGGTTATGCACAGCTGTGGGGTCTGTGTGTGCTCCTAGGGGGTTATGCACAGCTGTGGGGTCTGTGTGTGCTCTTAGGGGGTTTTGCACAGCTGTGGGGTCTGTGTGTGCTCTTAGGGGGTTATGCACAGTTGTGGGGTCTGTGTGTGCTCCTAGGGGGTTATGCACAGTTGTGGGATCTGTGTGTGCTCCTAGGGGGTTATGCACAGCTGTGGGGTCTGTGTGTGCTCCTAGGGGGTTATGCACGGTTGTGGGGTCTGTGTGTGCTCCTAGAGGTTTGTATATGTTTGAGGTAAAGGTACGTTTAAATGGGTGTGGCTTAAAATGGGTGTGGTTTTAAAAAAAATGGGTGTGGTTTTAAAAATGGGTGTGGTTTTCCTACACACAAACACAGAACCTGTTGTTAAAAATTTGAATCCCACCCCTGAACTCCCGGCACGGAGGAAAGCGGGGAAATGACAGTCTGTAGTCCTCCTACAGCTGAACTGTACGCAGGAGACGAGTCAAGTCACTCTGCGCTTACGGGGTGCTCTGCTTTCACAGCCGACACTGCACCTGATTGTCCGCTTAGCTTTCCCGCCTGACCTCTGTCCCATTTCCCTCGCGCAGCGCTTTTTAACGCGGCCCCGTATGGCGCATTCACATGCAAGGGTCGGTCCTTGTCTGAAAGTCTTCCCCCTTGCAACATTGGTGACAGCCCCAGTGCTTCCGAAACCGGTGCGAGAAAGGTACTCCTGATCTTGTTCTTCCTCTTACACATACTCCTATTGATGTTAATGCAAAAAAACACCAAATGTAAAAACAGATTTTATCTATTTGTATTTAATGGATAAAAACAGTAATTTTATATCTTTTTACACTGAGCAAAATTGGATGATGCATGGACAATCTGACATGATTGATGACAACTTTATTCCTTCAGTTTTTCACTGATTGGTGACTTGTTGCTAAACAATAATATTGGAACTTATGGTAAGTCAAGAATAAACAGTAAGTGCAAACATTTTTTGTAACTAGAGTAAAAAAAATTATGATATTTAACCCCTTCCCGACCCATGACGCCTACGTCGGCGCCATGAAAACCAGTGGCATCCCGACCCATGACGCCAATGTAGGCGTCATGGTATAAATCATGTTTCCTGCGGGTCGGGTGAACGGGGTCACTGAAAGGTCACCCGACCCATGGTAACAAGACCCTTTGTGCATCACCACAGTGGGGGTGGCTTAACCCCACGTGGCTACGATCGCTCTGATTGGCTGTTAAAAGTGAAAAAGCCAATCAGACCTATTTGTAATATTTCACCAATGAAATTTGGTGAAATATTACAATCCAGCCATGGCCGATGCTGCAGTAGCATCGGCCATGGCTGGACACCGAGTTCCCACCCTCCCCACACGAGTGACGGCGGTGATCGGCCGCCGCCACCTATTCATGGCAGCGACCGGTCACCGCCGTTACTATCTGCTGCCCTGCGCTCCGGTCCTCTCCCCCCCACCTTCCGATCATCCACCGTCTCTTCTCACCTCCCCCGGTCTTCTGGTGCCCGTGGATCCGTCCCGGTGTCCGTCCGGGACTCTTCATGGGCGCCGCCATCTTGGAAAATGGCGGGCGCATGCGCAGTGCGCCTTCCAAAGTCCAAAAATTTATTTTGATCACTGTGATAAACTCTCACAGTGATCAAAATAAAAAAATTTAAATAAACTCCCCCTTTATCACCCCCATAGGTAGGGACAAAAAATGAAATATTTTTTTTTCTATTAGGGTTAGAATTACAGCTAGGGTTAGGTTAGGGTTAGGCTGGATTTATATCGCATTATGGCAGTCCGTTAGACGGACTGCGTTACACCGTCGTATAACGCGGTGTAACGCAGTCCGTTAACGCTACCATTCACCCCCTTTTGCGGGCGCATCGCGACGCGTGCCATAAAGCGGCATGCGTTTGCGATGTGCCGTCATTCAGTGACGGAGCCTCGGACGCGGGCTGCAGCGTCTGGGCTCCGTCACCGCTAGCGCAGATGAATAATCTGCTGATTCTTCTGCGCTAGCGGGTATAGCATAACGCGATCGCTTTATGCTATACCGTTAGCAGCCCGTCAGCGCTATATGTTGAACGGGCTGGTAAAACGTAATGTGAACCTAGCCTTAGGGTTAGGTTAGGGTTAGGACTAGGGTTAGCATTAGGGTTATAATTAGGGTTAGGCTGGATTCATATCGCGTTATGGCAGTCCATTAGACGGACTGCGTTACACGATGGTATAACGTGGTGTAACGCAGTCCGTTAACGCTGCCATTCACCCCATTTGAGGGCGCATCGCGACGCATGCCGTAAAGCGGCATGCATTCACGACGTGCCGTCATTCAGTGACGGAGCCTCGGACGCAGCCTGCAGCGTCTGGGCTCCATCACCGCTAGCGCAGATGAATCATCTGCTGATTGCGTTATGCTATACCGTTACCAGCCCGTCAGCGCTATGTGTTTAACGGGCTGGTAAAACGTAATGTGAACCTAGCCTTTAGCATTAGGGTTAGAATTAGGGTTAGGGTTAGAATTAGGGTTACAGTTAGAATTAGGGTTAGGGTTGGAATTTGGGTTAGGGTTGGAATTAGGGTTACGGTTAGAATTAGGGTTAGGGTTGGGGTTAGGGTTGGGATTAGGGTTAGGCTTGTGGTTAGGGTTATGGTTAGGGTTGGGATTATGGTTAGGGGTGTGTTGGGGTTATGGTTAGGGTTAGGGGTGTGTAAGGGTTAGGGTTGTGGTTAGGGGTGTGTTGGGGTTAGGGTTGGAGTTAGAATTGAGGGGTTTCCACTATTTAGGCACATCAGGGGGTCTCCAAACGCGACATGGTGCCACCATTGATTCCTGCAAATTTTGCGTTCAAAAAGTCATACAGTACTCCCTTTATTCCGAGCCCCGACGTGTGCCCAAACAGTGGTTTTACCCTCACATATGGGGTATCAGCGTACTCAGGAAAAATTGCACAACAACTTTAGGGGTCTAATTTCTCCTGTTACCCTAGGGGAAAAAAATTGGGGACTAAAAGATCATGTTTGTGGAAAAAAAATGATTTTTTATTTTCACGGCTCTGCATTATAAACTTCTGTGAAGCACGTGGGGGTTCAAGGTGCTCACCACACATCTGGATAAGTTTCTTGGGGGGTATAGTTTCCAAAATGGAGTCACTTGTGGGGGGTTTCTACTGTTTAGGCACATCAGGGACTCTGCAAACGTAACAAGATGACCGCAGACCATTCCATGAAGTCGGCATTTCAAAGTGTCACTACATCCCTTCCGAGCCCTGACGTGTGCCCAAACAGTGGTTCCCCCCCACGTATGGAGTACCAGCGTACACAGGACAAACTGGACAACAACCTTTGGGGTCCAATTTCTCCTGTTACCCTTGTGAAAATAAAAAATTATGGGCTAAAAAAGCATTTTTTGAGGGAAAAAAATGATTTTTTTTATTTTCATGGCTCTGGGTTATAAACTTCTGTGAAGCACTTGGGGGTTCAAAGTGCTCACTACACATCTAGATAAGTTCCTTGGGTGGTCTAGTTTCCAAAATGGGGTCACTTGGGGGGGGTTTCCACAGTTTAGGCACATCAGGGGCTCTGCAAACGTAACATGACTCCTGCAGACCATTCCATCAAGTCGGCATTTCAAAACGTCGCTACTTCCCTTCCGAGCCCCGACGTGTGCCCATACAGTAGTTTTCTCCAACATATGGGATATCAGCGTACTCAGGACAAATTGGACAACAACTTTTGGGGTCTAATTTATCCTGTTACCCTTGGGAAAAAAAAAAATTGGGGACTAAAAGATCATGTTTGCGGAAAAAATATGATTTTTTTATTTTCATGCCCGGGCGTTATAAACTTGTGTAGCCCTTGGGGATTCAAAGTGCTCACCACACATCTAGATAAGTTCCTTGCGGGGTCTAGTTTCCAAAATAGGGTCACTTGTGGGGAGTCTCTACTGTTTAGGCACATCAGGGGCTCTGCAAACGTAACATGATGCCCGCAGACCATTCCATCAAGTCGGCATTTCAAAACGTCACTGCTTCCCTTCCGAGCCCCAACGTGTGCCCGAACAGTGGTTCCCCCCACATATGGGGTACCAGTGTACTCAGGACAAACTGTACAAGAACTTTTGGGGTCCAATTTCTCCTGTTACCCTTGTGAAAATAAAAAATTGTGGGTTAATAAAAAATCAGTTTTTGAGGAAAAAAAATATTTTTTATTTTCACAGCTCTGCATTATAAACTTCTGTGAAGCACGTGGGGGTTCAAGGTGCTCACCACACATCTGGATAAGTTTCTTGGGGGGACTAGTTTCCAAAATAGGGTCGCTTGTGGGGGTTTCTACTGTTTAGGCACATCAGTGACTCTGCAAACGTAACAAGATGCCCGCAGACCATTCCATGAAGTCGGCATTTCAAAGCGTCACTACATCCCTTCCGAGCCCTGACGTGTGCCCAAACAGTGGTTCCCCCACATATGGGGTACTGTTGTGAATGGGCTTGAGATGAGTTCTGAGCAGAGGCTCCCTCTGGTGGTTACAAGCGGTACTGGACTGTCCAGTGAGATTGTGGGAGGGATCAGGTGTTACTGACTGGTCTTATATAAGGGAGTCGCCTTCCCATCAGGGTTGCCGGTGATCAATTGTTCTGGTCTCAATCCTTGATTCCTGTTTCCTTTTTAGCCTGCTGTGTCGTGTCTGCATCTCCTGCTAACAGATAAGAATTTTCTTCTTTTTGTTTTTGTGCTTGATTTTTGCATTTTGTCCTGCACTTCTGTGGGGGCCTTCAGGGTCCCCTCCGGGGCTTTTGCCCTCTCAGTTTAGTTCAGCCACTGATGTTTGTACATTTGCTTTTTCCAGTTTTTTCAGTGGCTGCTGTTTTGATTTTGTTACACCAGAGAACTAATTTAGGTGGTAGAGGTCGTGTGATCTCAGGTGTTTTTGAAATTAGTAGAGTTGGTGCTTTTCAGGGTTTTTTGGGATTGCAGTAAGTGCCCTTCCTATCCTTTTCTATTTAGGTAGTTTGGGCCCCAACGTTTGCTCATACTATTTTCTGTCTGTGTCAGTATTTCTTCTTGTCTAACCGCCATTACATGTTTGGGGGCTTTCTATTATCTTTGGGGATCTGCTCCGGGGCAGATAGCTTTCCTCTTTCTATCTTTAGGTGTAGTTAGTTTCTCAGGCTGTGACGAGGCGTCTAGGACCAACGTAGTAACGCTCCACGGCTGCCTCTAGTTGTGGTGGTTAGTCAGGGTACTGCAATCTCATAGATTCCAACTGCTCTGGTGTATTGCCTTTTTTACCTGCACTCCTCAGCTACCGAAACATAACAGTATCACCGGCCCAAAAATTGAAAATTGTATGGTACTCACAGAAGGGAAAAATATTGTGAAAGAAAAAAGGTTGTCAGAGTTGTCAGAGATATTTTTCTGTTTGTTGCATTTTTATTTTTTTTTTTCCCTCTGTATCTCTGGGTGCTGGGGAGGATTTTTTCTCTCAATGGAGTTTGCACAGCTGTCTGGCCGTGTGGATCAGCTTGCCACTGAGGTTCGGAGTATTGCTACCTATCTTGCTAGGTTGCCTGTTGTGGAACCTAGGATCCCCATGCCAGATTTGTTTTTAGGGGATCGAGCTAAGTTTCTGAGTTTCAAAAATAATTGTAAATTGTTTTATGCCTTAAAATCTAAGTCCTCAGGGAACGCAGCGCAGCAGGTTCAAATTGTCATCTCTCTCCTGCGCGGCGATCCTCAGGATTGGGCTTTTTCCCTGACACCTGGGGATCCTGTTTTGAGTGATGTTGATGCATTTTTTCAGGCTTTGGGGTTATTGTACGATGAGCCTAATGTCACTGATGAAGCTGAAAAAGCCTTGTTGGCATTAAATCAGGGGCTTGATGACGCTGAGTTATACTGTCAGAGATTCCGTAGGTGGGCAGTCCTGACCAAATGGAATGACGACGCTTTGGCAGCCCTTTTTCGGAAGGGTCTGTCAGATAATGTAAAAGATGTTATGGTGGGATTCCCTGTCCCCTCTGGTCTCAATGATTCTATGTCATTAGCGATTCAAATTGACAGACGTTTGCGTGAGCGGAGAAGTATGCGTGGAATAGTGTTGCCTTGTGAGCCTGCTTCTGAATCCATGCAGTGTGATAGAGTGGTTTCTGGGGCACAGCGTCATAAGTTTCGAAAGCGCAATGGGTTATGTTTCTACTGTGGTGACGCTTCTCATGCTATTTCAGTCTGCCCTAAGCGGGGAAGACGTTTTGCACGCTCAGTTGTCTTGGGTAGTGTTCAGACTAAGTTTTTATTAACTGTTACCCTGATATGCTCTCTGTCCTCATTTTCTGCTCAGGATTTCGTTGATTCGGGAGCAGCTATTAACCTGATGGATTTTGATTTTGCTAAACGTTGTGGGTTTCCCTTGATACCCCTACGGAAGTCTATTCCCCTACTGGGGATCGATTCTACCCTTTGGCTGAGAATAAACCTCAGTTCTCTACTCAGGTGATAATGAGGGTTGAACCTGATCATCAGGAGAGCTGCAAATTTTTGGTTCTGTATAATCTGCATGACATTATCGTACTGGGTTTCCCTTGGTTACAGTCTCATAATCCTGTTTTGGATTGGAAATCTGTGTCTGTAACCAGTTGGGGCTGCCAATGTGTTAATACCAACACTCCTGTTTTTTCTGCCTCCCCCCAGGCTCAGGATGTTCCTGACTTTTTGATTGATTTTTCTGATGTGTTTAGCGAAAGTAAATCTGCATCCTTGCCTCCCCATAGGAGCTATGACTGCGCTATTGAATTAGTGCCTGGTAGTAAATTCCCTAAAGGTCACCTTTTTAACATGTCTGTACCTGAACATGACGCTATGCGGTCTTATATCAAGGAGTCATTGGAGAAGGGTCATATCAGACCATCCTCTTCACCCTTAGGTGCCGGTTTTTTCTTTGTGGCCAAAAAGGATGGTTCATTAAGGCCGTGTATTGATTATCGTCTTTTGAACAATATTACTGTGAAATATCAATATCCGTTACCCTTGATTTCTGACCTGTTTTCCAGGGTGAAAAATGCTACTTGGTTTACCAAGCTTGACCTCAGGGGGGCATATAACCTTATTCGCATTAAGCACGGGGATGAATGGAAGACGGCATTTAATACCCCTGAGGGGCATTTTGAGTACCTTGTGATGCCCTTTGGGCTCACTAATGCTCCTTCTGTCTTCCAGTCTTTCATGAATGACATTTTCAGGGATTTTGTGGATACATTTCTGATTGTTTATTTGGATGATATCTTGATTTTTTCCAATGACTGGGACTCTCATGTGAAACATGTTCGAACTGTATTTCAGATTTTGAGAGAGAATGCTCTGTATGTGAAGGGATCAAAGTGTCTTTTTGGCGTACAGAGGATCTCATTTCTGGGATTCATTTTGTCCCCATCTGTTATTGAAATGGACCAGGTCAAGGTTCAGGCCATCTGTGATTGGGTCCAACCTACTTCATTAAAGGCTCTTCAAAGATTCTTGGGTTTTGCCAATTTTTATCGTAAATTTATTGGTAATTTCTCGGTTATTGTTAAACCATTAACTGATTTGACCAAAAAGGGTTCTGATGTGGTGAATTGGCCTCCTGAGGCAGTCTCTGCATTTCAGGAACTTAAGCAGAGATTCACTTCTGCTCCTGTTCTACGGCAGCCTGATGTTTCTCTGCCATTTCAGGTGGAGGTTGATGCCTCTGAAATTGGGGCAGGTGCCGTTTTGTCCCAAAGAGATCCTGAGACCTCTAAAAGTAACCCTTGTGCCTTTTTCTCTCGAAAATTTTCTCCTACTGAACGTAATTATGACGTGGGTAATCGGGAGTTATTGGCCATGAAGTGGGCTTTTGAAGAGTGGAGACATTGGCTGGAGGGAGCCAAACATCAGGTGGTGGTCCTTACGGACCATAAGAATCTGGTTTATCTGGAATCTGCCAAGCGACTTAATCCTAGACAGGCCAGGTGGGCCTTGTTTTTCACACGTTTTAATTTTGTGGTTTCCTTTCTTCCTGGCACTAAGAATGTTAAGGCGGATGCCCTCTCGAGGAGTTTCCTTGCGGACTCTCCTGAGTTATCTGATCCTTCTGTTATTTTGAAAGAGGGTGTAGTTCTTTCTGCCATCTCACCCAATTTGAGACTTGCTCTGGAGGGGTGTCAGAAGGATAGGCCCGAGCGCTGCCCTGTTGGAAAATTGTTTGTCCCGGACCAGTGGAAAAAGAGTGTGATGTCTGAGATTCATTGTTCCGCGTTGGCTGGTCATCCCGGAATTTTTGGTACCAGAGACTTGGTTAGTCGGTCCTTTTGGTGGCCTACCTTGTCTCGTGATGTCAGGGAATTTGTGCAGTCCTGCGGGACTTGCTCTCGCTCCAAGCCTTGCTCTCGCTCTAGTGGTTTGTTGATGCCATTGCCTGTGCCCAAGAGACCATGGACCCATATCTCTATGGATTTCATTTCCGACCTCCCTGTTTCTCAGAGAATGACCGCCATCTGGGTGATTTGTGATAGGTTTTCCAAGATGATACATCTTGTGCCATTACCTAAGTTGCCTTCCTCCTCTGAATTGGTGCCGTTGTTCCTTCAGCACGTGGTTCGTTTACACGGCATTCCTGAGAACATTGTGTCTGACAGAGGAGTTCAGTTTGTTTCCAGATTTTGGAGGACCTTTTGTTCTAAACTTGGTGTTCAATTGTCTTTCTCCTCGGCGTTTCATCCTCAGACCAATGGTCAAACTGAGAGAACAAACCAGACATTGGAGACTTATCTAAGATGCTTTGTGTCTGCTGATCAGGATGACTGGGTTCTTTTTTGCCTTTGGCTGAGTTTGCTCTTAATAATAGGGCTAGCTCTGCCACTTTGATGTCTCCATTTTTCTGTAATTCTGGGTTTCACCCTCGATTTTCTTCAGGACAGACGGAGGCTTCTGTCTGTCCAGGTGTTGACTCTGTTGTGGAGCGTATGCAACAGATTTGGGACCAGGTAGTGGAGAGGTTGTCCCTCTCTCAGGAGAGGGCCCAGCGGTTTGCTAACCGGCATAGGACTGATGGTCCTCGGTTTAAAGTGGGGGACTTGGTCTGGTTGTCCTCAAAAAATATTCCTATGAGAGTGGCATCTCCTAAATTTAAGCCTAGGTTCATTGGACCTTATAAGATCATGGAGATTCTTAATCATGTTTCTTTTCGTTTGCTTCTTCCAGGGACATTTAAGATCCATAACGTGTTCCACAACTCCTTGTTGAAGAGGTTTGTTGAGCCAGTGGTTCCTACTGCTGTGCCTCCTGACCCTGTTTTGGTTGAGGGCAATCTGGAGTATGTGGTTGAGAAAATATTGGATTCTCGTTTTTCTAGACGGAAACTCCAGTATTTGGTTAAGTGGAGAGGTTATGGTCAGGAAGACAATTCTTGGGTGTTTGCTTCGGACATCCATGCTAGGAGACTCATCCGTGCGTATCATAGAACTCATCCTGACCGACCTGGTTGCTCAAATGAGGGTTCGGTGACCCCTCCTCAAGGGGGGGGGTACTGTTGTGAATGGGCTTGAGATGAGTTCTGAGCAGAGGCTCCCTCTGGTGGTTACAAGCGGTACTGGACTGTCCAGTGAAGATTGTGAGGATTGGGAATCAGGTGTTACTGACTGGTCTTATATAAGGGAGTCGCCTTCCCATCAGGGTTGCCGGTGATCAATTGTTCTGGTCTCAATCCTTGATTCCTGTTTCCTTTTTAGCCTGCTGTGTCGTGTCTGCATCTCCTGCTAACAGATAAGAGATTTTCTTCTTTTTGTTTTTGTGCTTGATTTTTGCATTTTGTCCTGCACTTCTGTGGGGCCTTCAGGGTCCCCTCCGGGGGCTTTTGCCCTCTCAGTTTAGTTCAGCCACTGATGTTTGTACATTTGCTTTTTCCAGTTTTTTCAGTGGCTGCTGTTTTGATTTTGTTACACCAGAGAACTAATTTAGGTGGTAGAGGTCGTGTGATCTCAGGTGTTTTTGAAATTAGTAGAGTTGGTGCTTTTCAGGGTTTTTTGGGATTGCAGTAAGTGCCCTTCCTATCCTTTTCTATTTAGGTAGTTTGGGCCCCAACGTTTGCTCATACTATTTTCTGTCTGTGTCAGTATTTCTTCTTGTCTAACCGCCATTACATGTTTGGGGGCTTTCTATTATCTTTGGGGATCTGCTCCGGGGCAGATAGCTTTCCTCTTTCTATCTTTAGGTGTAGTTAGTTTCTCAGGCTGTGACGAGGCGTCTAGGACCAACGTAGGAACGCTCCACGGCTGCCTCTAGTTGTGGTGGTTAGTCAGGGTACTGCAATCTCATAGATTCCAACTGCTCTGGTGTATTGCCTTTTTTACCTGCACTCCTCAGCTACCGAAACATAACAGGGTACCAGCGTACTCAGGACAAACTGGACAACAACCTTTGGGGTCCAATTTCTCCTGTAACCATTGTGAAAATAAAAAATAGGGGGCTAAAAAATCATTTTTTGAGAAAAAAAAATGATTTTTTATTTTCACGGCTCTGCGTTATAAACTTCTGTGAAGCACCTGGGGGTTCAAAGTGCTCAATGTGCATCTAGATAAGGTCCTTAGAGGGTCTAGTTTCCAAAATGGGTCATTTGTGGGGGAGCTCCAAAGTTTAGGCACACAGGGGCTCTCCAAACACGACATGGTGTCCGCTAACGATTGGAGCTAATTTTCCATTAAAAAAGTCAAATGGCGCTCCTTCCCTTCTGAGCCCTGCCGTGCGCCCAAACAGTGGTTCCCCCACATATGGGGCACCAGCGTACTCAGGAAAAACTGGACAACAACTTTTGGGATCCAATTTATCTTGTTACCCTTGGGAAAATAAAAAATAGCGGGCTAAAAAATTATTTTTGAGGAACAAAAATGATTTTTTTATTTTCACTGCTCTGCGTTTATAAACTTCTGTGAAGCACTTGGGGGTTCAAAGTGCTCACTACACATCTAGATAAGCTCTTTGGGGGTCTAGTTTCCAAAATGGGTCACTTGTGGGGGGTTTCTACTGTTTAGGCACATCAGAGGCTCTGCAAATGCAACATGATGCCCGCAGAACATTCCATCAACTCTGCATTCCAAAATGGAGCTCCTTCCCTTTTGAGCTCTCGCATGCGCCAAAAAAGTGGTTCCCCCCACATATGGGGTATTGGTGTACTCAGGACAAATTGCACAACAACTTTTGTGGTCCAATTTCTCCTGTTACCCTTGTGAAAATAAAAAATAGCGGGCTAAAAAAATCATTTTTGAGGAAAAAAATGATTTTTTTATTTTCACTGCTCGGCGTTATAAACTTCAGTGAAGCACTTGGGGGTTCAGATTGCTCACAAAACATCTAGATAAGTTACATAAGGGGTCTAGTTTCCAAAATGGTGTCACATGTGGGGGTTTTTCACTGTTCAGGTACACAGGGGCTCTACAAACGCGTCATGGTATCCGGTAACGATTGGAGCTAATTTTCCATTCAAAAAGTCAAATGGTGCTCCTTCCTTCTGGGCCCTGCTGTGCACCCAAACAGTGGTTTATGACCACTTATGAGGTATCTGTGTACTCAGGATAAATTGCCCAATAAATTTTAGGATCCATTTTATCCTGTTGCCCATGTGAAAATGAAAAAACTGAGGCTAAAAGAATTTTTTTGTGAAAAAAAGTACTTTTTTTTACGGATCAATTTGTGAAGCACATGGGGGTTCAAAGTGCTCACTATGCATCTAGATACATTCCTTGGGGGTCTAGTTTCCAAAATGGGGTAACTTGTGGGGGAGCTCCAATATTTAGGCACACAGGGACTCTCCAAATGCGACATGGCAACAGCCAAATATTCCAGCATATTTTCCATTCAAAAAGTCAAATGGCGCTCCTTCCCTTCTGAGCCCTGCCATGCGCCCAAACAGTGGTTTATGACCACATATGAGGTATCGGTGTACTCAGGAGAAATTGCCCAACAAATTTTAGGATCCATTTTATCCTGTTGCCCATGTGAAAATGAAAAAACAGGCTAAAAGAAAATTTTTGTGAAAAAAAAGTACTTTCTTTTTTTTACGGATCAATTTGTGAAGCACCTGGGGGTTCAAAATGCTCACTATGCCTCTAGATAAGATCCTTGGGGGTCTAGTTTCCAAAATGGGGTCACTTGTGGGGAAGCTCCAATGTGTAGGCACACAGGGACTATCCAAATGCGACATGGCAACAGCTAAATATTCCAGCATATTTTCCATTCAAAAAGTCAAATGGCGCTCCTTCCCTTCTGAGCTCTGCCGTGCGCTCAAACAGTGGTTTATGACCACATATGAGGTATCTGTGTACTCAGGAGAAATTGCCCAACAAATTTTAGGATCCATTTTATCCTGTTGCCCATGTAAAAATGAAAAAATTGATGCTAAAAGAAAATTTTTGTTGGAAAAATTAAAATGTCCATTTTTTCCTTCCACGTTGCTTTAGTTCCTGTGAAGCACCTGAAGGGTTAATAATCTTCTTGAATGTAGTTTTGAGTAGCTTGAGGGGTGCAGTTTTTATAATGGTGTCACTTTTGGGTATTTTCTGCCATATAGACCCCTCAAAGTGACTTCAAATGTGAGGTGGTCCGTAAAAAAAATGGCTTTGTAAATTTTGTTGTAAAAATGAGAAATCGCTGGTCAACTTTTAACCCTTATAACTTCCCAACAAAAAAATTTTGTTTCCAAAATTGTGCTGATGTAAAGTAGACATGTGGGAAATGTTATTTATTAACTATTTTTGTCACATAACTCTCTGGTTTAACAGAATAAAAATTCAAAATTTGAAAATTGCTAAATTTCCATTTTTTTCACAAATAAATGCAAAAATTATCAACCTAAATTTACCACTAACATGTAGCCCAATATGTCACGAAAAAAACATTCTCAGAATCGCTAGGATCCATTGAAGCGTTCCTGAGTTATTACCTCATAAAGGGACACTGGTAAGAATTGCAAAAAATGGCAAGGTCTTTAAGGTCAAAATAGGCTGGGTCATGAAGGGGTTAAATCCCTATATTTCTCGTATTTCTTTCAGTTTGACCATATCAGTCAAGAAGCTCCCATTAATCTAGTCAAGTAAATAGATCTCGTATATTGACATAAATTTCATAGTGAAAATCTAATACAGGTTATAGAATAATCAGGTTAAGGGAAACTACTCTTGATGAGGGTATAGTCCATATAGGCAACATTGCTGATGTATGTACAGTTAGGTCCATAAATATTTGGACAGAGACAACATTTATCTAATTTTAGTTCTAGACATTACCACAATGAATTTTAAACAAAACAATTCAGATGCAGTTGAAGTCCAGACTTTCAGCTTTCATTTGAGGGTATCCACATTAAAACTGGATGAAGGGTTTAGGAGTTTCAGCTCCTTAACATGTGCCACCCTGTTTTTAAAGGGACCAAAAGTAATTGGACAAATGACTCCAAGGCTATTTCATGGACAGGTGTGGGCAATCCCTTTGTTATGTCATTCTCAATTAAGCAGATGAAAGGGCCGGAGTTGATTTGAGGTGTGGTGTTTGCATTTGGAAGGTTTTGCTGTGAAGGAAACATGCGGTCACAGGAGCTCTCCATGCAGGTGAAACAAGCCATCCTTAAGCTGCAAGAACAGAAAAAAAAACATCCAAGAAATTGCTACAACATTAGAAGTGGCAAAATCTACAATTTGGTACATCCTGAGAAAGAAAGAAAGCACTGGTGAACTCATCAATCCAAAAAGACCTGGGAGCCCACGGAAGACAACAGTGGTGGATGATCGCCGCATACTTTCTTTGGTGAAGAAGAACCCGTTCACAACATCAACTGAAGTCCAGAACACTCTCAGAGAAGTAGGTGTATCTGTCTCTAAGTCAACAGTAAAGAGAAGACTCCATGAAAGTAAATGCAAAGGGTTCACATCTAGATGCAAACCATTCATCAATTCCAAAAATAGACAGGCCAGAGTTAAATTTGCTGAAAAACACCTCCAGAAGTCAGCTCAGTTCTGGAAAAGTATTCTATGGACAGATGAGACAAAGATGAACCTGTACCAGAATGATGGGAAGCCAAAAGTTTGGAGAAGAAAGGGAACGGCACATGATCCAAGGCACACCACATCCTCTGTAAAACATGGTGGAGGCAACGTGATGGCATGGGCATGCATGGCTTTCAATGGCGCTGGGTCACTTGTGTTTATTGATGACATAACAGCAGAAAAGAGTAGCCGGATGAATTCTGAAGTGTACCGGGATATACTTTCAGCCCAGATTCAGCCAAATGCTGCAAACTTGATTGGACGGCGCTTCATAGTACAGATGGATAATGACCCCAAGCATACAGCCAAAGCTACACAGGAGTTCATGAGTGCAAAAAAGTGGAACATTCTTCAATGGCCAAGTCAATCACCAGATCTTAACCCAATTGAGCATGCATTTCACTTGCTCAAATCCAGACTTAAGAGGGAAAGACCCACAAACAAGCAAGACCTGAAGGCTGCGGCTGTAAAGGCCTGGCAAAGCATTAAGAAGGAGGAAACCCAGCGTTTGGTGATGTCCATGGGTTCCAGACTTAACACTAGAACTACTGAGGTAGTCATTTTGACTACTTTTCACTATGTGCAAAGTAGTCAAAATGACTACCTCAGTAGTTGTAGTGTTAAGGCAGTGATTGCCTCCAAAGGATTCGCCACAAAATATTGAAAATAAAAATATTTTGTTTGGGTTATGTTTATTTGTCCAATTACTTTTGACCTCCTAAAATGTGGAGTGTTTGTAAAGAAATGTGTACAATTCCTACATTTTCTAACACATATTTTTGTTCAACCCTTCAAATTAAATGTTACAATCTGCACTTGAATTCTGTTGTAGAGGTTTCATTTCAAATCCAATGTGGTGGCATGCAGAGCCCAACTCGCGAAAATTGTTCACTGTCCAAATATTTCTGGCCCTGACTGTAACACACTGTGGAATTCATGGTGCTATTTAACCCCTTCACGACCTTGGATGTACTTTGTTTGTCCTGGTTGGGATTGATTTCCCAACCTTGCACATACTGGCGATTATGCATGCACAGGAGCTGTGGGTGAGCGATCACTGCTATACCCAGCAGATTGACCCCCCTAAATACTGTAGTGATGGGGAGGCTAGTTCAGCTGAGGAGGAAGAGAGACAGGAACTTTAATATGAGGAATAAAAAATAAAATTAAATACCCAAAGAAAATATGAAAACAGAGCCAATTTATAGAAAAATACAAAACAATTTTATTAAGTTGAAAAACAATTCTTAAAAAAGAGATAACAATTGTAGTACACAATGTTAATGACAAAGAAGAAGGCAAAAACCTAGATACCGTTATTCAGAGGGTTGGATGCATACATATCACAGGATACTATGTAAAAAGATGACTATGCCGTGGTACGCATATGTATAGAGAGCCGTACGAATAGAGTGCACAGTGCACATAAATAGAATTTTATGGAGATAGTATTAATCTAATAATCCCATCAGTATAGAAAAAAAATCAAAAAAACAGGGAAGGGAGTGCATGATGCAAAGAAATAATAATGAGGTAATAAATTAAACCTTAAAAAAGCAAAACTGCACTCAATACTATAAACAGCTCAGATGCGTTATCACAGCATGTCATAAATATATATCTCCACTATGGATATAAACATAGGAGGGTAGAAGGGCCAATAGCAGCAAAAATCGATTGTATATACATACATAGATGTGCAAAACACATGCATGGAAGTAGGCTACAAGGCTATGCTATATAAATCAGAGTCGGTATATATAGAAGGGAGGCACATGCATAAATATACAAATACAATCAAAGTTGTTTAATATGCTACCATATATGTTGCAAGAAGGATTATATATATGCATGTGCTACTGCAACAAATAGTATACTATAAGGTATGTGTGCAAATCCTTATTAAATGCCACTGCCAAAAATATAAGCGCCAAATGTGTATACCTGCTGCGATTACCAAGTGGACATCTCAGCAAAATGCCTGTGCTGCTATTATGATGGACATATCTTTTGCATGTGTGCAAATGCTGCTAGCATGGTTACAGGCTGTAATCTTAGGTATATTACAAGAGGATCCATTCCCATGCAACCAGCAGTAACATAACGGTGATATATAAAATCAATACCATATAAAGACAATAAGCAGAGATAATAGTGCATCCAAAACTTACTGGACAACGGACACTATTGATCAAGGTATGTGCACTTCTTTCTTATTTCTTTCTTTTTCATTCGTTTCTTCTTTGTGCAGAATTTTATATTTATGTCTACATGTTTAGTGGCAATTGTATTTGCTGGACACTCCACACCAATAGCAGGTTAATTTGGTTAAATCTCCAGCGGTGAGCGCTCTTTTGCATTCAGATGGCTCTGGTTGCCTTGATTAAGCGTCCTCTCAGCGTCGTGGGTGGCTCCGCCCACCTTTGATGACGTCACACTGGTGGGCGTACCCCTATGACGCTGGACGCCGGGATCCTGGCTTCCGGCCATTACTGCATGCTCTGAAGCGCCATTAACAGCCGCACTACTAACTTCCTGCTTGGTGGATATAAAAAACCTACCTGTACTTACATACACCACGCCCCCCGAGGAAGCATTCAGCGAAACGTGCGTTGGGGCTCTCCTGTCCGTTGTCCAGTAAGTTTTGGATGCACTATTATCTCTGCTTATTGTCTTTAATATGGTATTGATTTTATATATCACCGTTATGTTACTGCTGGTTGCATGGGAATGGATCCTCTTGTAATATACCTAAGATTACAGCCTGTAACCATGCTAGCAGCATTTGCACACATGCAAAAGATATGTCCATCATAATAGCAGCACAGGCATTTTGCTGAGATGTCCACTTGGTAATCGCAGCAGGTATACACATTTGGCGCTTATATTTTTGGCAGTGGCATTTAATAAGGATTTGCACACATACCTTATAGTATACTATTTGTTGCAGTAGCACATGCATATATATAATCCTTCTTGCAACATATATGGTAGCATATTAAACAACTTTGATTGTATTTGTATATTTATGCATGTGCCTCCCTTCTATATATACCGACTCTGATTTATATAGCATAGCCTTGTAGTCCTACTTCCATGCATGTGTTTGCACATCTATGTATGTATATACAATCGATTTTTGCTGCTATTGGCCCTTCTACCCTCCTATGTTTATATCCATAGTGGAGATATATATTTATGACATGCTGTGATAACGCATCTGAGCTGTTTATAGTATTGAGTGCAGTTTTGCTTTTTTAAGGTTTAATTTATTACCTCATTATTATTTCTTTGCATCATGCACTCCCTTCCCTGTTTTTTTGATTTTTTTTCTATACTGATGGGATTATTAGATTAATACTATCTCCATAAAATTCTATTTATGTGCACTGTGCACTCTATTCGTACGGCTCTCTATACATATGCGTACCACGGCATAGTCATCTTTTTACATAGTATCCTGTGATATGTATGCATCCAACCCTCTGAATAACGGTATCTAGGTTTTTGCCTTCTTCTTTGTCATTAACATTGTGTACTACAATTGTTATCTCTTTTTTAAGAATTGTTTTTCAACTTAATAAAATTGTTTTGTATTTTTCTATAAATTGGCTCTGTTTTCATATTTTCTTTGGGTATTTGATATTATAATATATGAATGAGCATTTATTAGTTGGCCTTCTTTTTTTGGTTAAGTTTTAATATGAGGAGACTGAAACCCTTTTGGAAGTTGGGCCTGCTATTAATGGTGTGCGTAAGATGTGTGATGTCCCAGACTCCACCAGGTTCACCCAGTGTGCCTTCAGACGAAATGTAGTGTCCCTGTCCACAAGAAGTTGTCCATGTTTCTGTGGTTAGGTGGACCTTCCCTGTGACTGCATTGGCCAGAGCTGATATTTTGTAACACGTGCTTATGTAACATGGGAACGGCACTCCGGGAAAAATAGTGGCTGAGAATCGAGTACCATGGGTCTGCCACCGCCAAGAGGTCACAGAAAGACTCAATTCCCACAAGCTGAAATGGCAACATTTCCAGGGCTAGCAATCTGGCAATGTGGGTGTTTAGCATTTGGGCCTGTGGGTGGATATTTCTGCTTCCTGTGAAACGTCTCGGACAGGGACAACTGAACACTGTGCTGGGACAATGAACTGGATGTGGTTGCTGACTGTTGTGTCTGTGCAACCGCAGGTTGTGGGCAGGAGGCATCAGTGCCTGCTTCCTGGACAGCAGACTGGGAAGGCCATAAAACAGGGGAATGGGTAGTGGTTTGACAGATTTTGTACCCAAGCGCTCTGCCCACCTACTGGGGTGCTTGACTGCCATGTGCTTTTGCATGCTGATGGTGCTCAGGTTGGCAGTATTCTTGCCTCTTCTTAGCTTAGTATGGCAAATGCTGCAAATTACAGTTGTTTTTTCTGAAGGACTTTCAGAAAAACCTGCCATACAGGGGAACAACGCACCCTTGGCCTGTTATCTAGCCAAGTGGTGAGAGGCTATGTTGAACAGTTGACCGAGTTCTCCCTCTGGTCAAACTATTACCTCTTCTTGACTGTTTTTGTGCTACGGATCCATCCCACGCTGCACTGCTGTGCTCGCTATGAGTGCCACTATGCCAGGTTGGATCAGTGGCCTCATCGTCGACCACGTCGTCTTCCAATTCATCAACCTGATCCTCCTTCTGAGTTGCAATTTTAGGCCGACATAATGACAACTGTGCATCATGATTATCCTCCACCCCATCAGACATGAATTGAACTTCCCCAACGTGGCTTTCTTCTGGCCGTGGGTGCTCAAATGTTTGTTCATACCTGCACTCCACCTCCTCATGTCCCTCTTTAATGGTGCACGGTGAGAGGCCAGAATAGTTACTAGGGATCGTAAACAGTTCCTCAGAGTGGCCAGCGCTGGGGTCATATGTCTCCTAGGACTCTTGATGGGGGTAGGAAGAAGGACCAGGTTGAGGATTGTGCAAGCCCAGCCTCTTGGTTACTGAAACTGTGTAACAAGTGGCGACTGGGGTGGTAGTCCTGACTGTGCTCACCCACTAAACACAGTCCAAAGATACCCCGGCTCTTTGTATATGCAATCCAGGACCGACACAGCTTTTCCCACAGTTTAACTTGTCTTCTCTCAGCCACGGTAGTCTAGGGAATAAAGTTCAGGTTGACTGACAAATGTAGTCCAATATGGAATTAACTTTTAATGAACGATGATGAAAAGGTAGACAAAAAGACAGTTACAACACTGGCTTCCTGCTCTCTCCCTGACACTTGCTACGGCCGGACCCACAACATCCACAGTAAGTTTGCAGAAGTCCGCTCGCTGGAATCTGGGGGCTTAAAACCCCTTCAGCGGCAGCCCTTTCAGAGTCCTGAGGGCCCATGTTGTGGTCCTTCAGTCCTTAAGAGTCCTTAGTCCGGGGCAACAGATCTCCCATCTGGGAGTCTGGCAGTGCCCCGTCAGAAAAACATGTCTGCCCTGGCCAACTTATCCAGGCTACACTACTGGAAACAGCAGCTTCCTCTTTCCTCGTGGCTGCAAGTCCAGCCCCCTTATTTAACTAGTTCTGTTCCTAACTAGACAGGCATTAAAGGGGAACATCCACAATACAATGCATGACTCATATTAGATTATTACACAAACAGTACAATTTATACAAAAAGCACATACATTACATCACAGTACATAAAGTGCACGGGGGGGTCACGGGGAAGGAGGAGAGGGTGCAACTGAGGTGACCTGCCATGTTTGTTCATACCTGCACTCCACCTCCTCATGACCCTTTTTAATGGTGCCCGGTGAGAGGCCAGAATAATTACAAGCGAGCGTAAACAGTTCCTTGGAGTGACCAGCGTTGGGGTCATATGTCTCCTAGGACTCTTGGTGGGGTAGGAAGGAGGACCAAGTTGAGGATTGTGAGGCCCAGCCTCTTGGCTACTGAGACTGGACCGTGTGGAAGACTGGTGCTGATTGTCAACACACTGGAGGCTTGGACTTCCATCCAACCCACAACATCCTCGCACTTGTCTGGGTTTGACAATGGTGTAACGCACAGTCCGAATTTTGACAGGAAGCTAGAACGAGATAAAGTCACCTTTTGATCTGTCATACAGCCTTGCCAAGCACCACCACATCCATGTCCCCGTTCCTTAATGTCACCCTTTCCCATATTTAATGCGTTATTAAAACAAAAAATTCCTTCCTTCATTTTTTCAAGTGCCCTCACAGAGGTGTTATGTACAAATTTCCTGTATCTATCAATGTGTGGGTAATTTTTGTTTTTAGCTATCAGCTTTATTACTCATGGCAACAGCAGATTCTGGAAAATTACTGGTAAATAGTGATGTTTGCGCATATCTGCAGGCTTTGCGCCAGTCGCAAAACTGCTAGAGAAATATACACTATTTAGTTAACCAATAGCACAGTAATTTTTTTTTTATATCGTCTTTATGACACATGGCAATAGCAGACTCATGAAAATTACTGATAAATAGTGACATTTGTGTATCTCTGCAGGTTTTTGCACTAGTCGCAATACTGCTAGATAAATATACGCACGCTTGGCCTGATATCTAGCCGAGTGGTGGGGGGCTATGTCGAACAGTTGACTGAGTTCTCCCTCTGGTTAAACCACTACCTCTTCTGGCCTGGTTTCGTGCTACGGATCCATCCCTCTCTGCACTGCTGTGCTCGCTATGTGTGCCACTATGCCAGGTTGGATCAGTGGCCTCATCATCAACCACGTCGTCTACCAATTCATCAATCTGATCCTCCTTCTGAGTTGCGATTTTAGGCTGACCTAATGGCAACTGTGCATCATGATTATCCTCCACCTCTTCAGACATGAATTAACCTTCCCTAACGTGGCTTTCTTCTGGCCGTGGGTGCTCAAATGTTTGTTCATACCTGCACTCCACCTCCTCATTACACTCTTTACTGGTGCACGGTGAGAGACGAGAATAATTACAAGGGAGTGTAAACAGTTCCTCGGAGTGGCCAGCGTTGGGGTCATATGTCTCCTCGGACTCTTGATGGGGGTAGGAAGGAGGACCAGGTTGAAGATTGTGAGGCCCAGCGTCTTGGATACTGAGACTGGACCATGTGGAAGACTTTGTGGTG
The DNA here is from genome assembly GCA_033576555.1 of Oophaga sylvatica. Taxonomy (NCBI): domain Eukaryota; kingdom Metazoa; phylum Chordata; class Amphibia; order Anura; family Dendrobatidae; genus Oophaga; species Oophaga sylvatica. The sequence continues at coordinate 97,436,031 of JARQOD010000002.1, read as the reverse complement.
CTGCTTGTCAACACACTGGAGCCTTGGTCTGCCATCCAACCCACAACATACAAAAAAAGGTTGCACTCTATCGTGCCAATGCATGTCAATGTGAAATATGAAACTTGAATAGCAATATGGCTTTTGAATATTAGGAAAAAATGAATGAGATGCTTTGCGCAAAATTTGGCCAAATAATGCCTGCTCATACACCATCGTCAAGGTGGTCTCAAACCATATGGGTCCATGCCTTTGTGAACATACCTCTATTAGGCTGATCTCTGAATTCCTGGGTGAATGTGGACACCTCTGTCAGTAAAGCTTGCCTTTTATGGGTAAGCAGGAACCTGCTGTAATTAAAATCACCACATGGTGATGGGTGGGGTGCTCGGTCAGTAGGCTAACATAGAAATAAGAGAAAACTGACTGGCACATCCAAACTTGTGTGAATTAGGTGCATACCAAGAGCAGCTACCTCCATAGACAATATACAAAAAAAAAGGTTGCACTCTATCGTTCCAAAGCATGTCAATGTGAAATATGAAACATGTATAGCAATATGGCTTTTGAATATTAGGAAAAAATGAATGAGACGCTTTGCACAAAATTTGGCCAAATAATGCCTGCCCATACACCATCGTCAAGGTGGTCTCAAACCGTATGGGTCCCTGCCTTTGTGAACATACCTCTGTTAGGCTGATCTCTGAATTTCTGGGTGAATGTGGACACCTCTGTCAGTAAAGCTTGCCTTTTATGGGTAAAAGCTGTAATTAAAATCAAACCAACCCACAACATCCTCGCACTTGTCTGGGTACGACAATTGTGTAGCGCGCAGTCCGAATTTTGACAGGAAGCTAGAACGAGATAAAGTCACCTTTTGATCTGTCACACTGCCTTGGCAAGCACATCCACATCCCCGTTCCTTAATGTCACCCTTTCCCATATTGAGTGCATTATTTAAAAAAATTCCTGGCTTTATTTTTCACAAGTACCCTCACAAAGGTGTTATGTACAAATTCCCTGTATCTATCAATGTGTGGGTAATTTTTTTTTAGCTATCAGCTTTATTACACATGGAAACTGCAGATTCCGGAAAATTACTGGTAAATAGTGACGTTTGCGCATATCTGCAGACTTTGCGCCAGTTGCAAAACTGCTAGATAAATATATGCTATTTAGTTAACCAATAGCACAGTAATTTTTTTTATATCACCTTTATGACACGGCAATAGTAGACTCAGGAAAATTACTGGTAAATAGTGACATTTGCGTTCTCTGCAGGTTTTTGCACCAGTCGCACAACTGCTAGATAAACATACACCATTTCAGCAATAGGTGAGAAATATTATATAGCAATTAGCTCTAAAAAGAGGTTTAGTATATGCTGGTATTCAGGAACACTATTTTGCTCTAAAAATAATTGTTTTGTATATTATAGTACTGGATATGAAACCCTGCCTCTCTCTCCCTACTCCCACAATCTTTTCCTACACTATGCAAAATGCAACCTAGCAGAGATCTGCAGCATGTACTTGCAATAATAACACCCTGCTTGCCTTTCTCTCTCCCTCGTGTTAAATCTCTCCCTACGCTATCTCAACCTAACAGAGAACTAATCTTCACTCTCAGTAGCTCTTAAAAGAGCTTTTTTGAATCAGAAACTCTACCTATATGTTACTTTCACTCTCCCTACGCTGTTTCCGCATGTAATGCGCTCAAGATGGCGCCGGCAGGGCTTAAATATCCCCAATGATTCTGTAAGGCCAGTAAGTTACAGTAATGCCACTCTAAAAATGGCGATGGCAAGCAAGCCCTTCATGTTCATTGGCTGCAAATAAAAGCGCCAAACATGCTTGGCTGGTCACTCGAATATACCGAGGTGAATAGCTAATTACTCGCCGAGTAACGAATATCCCGAATTGCGTACTATTCATGCGAGTAATGAATAGTGCCGAATGTATACACTCATCACTGTTCCTAACAAAAAAAAACTATGTTTCAAAAATTGTTCTCATGTAAAGAAGACATGTGGGAAATGTTATTTATTAACCATGTTGTGTGACATAACTCTTTGGTTTAAAAAGATACAAATAAAAAGTTTGTAATTTTCAAAATTTTCACCACATTTCCAATTTTTTTCACAAAGAAATGCAACTCATCAAACAAATTTTACCACTATCATGAAATATACAATATGTCACAAAAAAAGCAATCTCAAAATCAGTGGAATCCATTGAAGTGTTCCAGTTATTACCACATAGTGACACTGGTCAGATTTGTAAAATTTTGCCTGGTCATGAAGGTGAAAACAGGCTTGAGGGGTAAAGGGGTTAAGTAAGTAAAAAAAAAAAGATAGGTAAGTGTAACATTTTCTTGTGAAGGACTTCTTATGGTCATGTGGTCTCCAGACCAATCTTTGGCTATTATTGTGTCCAAGACAAAAACATGACTCATTGCTGAAGAGGATAGCTGTCACAACTCAGCTGTTGGGTCACCCGGGACCAGGGGCTCCTTCCCTGTCCCTAATACTAGGGGGTGCCCTAGCTTGCCATGTTCCCCGGGATACTTCTGAAGGTGAAGATACTAGGGCCTCCACCCTTGCCTTATCTCCTGAATCAGCTCTCTGTCTCTTCCCTTCCCCGAACCAGGAAAGAGGGGAGCTGCCGTACACCGCAGTACACAAACCCAACGAACAAGGCAACACGAACAAGGGGTAACTGAAAATACCAGGCATACAAATTATCACTCACATATAACAGAGGAATGCATTGGTGAGTGAAGGATGATGAAAAACCAAAATAAGGCGAGGGAAGGGAATTGTTACACTTAGAAACCCACGCAACAGTCACAAATAACTCCTCCAAACTCATATTAAGCACCAAAACACCTCTCATCTAAGGCTACTTTCACATTTGCGCTCGGGCGACCTGCGCCTATCTGCGCACGGCCGCCGCTAAGCTCCGCCCCCGGCCGCGCCTCCCGGCGGCTCCGCCTATGGGCGCATGACGGCGCATGCGACCTGTGTACCCTATCTTTATCATTGGGTACGCAGGCCGTGCGCAGTATGCGTTTGACTGCGCATGCGTCCTTTTGACGCTGCGCCGAGCGCACCAAAGCGCACAATGTTGCATTTTAGTGCGCTCGGCGCACCGTCAAAAAGGACGCATGCGCAGTCAAACGCATACTGCGCACGGCCTGCGTACCCAATGATAAAGATAGGGTACACAGGTCGCATGCGCCCATAGGCGGAGCCGCCGGGAGGAGGCGCGGCCGGGGGCGGAGCTTAGCGGCGGCCGTGCGCAGATAGGCGCAGGTCGCCCGAGCGCAAATGTGAAAGTAGCCTAAGCCATGCAGCATAAGCTAGCTCTGACAATGTGCCTCAATCAGGACTCAGATTATATAGGGGATAAGAGTGACTAACCAATCTCAGCTGAGAGCTCTGACTCCCAGAGAGCCCAACATGGCCGATTAACCCTGTACTGCCAAAAAAAATAAACACCATTTAAAAAGAAGGTGAAGTTCTTTTCAGTGCAGGAGTAGGAGCAATCAGAGAAGAGTGCCAGTGCTTAGGTGTGCAACAATAAACTGGAAAGACAGGAGTAAGAGCAATCAGACTTTGCGGTCTTCTGGCTCCTCTGTTGCTGTAAACCTAGCTCTCCATTCCAGTGTCCACTACTGTCTTGCTCTGCACCAAAATAACCTTTGCGAGTGGTGGCGTGAAGTCAATGGAACAGAAATAGCTGGATATCTAGTTTGTAGATGGTTTGTTTCAATACTGTTTGACGCCATAAGCTTAATATGCGACATTCAATTTCATTTACATCACAGAACAGATCACTGCTAGCCATTTTCCTAATCTTACAATCTGTCTATACAGGAGTTCACATCTGTGCACCTCTTGCTGTCTTTCCAGTTTATTGTTGTACACCTAAGCACTGGGACACACAACATTTAACAGTACTGACATCAAAACCAATGCTCATTGCGATATGCTGGAGTGATAAACCAAGGTCTCCTGCATTTGCACTCCTTGGCTTGCTATCAATGAGGTTATTAATGGTTGTCTGAGGAATATTCTACCTTGCTGAATGCTCTTAAGGATGCAAATTATGAAGATCCACTGCTGGCAGCTCCCTTTGCAATTGCTGACCAATGATGTTTTAGATGTGCTCAAGCCCAAAGATGCTGCGGGCCACGGTGGCAAAATTATGCAGGCTTCTCACAGTAGCACGAACAGCATGTGGCCTTACGTTGTTGTGTTAAAAAATTGCTCCTGGGACACTTTGGAAAAATATCCTTACTACTGATTCTGGGATTAAATTGGCTCGGCACACTGACGCAATTGCACAGCTCTGTGGCACTTCGTATTGGAGGGAGAGAGTGCTTGTCTGTTATGATATGGTAGCCGAGGAGGACAGGAGCAAAAACAGCCAAGGCAGCCAAACACCCTGAGAGGTTGGGAACTGATGGGTTGCAGACCCCTTAAACTAACCGCACAACTAGAAGCAGCCGTGGGACGTACCTACGATGACCTAGACGCCTCGACACAGCCGGAGAGTTAGCTAAGCCTAAAGATAGAAAGGGGAAAGCTAACTGCCCCGGAGTAGCGCCCCAAAGGAATAGGTAGCCCCCACACATATAATGGCGGTTAGACAAGATGAAATACAAACGCAGGCAGAAAATAGAGAAAGCAAACGCTGGGGCCAAAAACTATCCAGATAGTACAGAACAGGAAAGAATACTGTCTGCAACCCAGCAAAACCCTAGGAAAAAATTCCAACACTTCTGATTACAAAAATGCTGAGACCACACAATCTCGCCCCCGCTAAATCAGAACTCTGGAGTGAACAAGCAGCTACCCAGCAGCCACTGAAATAACAGGGACAGAGCAAATGAACAGAAATCAATGAGAAACAGAGACCAGCACAGGCCCCAGCAGTGGGCCCGGCTGACCTCACTCAGAAGGGCTGCAAAAACAAAGAAAAGCAAAACCACAGAAGCAAGCAGAAAATAACTTATCTGAATGTTCGCAGAAGCTGCAGAAAACCAGCTGACAACGCACCAAATAAATATAAATAGTGGGTGCGTTCGAAGCCTGGGGTCCACTGTGTAGGCAGAGCCTGCTGCTAGTAAGATGGCGGTATAGGCGAACTCTATTACTTCACAGAGTCGCAAACATAGATGCTGTGGCACTATATGGCGGTGTAAGCGAACTCTGTTACACCACAGAGTCGCTGAGGTAAAGACGCTAAGATAGCGACTGTGTCCTGTTAACACCACAGGGATACACAGATAACTGCTGTGCGGATAGCAGTCCATGGTCATGCAGTCAGCAACGCAAACAAGCAACTCCTCACCGGAGAAGCCGGTATTCTAGGGGCTTATTTCAGCCGAGCCCTAACCACATGCGTGCATGATCACACTGGCGCAAAGCACATAACGCAATTGATACTAGCACACGGCCGAGCGGCCATGCGCACCTTTTATAGCAGCAGCTACAGGACCTTCCAGAAAAGGACCAATGAGAAACTGTTTCAGAACACAAGCAGTCTCAGGACCTTCCTGGCGGACCAATAGGAGCTGCTGCAGTACCTGAGCATGCGACCCCTGATCTCCAATGAGAGATCTTACCTGGGCATGCTCAGAAGGTGAACCGCAGGACTTAGTCCAAAAGACATCTGCTCGCCGCTGACCAGTACTGGCTACAATAGCAGAACCTGGAGAGGCAGCAGTAAACCTCTGCACAGTACTAGGCTGTGCAAGACGCTGGGACCGACGTCTCTGCTGAGGAGGCTCCACTGCGGCCAGAGACGGATGGGGGACCGCAGCAGGAATGGTTCGAGATTCCCCTGTGCAGAAGCGGGAACTCAACCTCTAACTTTACTCCCTTAAATCCCCCAGTCATGACTCCCAGATTACCAATCGTCAGCAGCTGAAAGGTCTCTATCAGTCAAGACTAGTTCATTAATATCAACAGCCACCAGAGGGAGCTCCAACTCAGAATCCAGAGAATTCACAACACTTGTCTAGTCCGGCGTGCACATTATAATGAATCAGAGGCCTGTAGTGTTGATACTGGTGCTGAAGCTGAGCCAATATACTAACAGCCCTTCTTATCGTTTGCTTTGCTATTTGCATCTCATATAATCTGCCTTTAGCCTAGGGAGCGATAAGAGAGCCATAGAAGCAAGGAGAGTGACAGAATCCAGTCTGTAGACAATGATTAGGGCTGTGTAGTCCATTGGCAAATAAAAAGCTGCAGCTTTTTTTTGGAGGGGTGCTGAAAAAATTTAATATACTTTGATCCATCGAGTATTATGTGATTTGTGTTACTATTTTGTGTTATATAACACTCCAAAAAATTGTTAAAAAATTTTCCTTGGTTACATTTCTTACCCATACACTATTTTGTGTTCTGGATGATTTTTTTTATATACAACACTCCAAAAAAAGCGTTTAAATTTTTTTCCAGGGATAATTTTGTCACCCATACAGTATTACTTGGTCTGGGGCATGTTTCCTGTAATCTATAAAACTAAAAATTATATATTTTTATATTTCTCTGATATCTAACATTCCAAAAGTGCAATAAAAGAATTAGCTGCATTACATTTCTCATTCATACACTATTCTGTGGTCTGGGGTAAATTTCAGTGATATTATCTAACGCTACAAAAAGTGTTAAAAAAATAGTCTGGATTATATTTCTCTCCCATACACTATTTTATGGTCTAGTGTTTTTTCTGCATGGATTTGGGACAAAACCTGAAGCAAAATCTGATGTCATCAAAGTCTATGAGAAACCTGAAGTATCATGCACAAGCATGTCAATTCTCTGTATTTTTGCCATGCATTTTTCACCATTGACTTCACTCAAATCAATAAAAAAGTAGGTAAAAATGCACCAAAACACGTGTTTTTGCAACTGTGTTTTTCCTGTCAAGAGATGCAGAAATGTTGCAGAAATTTTACTCAATATGTTGACATACCCTTATTGGTATTATATTTCTCACACATAGACTATTCCATGGTCTGGAGTACCATATTTTTCGGACTATAAGACACACTTTTTCCCCAAAAAATTGTGAGGAAAATGGTGAGTGCGTCTTATAGTCCGAACGCAGGCTTACCGGGGGGTTGCGGCAGTGGTGTGGCAGTGGCAGAGGTGCGGCAAAGCGGTGGGCGGTACGGCGTGCATCTGAGCAGGGTTCCTTCCTCAGGTGAGGTGACGCCGTGGCACGGTGTCCACGGAGAGCAGAGCTGGGTTTTTCGGTTGCGGCGGCCATCTTCCTGAGGCCGCGTGTGCGCAGATTCATTTCTGTGCTTCCAGGGGCTTAAGGAAAATGGCCGCAGGAGGCCGCGCATGCGCAGATAGAGATCGCGGTGGCCATTTTCCTGAAGCCGAGTTCACAGATTGAGAGCTCGGCTTCAGGAGAATGGCCGCCGCGATCTTCATCTGCGCACGCGCTGCCTCCCACAGCCATTTTCCTGAAGCCCCAGGAAGCAGAGTACTCTATCTGCGCATGCGCAGCCTTAGGAAGATGGCCGCCACCACCAAGAAACTCGTGATTAACCCGGCTTTGCTGCTTGCCTTGTATACCGGACGGCGGCATCACCTCACCTGAGGAAGGGACCCTGTATCAGCATCACTGCACCTCTGCCTCACCACTGCCCGTGGACACCAGGCCGCAGCATCGCCCACCTTAGCAGGAAGGGACCCTGGACTTATCCTGAGGAAGACACCATGCCTCCTGTGACCCTGCTGTACCACCGCCGGCCCTCAGGTAAGATACCTTAAATTCAGACTATTAGACTGACCCCCATCTTATAAAAATCTTTTTTTCTGCTATTTTCACCCCAAATTTGGGGTGCATCTTATGGTCTGGTGCGTCTTATAGTCCGAAAAATATGGTACATTTTATTGGTATATAACCCTCTAAAAACGTGCTAAAAATGTATCAGTATTATATTGCTCACTCATAGACTGTTCCATGGTCTGGAGTACATTTCCTTGCCATATAGCCCTCAAAAGTGCATAGACTTTGAGTCTAGGAGTACCAATATATGACAATTTGAACAGAATGCCTATAAGGCCCTCCTTTATGTCTAATACAGGGTGTATCTGAGTCCCTAATTTTTGACAGTTCTTGCTTCCTTCATAAATTACACTGAAATGTCCTATTTTTTAAATAAAAAAATCAATTTTGGTTTACTTAAATTATATATTTTTTAATCCTTTTGACATTTTGCCCTATATGCAAGTCATTATACAAGTCTCCTGTAAAATGCAATTTCTCATTGGTTTGAAATCTTTTATTGTCACTTTTTAAAGTGGAGTAAAAGTGTGACTCCATTGTTCTCAGCAGGGATCTGAGAGTCAGCACTTTAAATTCAGCACTTTTCCCATCCATTTGAACATTTTCACTGCCGCCAGATCTCTTTGTAGGGTCTGCTGGAAAAGAGCTTGGCTTTCCCATTGACTCCCATTATACTCGTTACTCAAAATGAGCATTTGAGTTTTAGATCTGGGTTATTATTATTATTATAGCGCCATTTATTCCATGGTGCTTTACATGTGAGGAGGGATATACAAAATAAAAAACAAGTACAGTAATCTTAAACAATACAAGTCAAGACTGGTACAGGAAGAGAGAGGACCCTGCCCGCAAGGGTGAGGATACAGTAGTTGAGGGTAGAGCTGGTTGTGCAGCGGTTTGGTGGTTACTGCAGGTTGTAGGCTTGTCGGAAGAGGTAGGTCTTCAGGTTCCTTTTGATGGTTTCCATAGTAGTCGAGAGTGTGATATGTTAGGTTAGAGAGTTCCAGAGTAGAGGGATGCGCTGGAAAAATCTTGTATACTATTGTGGGAAGTGGAGATAGGAGGATAGTAGAGAAGGAGATCTTGTGAGGATTTAAGGTTGCGTGCAGGTAAGTACCGGGATACTAGGTCACAAATGTATGGAGGAGATAGATTGTGGATGGCTTTGTATGTCATGGTTAGGGTTTTGAACTGGAGTCTCTGGGTAATGGGGAGCCAGTGCAGGGATTGACAGAGGAGAGGCCTGTGAATAGTGGGGGGACAGGTGGTTTAGTCGGTCAGCAGAGTTTAAAATAGGTTGGAAGTGTGTGAGAGAGTTAGAAGGGAGGCCACAGAGCAAGAAGTTGCAGTAGTCAAGGCGGGAGATGATGAGTGCATGGACTAGGGTTTTTGCAGATTCTTGGTTGAAGAATGTATGGATTCGGGAAGCGACATACCAGCTCTGGCGTGTCAAGGTAAGGAGGCTTATTCGCCGTGCAATGCTCCTCTGGGAAATTTTAATATGCAAATTGCCTCTTCAAACAAAGAGGACTTGTACTCTATGGCGCCACCTATTGGAAGTAGCGATCCTACAAGTCACAATCAACCCTTTAACGAGTCTTGTAATATGACTTAGGATAAAAGCCAAATCAGAATCTCCATTTGCAGACACGGTGTTTCGGACTATTGATCCTCGTCAGCTCTCCACAAGGAGAAACCTTACCCCTAGACCTTAGTCCAGAGCCTCTCATCTAGCCAAATCAGATCTCTCCTACTTTGCACTGACGAGGACCAATAGTCCGAAACACCGTGTCTGCAAATGGAGATTCTGATTTGGCTTTTATCCTAAGTCATATTACAAGACTCGTTAAAGGGTTGATTGTGACTTGTAGGATCGCTACTTCCAATAGGTGGCGCCATAGAGTACAAGTCCTCTTTGTTTGAAGAGGCAATTTGGATTCGGGAAATATTTTTGAGTGGAAGTCAGCAAGAAGTGGAAATTGCTTGGATATGTGGTTTGAAGGAGAAACCAGAGTCAAGGATTACCCCAATGCAGCGAGATCGTGGGACTGGGGAGAGTGAGCAGCCGTTTACTTTAATGGATAGGCCCGTTGGGGGGCTCGAGTGAGATGGGGTAAATATGATGAATTCTGTTTTGTCCATGTTAAGTTTTAGAAATCTAGCGAGAAGAAGGATGAAATAGCGGACAAACATTGTGGGATTCTGGTTAGTAGGGAGGTGATATCTGGTCCAGAGAGGTAGATCTGTGTGTCATCAGCATAGAGGTGATACTGAAAGCTGTGAGATTCTATGAGTTGTCCCAGGCCAAAGGTGTAAATGGAGAAGAGCTGAGTGGGAGACGCTGAATGTTTGGCCTGTTAGGTATGCCGAGATCCAAGATAGGGTCTGTGATGCCAAGTGATGAGAGGGTCTGTAGTAGTAGGCAATGGTCCACTGTGTCAAAAGCAGAGAACAGGTCCAGAAGGAGGAGGACAGAGTAGTGTCGCTTGGCTTTGGCGGTTAGTAGGTCATTGGTGACTTTGGTCAGGGCAGTTTCAGTGGATTGATGCGGTCAGAAGCTAGATTGAAAGCAGTAGAAGAGTAAGCAGGAAGAGGGGTGGGAGGACAGTTCAAAATGGACGTGTTCCAGTAGTTTTGAGGCATAGAGGAGAAGTGATATGAAGCAATAACAAAATATAGAGAATGGGTCAAAAGAGGGTTTTTTGAGGATGGGTGTGATTGAGGCATGTTTGAAGCATGAAGGGAAAACACCAGTTGTCAGTGATAGGTTGATGAGATGGGTTTGGTTTGGAATGAAAACTGTGGTGAGGTTTGGGATTAAGCGAGATGGGATCGGGTCAAGTGCACAGGTGGTGAGATGTGATCTTGAGAGTAGAGCGGAAAGTCAGTCTTCTGTAATGGTGGAGAAATTGGTTTTGGAGGAGGAGGGCTGAGTAGTTAGGAGGAGGAGCTGTGGTGGTTGTAGGCCAAAGCTTTCTTTGATGCTATCAATATTCTGCTTGAAGAATAAGGCAAAGTCTTCAGCTGAGATAAGTGGAGAGGGTGCAGGTGCTGGGGGACGGGGAGAAAATTGAAAGTGTTGAATAGTTGTTTAGGGTTGTGAGACAGGGAGGATATGAGAGATGAGAAGTAGGTTTGTTTTGCTGCAGCGAGTGCGACTTGAAAGTAGTGAGGGACTGTTTGAATGCGATGAAGTGCTCGTTGGAGTGTGATCTTTTCCATCTCCGCACAGCAACCCTAGAAGCCCGCCTCAGTTCTTTGGTCAGGCTGGTGTGCCAGGGTTGTCTGTTGATTTTGCAAACTTTGGTATGTGTCAGAGGGGCGACCGATTCCGAAGCTATTGTGATGTTATAAAAAGTGACAGTGTCTGCATTGTTTAAGAAACTTATGCCTGTAAGAGAGAGGCGGGATTCAGAAAGTGAGTGAGGATCATTGTGCTTAGAATTTCTGCGAGGATGTGCAAGTTTGTGTAGTGGGGATTATGGACAAGGAGAGGAGAGGGAAGAGAATGTAAGTAGGTTGTGGTCGGAAAAGGTGAGTGCCAAGTGAGAGAGGTTAGATAGGGACCAGGCGGGTGAAGATGAGGTCCAGTGTGTGGTCATCTTTGTGAGTGGCCGCAGAAGACCATTGAGCGAGGCCGAAGGAGGAAGTGAGAGATAGAAGTTTAGTGACAGCTGACAGGGAAGTGTCAATGGGGATGTTGAAGTCGCCCATGATGATAGTCGGGATTTCAGCGGAGAGGAAATGAAGTAGCCAGTTATTGAAGTGATCAAAGAATGTGGTGGCTGGCCCTGGGGGTCGGTAAATGACAGCCAGTTGGAGGGGGAGTAGATGCGCACAGAGTGCACCTCTGTTTGAGCAACGAGCACCCGAACATTTTAGTGCTTGCTCATCTCTATCGACGATGTATAATTCGAGATGTTTTGAAAATGTTGTTTCCATTTTTTCATTATTTACATATCATTAACATGCCTATCCTGCGATTTTCTTAATTTCATTGCTTTTTCTTCTTGGTGTTCCAATTTCAATATTGAGGAGTTGTTATACATAGTTGGATGGATATCTACATAAAAAAAACATTACATTGCAATGATGATTCAACAGAAATACTGTGGCTTAGTGTGCTGCATTCAGAAACTCGTGCCCCAAAAAATTAACAATCTCCATGCATTCCATCAGGTGCCAAATTCATAGGATAGTACTGCATAACCATAACAGAGCAGTTTTTAAGTAATATGGTCAGCAGGGCAAACATCAAAAGTACCCTCTACCCAACTTGTAAAAATGCTATTGACATTGATGCACTGCTGCTTCAGGGAACAGTTGTTCCCTTTTCATTGTGACATGCGTAAGTGCATACAGTGAGAGTGTAGAAGCTATGTAGCTTAAGGGGAACATCAAGGGAAAACGATAGTCCTTAAATAAAAAGGTCAAGATTTTTAAGCCTGCACTCCACGACCACCAGCTTACAGCTCTATAACATGAACACCAGTGGCATTACAAGGGTAAATAAAAATATCTGTTCTCCTCCTCAAAAAACCCCCAATGCAAATATACACAGTATCTCAAAGACTATACAGCAATATAAATTTTTGATGATGAAATACTATTGAGTAGGCGTAACACATATTGTAATAGACCAATTTTATCAATAATCAATATCAATATTATCACCATGTAAGGGAGAAATCATTCTACCAGACAATGACCACATGCTGTATTACCATGACACAAGATGCCAGTACTACACCGTTTCACCAGTGAATGTAAATGAATATAGAATGGATATCTGTGTCTAGGAATTACTCTATGTAATGCTGTTTGTAATGTTTTGTTTGTAATGCTGTTGTAACGCTGCTGTGATACCATCATTTCCCTCGGGATCAATAAAGTGTATTGTATCGTACTTGCAGGTTTCTCTTCATTCTCACGTGGAAATATTTATATTCAGCTGAATAACCTGTGAATTAGATAAAATAAGATTTACTTTAACTTTTTTTCACAATAGACAACTTACCACTGGGCAATGTGTGAGATCCATTTAAAGAAAAACAGAAGAGATCACCACTGTTGTGAGAGTGGAGTTAAGTGAGTTTAAATTTCTTTCACTTTTTAATTGCTTCAAATAATGCATGTGAGGACTAAATAGGAGACGGAAGGCATTGGCATCTCACTACTAGTATGCAGAGGCACTAGGGTGTTTCTAAGGGGAAAAGAAGAAGGCACACTTTCTATGTGGTAGCACAAAGGGGGGTACTATTTTGTGGAGACACAAATGAGGCACTAATGTTATGCTGAGGCACAGAATTGAGCAATTTTTTCTATGTGGAGGAACAGAAGAGTTAACTATCATTATGTGGAGGCATAGTGGAGGTACTATTAAAGTATGTATGCACAATAAATGTAGTACTACATAGAGTGGAGGTGCAATGGGGGCACTTAATTCATAGAGTCATATAGAGGAAAATATTACAATGGTAGCACTGTAGCAATAAGACACAGATGAGGGAAGTATAACTATGCGGAGGTAGATTGGAAGCAATTTAACAGTAATAATGCACCCTCTGTGCTTCATTCATTATCTGGACGGTAAATTGAGGCACTATTATGTGGAGACACATAGGGGCCCGGGGCAATATTAATGTATGGTCATGCATAAGGGCATTTTATTGAATATGTGCAATACATAGATGGGGCATTATTAATGCGTGGAAAAATTTGAATTTTTACTGTGTAAACTTACAGCCAAAAAAGGAGACTATTTCTATGTGTGATAAAAAAGTACTATTAGAGTGTGGGGCATCAGAGAGGGTCATTATTACTCTTGTGAACTATGGATGGTCATAGCACTATAGCGTTTTTGTATAGGTGGAAAGCGAGTGAGAAGAATGCTGGAAAAGTGATACATCAAAGATATCTGTGTTACATTCTGAAGAGACGAGTCTGGATGAGAAAAATCTTTGTAATGATATGAGCAGAAGAATGTTGATGTCTACAAAGGGAATGTCTCATGTGATTCATAGAATCATAGAATGTTAGAGTTGGAAGGGACCTCAAGGGTCATCGTGTCCAACCCCCTGCTTACTGCAGGATTCACTAAATGTTTGTCCAACTTCTATTTGAAAATTTCCATTGAAGGAGAACTCACCAAGTCTTGTGGCAGCCTGTTCCACTCATTGATCACACTGTCAAAAAGTTTTTCTAATATCTAATCTGTATCTTCTCCCTTTCAGATTCATTCCATTGCTTTTCATGTATGGTAAAAGAAATTCTTTAGTAAGGTAACAGATAGCAGAATTTAAAGATTAGATATATCAAGTGGCTGTGGAACTAGTTCAGTTCTCCTGCTGTTCAGTATCATGTACTTATCAGAATATGTCAGATCCTAAATTGTTAGAATATGCCATACATGAAAACTAAGCAGTGCTCATAAAAAGGTTATACAAATTGAATATGCAGGGTTTAGTTTATGCTTTTACCTTTCAGTCATAGCCAAATGTGTTGGCACCATTGAAATTGTTCCAGAAAATGAAGTATTTCTCCCAGAAAATTATTAAAATTATTGAAATTACAAATGTTTTGTTATACACTTGTTTATTTTGAGTGTATTGGAATAACACAATAAAAACAGAAAAAAGGCAAATTGGGGATAATTTCTTACAAAATAAAATTGTTGCCACCTTTCCAAAATTGTGTATAAACAACTTTGTTTCAAGCATGTGATGTGCGTTCAAACTCACTTGTGGCAAGTAACAGGTGTGGGAAATATGAAAATCACACCTGAAACCAGATAAAAAGGCGGAGAAGTTGACTCAATCTTTGCATTGTGTGTTTGTGTGTGCCATGCTAAGCATGGATAGCAGAAAGAGGAGAATTGTCTGAGCACTTGAGAACCAAATTGTTGAAAAATATTAACAATCTCAAGTTACAAGTCTATCTCCAGAGATGTTCATGTTCCTTTGTCCATGGTGTGCAACTTAACCAAGAACTTTACAATCCATTGCCGGATGGTGGATAAGCAGCCCCAATCAAGTTGCCAAGAAATTCAAGCTGACCTTAAGGCTCCGGGTTAATCAGAATCAGCAAGAAATATCCGTCAACCTTGGAATTAAATGAAATGCTATTGCAGGAGACCCAGGAGGACCCCACCATACTGAGACAGAGGCATAAAAAGCTAGACTGCAGTTTGTCAAAATGTACATGAGTAAGCCAAAATCCTTCTGGGAAAGCGTTTTGTGGACAGATGAGACCAAGATATAGCATTTTGGTAAAGCACATCATTCTACTGTTTACCGAAAACCTGCAAAGACAAGAACTCAGTACCTACAGTCAAATATCGCAGAGGTTCAAAGATGTTTTGGGGTTGCTTTGCTGCCTCTGGCACTTGGTGCCTTGACTGTTTGCAAGGCATCATGAAATCTGAAGATTACCAAAGAATTTTTCATCCTATTTAATAGGTCTTCAAGCCGGACAATGACCCAAACATACTTCAGGAAGCACCCAGAAACGGATGATAACAAAGTGCTGAGAGTTCTGAAGTGGCCAGCAATGAGTCCAGATCTAAATCCTATTGAATTTCTGTGAAGAGATCATAAAATTGCTGTTGGGAGAAGGCACCCTTCAAATATAAGAGACCTGCAGCAGTTTGGAAAAGAAGAGTGGTCCAAAATTCCAGTTGAGAGATCTAAGAAGCTTGTTGATGATTATAGGTACTGTAGGG